>CM019066.1:241679748-242247361 GCA_009667805.1 Leptobrachium leishanense
GCTGGAATTGCCTTGCGTGAAAAGTAATGGCATTTTGGAACCTGCCACTGTGGTACAGCACATTGAGAAAATTCACGGAAGGGAGCAGAGTCCACCAGCTGGAAAGGCAGCAGCTGCAATGCTAGTAATTTTGCTAAACTGGCATTTAGACGCTGTGCTTGGGGATGGTTGGGACTATAATTTTTCTTACGCTGCAGCAGCTGGGGCAACGTAATCTGACTGCGTAACTCTTCAGCTGATGGGATGCTGTCACATTGTGAGGAAGGACCTGGTACATCCATTACTGTAGCATCATCCCTGTCAGTGGAGGTTGTAGGCAAAGACATGGCAGGACATACAGTGGGGGTAGAGAAAGATGAGGAGGAGGAGGAGGACCTACGCAAAGTTTTCCGCCAATGGGATGTGTGGCAGAAAGTCATATGTCACCTCAAGCACGTGGTACCCAAGTGTCCGGTGTCTTTCCCATGCTTAAACCTCATCTGACATAGATTACAAATAGCAACGGTGGGGTCTGCTGCACATTTCTAAAAGAACTCCCAGCAGACAGCAGAGTTCCTGCGTGTGTGCTTTGAGACAACAGCGCTCTGCACCGGAGCAGCTCTGACATCTGATGCCTTGGACTGGCTAGTGCTAAGGTTGGTCATAGAGGATGTTGTGCCTCGTGTTTGCTGTGCCTCCTCCTCCTCCCCTTCTTCCTCACTTGATTCCTCTGTTCGATCTGGCACCCAGGTGGAGTCAGTGACCTCATCATCAATGTCATCTTCACCCCCTATCTCCTCGTCACTGGAGCCAACTTGGCAGTATGCTGCAGCTGCTGGGGCAACATGAGTGCCAGTTATTTGTGTGTCATCACTGGCACCCCCTTCCTCTAGGTTGATAATACTCCCTTCCTCAACCTCAGAGATTGAATCAGAGCACTGTACTTGCTGCACATCCTAGTGCCGGCTGGGTGGAGTAGAGGTAATATCACTGCTCTGCATGGAGAGAGCCTGTGGAGTCATGGGTTCGATCCCAGCGAGCAACCTCTCCAGTAAGTGTCTTTGGCAAGACACCTAACGGTACATACTCACCACCCAGGACATACTTGAAAACAAGAGAAATCTTAATGTATCCTTCCTGGTAAAATCCTTTCTCAAAAAAAAAAAAAAAAAGCAGCATGTCACTGTCATTGTAGTCAAACAATTCAGCTGACTCCTCCGTGTGTGATAGCGAGGCTACAGCAGGAGTAGCTGTGGACATGGAGGCTGCATTAGATGCTTTGGCAGCTGAGGTGGACTGTAAAGCACTACAAGCCTGGCTGGCAGAGGACTCTGAGGATGGCCTGGTTAGCCAATCCACCAAATCCTCTGTATGTTGCTGCTGCTTAAGAAGACAGCCAGCACCAGTTAGAAAGGACAAGCGTGCTCCTGCAGAGGATGCACCACAACCAGAGGCACAGCCTCCCGACACAGGGGCTGCTTGCCCTCTTATCTGTGTCTGGGAGCGTCTGCCTGTCCTTTTTGTTCTTTCAGACATGGTGAGTGATCTATAGATTAAATATGTACAGAACTCTGATTCAACTCTGGTATAAAGATTAAAGATTTACAGAACTCTGGTATAACTCAGTGAGACACCCTGATAGCTGGCAGCCAGTGACAAGACACAGATTACAATTCCCTCCTATAAATCAGTGTGACCCCCCTGATGGGTGGCAGTGAGAAGACACAGATTACAATTCACATAAATCTGATAGAAGTATGTGGGACCCCCTGATGGGTGGCAGTGAGAAGCCACATATTACAAGTCTCAGAAACCTCCTATAAATCAGGGTGACCCCCTGATGGGTGGCAGTGAGAAGCCACAGATTACAAGTCTCAGAAACCTCATATAAATCAGTGTGACCCCCTGATGGGTGACAGTGAGAAGCCACAAATTACAATTCTCAGAAACCTCCTATAAATCAGTGTGACCCCCTGATGGGGGGCAGTGAGAAGACACAGATTACAAATCTCTGAAACCTCCTATAAATCAGTGAGACCCCCTGATGGGAGGCAGCCAGTGAGAACACACGGATTATAACAATTCCCAGATATTTTGTAAAAATTAGTGACCCCCCAAAATACTGCGTGGCACTAGCCGTGTGACAAGAGACAGATCACCTCAATTCCCAAATGTTTTGTAGTAATTTGTGACTGCCAAAATACTTGCTGGCAGTGACAAGACACAGATCACCTCAATTCCCAGATATTTTGTAAAAATTTGTGACTAGGGATGAGCTGTTCGGTTCAGACGGTTCGGAGTTCGGCCGGAACTTTGGTTGTTCGAAAGTTCGCAAACTTCGAACTTTTTGGGTGTGTTCGGTTCGAGTTCGAAAAAAAAAAGAAATTTTGAAAAAAGTATAGAAAATGCTTATAAAAATACTAAAAAATCTAGAAATAAAGAGACTCCTTACTGCAGAATATTATAAGCAACGGTTTATTAGATATTGAATTAAAAACTAATGTGTACGTGCAAAGATTCTCATCTCTAAATGACCTGTGTTTTTCAAACGTCATAACAGGTGTTTTTAGTCTGGTCTAATCAATTTGATACATTGTAGACTATACTGAGGGGGTGACTGAGGGGGTGGGGTGGGGTCTGCTTCTGATTGAGATTTGAGAAGTGTTAATTTCCCTCCTAAAACTTCTAATATGCTGTATTTCACCGCTGCGTGCTCAGCTCATTTTTACCGCTTTCGCTCATCATGTTTAAACGCGATTTTGAAGCCACATTTTGTTAAATGACCGACATGTTAGATATCGTTTTTTCCGGAAGACTCCGCAGATTCATAATATATCATTTTTATATGTATTCGTCCTGTCCTGCCTGTATATTATGAAAAAAATGCAATAAAAATAGAATTTTTAATCATCTGCAGTGTGTAAAGTGTTGTTTTTTTCACATTTTAGCACATGAGCGTTTGCGGTTATGTTTTCTATGGGGTGCGCTTGTACAAAAATTAGAAATGGGGACTTGTTACATTTTGTGGGGGGGAATTGTGTGATTTATAGCAAACGCACCCCATAGAAAAAAATCATTAGTGCATCATCGTTCACATTATAATTGCAATGTGAACAATATTGCTGCATTAATAAAAATAACACACAAAAAAAATACATGTTTTTTTTTTTTTTTACTTTATACCTGGTCATGTTGGGTATCATTCGAAAGGCCATACTCAGGCCTTTCGATTGACACCCTCCATGACCCACTAGATGCCTGGAGATATCGGGGTTCAAATGAACCCCCTATCTCCACCAGGGGATTGGCCTGGGCAATATATATACGCATGATGTTAGCTGGCCTGGGCAATATATATATATGTATACGCATGATGAAAATTTGCAAAGGATATGGCACGCAAAGTGAAATTTTGATGTGTCTGAAATTGAAACTTACGTGACAACTCTTATATTTTTTTTTCGTTTATTTATATTTGTTCAATACAGTTAATTTTAATTTGTTTAATAGAGTTAATTTAAAATGGTTTAATACAGTTTATTTATATTTATTTTACCTTTACTATTGGTGATTTTCAAACTTTATTCTTAAGTAAAAAGAAATTTAGCAGTTTCATGTTATGTTGTTTTTTTTGGGGGGATGCAAGTAGCTGGTCTTGCCTAGGGTCGCAAAATAGTCTAGCACCTGCCCTGACCGCATGGTCCACCCCTGCACTCTTCCACAATACCACAGAGGGGTTACTGTATGATGGCACTTGCTGGCCTGGCACCAAAGGCACAATATTTGGCTGCACTGCCACTGACGATGGTATCAGATTCATCTCCTCAGAGGGGTGCGACTGTGTGACGGCACTGTTGCCGACGCTAAAGGCCCAATCTTAGGCAAGGGTCAAACGAACGCATTTTTCGCAGCGAACGTCAAAAAGTGCGTCCGAACGCATTGAGGTGTTTTTTCACGGAAAGCGCTTAAATGGTCATACGATGCGCATTTTTGTGTGTGATTTTTTACGGATCCAAACCAGGAAACTTTGGGTGTCTGGACGTTATGTTGGCCGGACATGAGCAGCGTCTGACGTCTCCTAATCACGCACACACGCCGCTATGCGGACGCAGCGCACTCTGTACGTCAGTACTAGCGGTTCAGCGTTCTCGAAAAAATGTGTTACAGTAATTTTCCACTTGTGTTGCGCGACCGGACTTTCGTGCGGCCATACTTCGTATATTGGTCGTCATTGCGCGTCATTTGCAGCTAGTGCGGCTGTGATTAAGTGCGCCTAAACGCACGTTAAAAGTGCGCTAGTCTGACCCCAGCCTTAAAGCACCTATTGTTACATTCATCCAAAGCCTGCATAAGTTTCACAATTATTTAGCCAAAAAAATCACTAAACTTTTTCTGCGTGTCCGAAAATGTCTCCTCTTTTCATACAGACTGCCGCCCCAAGCAGTTGTTTATGGATAAATTAAAAGAAAAGCATTTACTGTCATTTGAAACATCATTTTTTTTGTTTTTAAGTGTTTCTATACATCCTAGAAATCCGCCACTTCACGGGCAGGTTATGGGGACCTCCTAGGCACGATATTTGAAGGAATTTTTTGTTTTTATTTTTAACCCTTATTTCATGGAAAACTCACTGTCCCTTTAAAAACGTTTTTTTTTTACTTTTTGTTCTTGTTTCCTGTCCCCCAGGGCACTACCCGGACCCCCATACACCTTTTATGGCAAATATCTAGCATATATGCCCTCTTGGAGGGAACTCTAAAAACCGAATTTTCAGCCCCATTGACTTGTATTGAGTTCGAGTTCGGGTTCGGATTCAGATACGAACATTTGGAAAATTCGGGTTCGGATACGAACCCGAACTCGGACGTGTTCGGCTCATCCCTATTTGTGACCCCCCCCCCAAAATACTGCGTGGTACTGGCAGTGAGTCACAAGACACAGATCACCTCAATTCCCAGATATTATGTAGAAATTTGTGACCCCAAAAAGACTTGCTGGCAGTGACAAGAGACAGATCACCTAAATTCCCAGATATTTGGTAGAAATGAGACCCCCCAGACCCCCCAGTAGCATGGCAGACCGGCAGTAAGAACACAGAACAACTATCTCCTCTGAAATCTCCTCTCAAATGCGTGCAGAAGCGCTGCGTGGAAACCTTATATAGTGTGCTGCGGGCCTTAGCTCTGTGAGCCCATGATTGGGCAAAATTTGCCCAATCAGGACTCTGAGCCATGATTGGCCTAGTGTTGAACCTGTCTTGCACCAGACCTGTGGTCAGGTGCAAGGCTGTAGCCAATTACGAGCTTCAGGCCAGTGGGAAAGTGCATTGTGGTCCATTGTGGGCGAACACGCGGCGAACACCCGGAAATGTTCATAGTTCACGAACAAACGAACAGGCTATGTTCGATGCGAACTCCGAACCGAACAGCTCATCCCTACGTTTAGCGTCGGCAACAGTGCTGTCATACAGTAACCCCTCTGAGAATATGAATCTAGTACAGGCGTCAGAGGCAGTGCACCCAAATATTGTGCCTTTGGTGCCAGGCCAGCAAGTGCATTCATACAGTAACCCCTCTGTAGTTTTGTGGAAGAGTGCAGGGGTGGACCATGCGGTCCTATATTAAAAAGATATGAATCTGGTAAAGGCGTCAGTGCACCCGGATATTGTTACTTTTCACGGAAGGCCATTCTTGCACTATTCCAGCACATGGAAGACAATGTTATCGAGTCATTGGGAAAGGCAGTCAGCAGCAAGGTGCATGTGACTTTAGACACGTGGTCAGCAAATTCAGCAAATTCACGGAAGGGAGCAGAGTCCACCAGCTGGAAAGGCAGCAGCTGCAATGCAAGTAATTTTGCTAAACTGGCATTTAGACGCTGTGCTAGGGGATGGTTGGGACTATATTTTTTCTTATGCTGCAGCAGCTGGGGCAACGTAATCTGACTGGTGTAAATCTTCAGCTGATGGGATGCTGTCACATTGTGAGGAAGGACCTGGTACATCCATTACTATAGCATCATTCCTGTCAGTGGAGGTTGTAGCAGGCAATGACATGGCAGGACATACAGTGGAGTAGAGACTGACCTACGCAAAGTTTTGTGCCAATGGGATGCGTGGCAGGTGGTCATATGTCGCCTCAAGCATGTGGTACCCAAGCATCCGGTGTCTTTCCCACGCTTGAGCCTCACCTGACATAGATTACAAATAGCAACGGTGGGGTCTGCTGCACATTTCTTAAAGAACTCCCAGACAGCAGAGTTCCTGGATGTGTGCTTTGAGACAACAGCGCTCTGCAACTGACCAGCTCTGACATCTGATGCCTTGGACTGGCTAGTGCTACGGTTGGTCATAGAGGATGTTGTGCCTCGTGTTTGTTGTGCCTCCTCCTCCTCCTCCTCCCTTGACTCCTCTGTTCGATCTGGCACCCAGGTGGAGTCAGTGACCTCATCATAACCCCCTATCTCCTCGTCACTGGAGCCAACTTGGCAGTATGCTGCAGCTGCTGGGGCAACATGAGTGCCAGTTATTTGTGTGTCATCACTGGCACCCCCTTCCTCTAGGTTGATTATACTCCCTTCCTCAACCTCAGAGATTGAATCAGAGCACTGTACTTGCTGCGCATCCTCAAGCAGCATTTCACTCTCATTGTAGTCAAACAATTCAGCTGACTCCTCCATGTGTGATAGTGAGGCTACGGCAGGAGTAGCTATGGACATGGACTGACAAGACACCGATTACCTCAATTCCCAGATATTTTGGAGAAATTACTGACCCCCCAAAATACTTGGTGGCAGACAGTGAGAACACACAGATTACCTCAATTCCCAAATATTTTGGAGAGATTACTGACCCCCAAAATAGTTGCTGGTGGCAGTGACAAGACAAATATTACCTCAATTCCCAAATATTTGTAGAAATAACTGACCCCCAAAATAGTTGCTGGTGGCAGTGACAAGACACAGATCACCTCAATTCCCAAATATTTTGTAGAAATTAATGACCCCCAAATACTGCGTGGCAGTGACAAGACACAGATCACCTCAATTCACAAATATTTTGTAGAAATTACTGACCCCCAAAATACTGCGTGACACTGGCAGTGACAAGACACACATTACCTCAATTCACAAATATTTTGTAGCAATTACTGACCCCCAAAATACTGGGTGACAGCGAGAACACACAGATTAGAACAATTCCCAGATATTTTTGTAGAAATGAGACCCCCCAATGACCCCCCTAGTAGCTGGTGGCAGACTGGCAGTGAGAACACACACTAACACAACAACAATCTCCTATCAAACGCGTGCTGAAGCGCTGTGTGAAAACTTATATAGTGTGCTGCTGGACTTAGCTCTGTGAGCCCATGATTGGGCAAAATTTGCCCATAGTCTTGAACCTGTCTTGCACCTGACCTGTGGTCAGCTGCAAGGATGTAGCCAATTACAAGCTTCAGGCCAGTGGAAAAGTGCATTGTGGTCCATTGTGGTGCATTGTGGGCGAACACGCGGTGAACATGCGGAAATGTTCGTAGTTTGTGAACAGGCTATGTTCTATGCGAACTCCGAACAGAACAGCTCATCCCTAATGGTGAGCAGGGACAGTGCATGCATCAGTGACACAATTCCTTTGGTAATCCTGCTGGAGCACACTCTGCAGGGAATTATAGATGTGGCTCTAGAGGCAGAGCAGTGGGAGGAAGAGGAGGCCTTCCCCAGCTCTCAAGGCCCCAGACAGCATTCCAGCAGGTCCTCCTCAGATCAGACAGGAGGAGGATGAGGAGGAATATTTAAGTAGTGGGGGCATTGAAGGTGGGGATTCCTCAAGGGAGGGTTTTGTGTGCCCAGAAACCCAAGGACTATTACGTGGCTGGGAGGAGAAAGTGCACGATGGGGTCATTCTCATTTACCAGGAAGACTCGGAAGCTAACGCCACCTCCAACCTACGCTGCATGGCTCCCTTATCCTGAAAAGCCTGGTAAAGGACCCCAGGATTCGTGCTATCAAGGAGAGGGATCATTACTGGTTGGCAACCCTTCTTGATCCACGATACAAGGGTAAAGTTGCAGAGCTCATCCTGCCCGCACAGAGGGAGGACAGGATGAAAAAACTTGAGGATGCTCTAAAGCGACCTTTCTGTAACACCTTTCCAGGCACTGGTAGGTTACCAAGTGATGACACAGGTGCTTCTGAGGCTACGGATGATCAGAGGAATAGTGGTGAAGGCCAGGGCCGCTTGACTGATGCCTTTTTAAAATTTTTTAGTCCATGACGCCCAGAGACTTCAAATGTAGGCACCCATTGCCAGCGTCTTCACCGTATGGTGCAGGACTACCTAGGGGCAAGGGCAGACCTGGATACCTTTACAGCAGATGATCCACTGGCTTACTGGGTGTTGAGATTGGATCACTGGCCAGAACTTAGCCAATATGCTTTGCAGCTACTATTTTTTTTTGGGGTTTTTTGAGAAAGGATTTTACCAGGAAGGATACATTAAGATTTCTCTTCTTTTCAGATATGTCCTGGGTGGCGAGTATGTATCGTTAGGTGTCTTGCCAAGGACACTTACTGGAGAGGTTGCTCGCTGGGATCGAGCCCATGACTCCACAATCTCTCTCCATGCAGAGCAGTGACATTACCTCTACTCCACCCAGCCGGTTGCCCTTCATCCAGCGTGCTTTCTGAAATGACGTTCAGTGCCACTGGAGGTTTTGTCATAGACAAAAGAGTGCACTGTCCACCGACTCTGTAGACCGGCTGACATTTATAAAAATGAATCAGTCCTGGATCAGCAGCTATCAATCCCCTGATGCTGACGTAACGGAATAGATCGGGGATTTGTTCTGCATTCACAAAACCTCCACCACTGAACTCTTACACAATACCACAAAAGGGTACTTGCTGCCACCAAAGGCAAAATATTTGGGTGCACTGACACCTATATTACCAGATTTATATCATTTTAATTTTTTGGACCGCAGGGTCCAACCCTGCACTCTTCCACAATACCACAAAAGGGTTACAGTGTGAAGGCACTTGCTGCCACCAAAGGCAAAATATTTGGGTGCACTGACACTGACACCTAAATTACCAGATTTATATCATTTAAACCCTGCACTCTTCCACAATACCACAAAAGGTTTACGGTGTGACGGCACTGTTCCCGACGCTAAAGGCCCAATTTTAAAGCACCTATTGTTACTTTCATCCAAAGCCTGCATAAGTTTCACCATAACATAGCCAAAAAATCTCTAAACTTGTTCTGTGTGTCCCAAATTGTCTCCTCTTATAATACAGACTGCCGCCCCAAGCAGTTGTTTATGAATAGATTAAAGGAAAACCGTTTACCGTCATTTGAAATGTGATTTTTTTGTTTTTAAATGTTTCTAATACATCTTACAAATCCACCACTTCACGGGCAGGTTATGGGGACCTCCTAGGCACGATATTTGAAGGAATTTTTCGTTTTTATTTTTAACACTTATTTCATGGAATTCTCACTGTTCCTTTAAAAACTTTTTTTTTTTACTTTTTGTCCTTGTTTCCTGTCCCCAGTGTACTACACGGACCCCCATACACCTTTTATGGCAAACATCTTGCATATATGCCCTCTCGGAGGGCACTCTAAAAATCTAACTTGAGTCCTATTGACTTGCATTGAGTTCGGTTCGTGTTCGCGTTCGAACTCAAACTTTTGAAATTGGGGTGTTCGGCTCATGTAATAAGGGGTATCAACAGATCTTTCAAGTCATTCAAACCTGGTGCAAAACTAGGTGGGTCTTGTCTGGTATATTACAGAAAGTAAAAATTAAAATGGATGCCTGTAGCCATTTTGTTTTTAAAGACCGTTTTTCTTTCAATTTTCTCTAGGTTTAGAAATGAACGAGATTTTTTTTACAGAGTTCATTCCTGGGTGAAGTCTTTTATATTTTTTTAAGTAGTGCCAGACATGAAGGAATTTAGAATGTTTTTGTGTGATAATGCTAGAGTTAAGTGCTAAGACGTGTCATAATTAAATTTATTGGTCTGTCTTAAGTTTTTAAAACAAAAGATATTTTGTCTTTTGGGTATAGGAATAAGAGTTAATATCTCTGTAATATAGATTTATATTCATAAAATATATGTTTATAATCAAGGTATATTTTATTATATTTACAGTAGGAAATATATACTCCAATAAATATTGTAGAAAGTATATAATTGGTAAATAATAAAAATTACTAAAGAATAGATTCTGTTGAGTTAACCAGAAAATAATTCAGCTGATAGTAAGTAATTTCAAAAGGGAGTGAGGATATAAATCAGATATGATAGGTAGAGACACAGTGTCTATACATTGGGAGAAGAGAAGGTCTTTGTGTAGATTGACTTTTTGACCTGAGATAAGAATATTAAAAATAAATGGTGGAATTAATTAAGAAGTGCAATACTGCCCTCTAGAGGATAGTAAATATTATATTTGGTATACCAATAATATTGCCAGTGACGTCAAATTTACTATAATTGAAGTGGCAGTGTTGGTTGCAGATCAGTCGGAGATTCCAGCATTCAGACTCACACCGCAATGCATTCAGATGTCCAGTACACATAGCAGATCCCAGGACATGAGGCAATCAAGATTCTCACCAAATCTCTAACTCACATGCATTGATTATCTGATATCGATAATCTTCACATATTCCAAAACAAAGCATCACATAGAAAATTCCAAGACTTATTAAAATCCAAATTGGACAGGTAATGTGTGAAATTAAGGAATTAATGTAATTATATATATTTGTAGATATTCTTGCAACGTAGACTGAGACTTCTCAGATACTGGCTAACTCCAAAAATTCTAAGTATTTCTATTCTGCAGATAGAAATATGAAGAAGTGGACATAAGGATTTATTCCTAAAAGAAATGTTGTAAGATTGAAACCAATATATATTGAATTTGGAAATTACTGTGATTATAATTAATAAGCAAAGAATTATATAACGACAAAATAAAAAGCAAAAGATTAGAAGTTTAATTCTCGATTAGGGGAGGATTCACTAAATAAGTTTTTATTACTTATCATTAAATTAGCTCATCTTTTGTTGATCCATGTAGTATAGAGATATATATATATATCTATAAGAGCTGGCTGGTTAAACATTGTTTGCTGGGAAATGCATGTTGTATTAAGCAGAAATGTTTATTAACCATTTGTGTATTAGTTACTAACTGATAAGGTAAATTATATTAATCATATATGCAGTTACTAACCGGAGATACATATATTGTTAAGATAGTTTTTATATGCTGATGGACTGTGGTTTATAAATTTTTGTTTATGATATGAGATTTGAAACTTTTTTTGTATACGTAATAAATATATATATATTTTTATCAGATTATTGATTATTGTATTTTTCAAAGCAAAACACAGACAATTAAAAGAATTCAGGAGAATTTCTAAGAAATATAAACGATTGATATTTGTGTCTCGTATGGATTTCTTATGAAATAATAATCCCTGATATATTGGAGGCAACTGCCGAGATAGATCCAGTAAATCCAATATAGACATATTGGAGGCTTGGCTGATAAGTCCAATATACTGTGTAACGTGTTGTATTCACGTGCAGAGATTATATCTGACAAATTGGAGGCACTGTACTGAGATTGTAGTTTTTGTTTGGAATATAATTGTCAGTATTGTCTGATTAGACAGAGATAAAATATATATATTTTGACTCCTTGTTGTATTTTGACTTGTGGTTTTACGGTTGTCTACTAAACAGTGTAAAAATGTCAGAGTCAGAATCTGAGACTCAGGAAGATGTAGAAATACATGCAGATCAAATAGTATTGATAGATGTTATGTCTTATCTAAAGGACAAGTTACACGTCACAGACGATTTATTTGATTGGATAAAAGAATTAAAATCAAATGCATCTAATTATGTTGATTCAATCTGGTCAGATCAATCAAATTTTCTTGAGTGTTTGCGAAAGATAAGTGCAGCCACAAATAAAAAAGACAAAGAGATTTTTGTTTTAAAAATTGTGCCTGAATGCATATACTTGATCGCAGAAATGAACAAGAGATTGAATGATGACAAAGAAACCAGAGACAGCTTAGAAAATAAAAATTGTGACTTGCATGATACCGTAAATAAATTAAAAGATGAGTCAGAACGAATGATAATGGAGTTGAAAGTGTGTGCAAGAGAAAAAGATCAAATGCAAGATGAGATTGCTCAATTATCCAAATTAATTAAGGAGCTGAATGCAAAATTGGCGAGAATGAAACGCGAACATGAGAAATTCGCTGATGAGTTACGTCAGATTGAAACTGATGCTCAAAGGGTTAAAAATTATTCGTTAGAGAAGTTCCCTTTGAAATCTTTGAGTCATAACTCATCACTGACTAGGCCTGACAGCTCTATTTATCTGAAGAGCGAGAGTGAGCAAAGCGAAAGTGAAACTAAATCTCATGATGAAAAAAGAGCAAAGCCTCTTGCACAGGAGTATTTCAAATCACATCACTCTAGCCAGCCACAGCCTATTAAGAAATTTCATAAAGTTCAGGATTTAACGAAAATCGTTAATTTCTTAAAAAACTCAGTAGATATCTTTGACCTTAAAGGATCGCCAAAAATAATAAATCATTTAAATATGTTTGAAGAAGCTTTGGCAATATTAGGAATTAATTCAGATGCTCAGAAAATTGAGTTGATCCCATGGGTCTTTGAAGGCAAACATAGGTATTTTTTTCTGTCTTTGAAAGAATCTGGTATACGTAACTGGAGTAAAATAGTCTCTGAGGTCAAATCTGAATTTGGGCCTCACCGTACCAGTCTAGCTGCGAAAAGAGCAATTTTAACTCTAAAATGCAGATCTAATCAAAGCCCCCGTGAATTTCTTTCAGTCCTTAAAAATGCGTACAGCTTCGCTGAAAGAAACCCAGATTTTGAAAACCCTGAATTTATCCAATTATTTTATGACGCATTGCCAAATAAAATAAAGGTTATTTTGGCAAGAGATTATGACCCGAGAAATGGTTTGGATTGGGTACTAAAAGAAAGTTACATAGTTACATAGTTACATAGTTATATAGGCTGAAAAAAGACATGCGTCCATCGGGTTCAGCCTCTCCCACATAACCTACTGCTGTTGATCCAAAAGAAGGCAAAAAACCCAGTCTGAATGCTTGCCAATATGCAACATACTGGGAAAAAATTCCTTCTTGACCCCAGAATGGCAGTCAGATTTCTCCTTGGATCAAGAAGCTTTTACCCACATATTAAATATTATAACCCTTAATATTCTGTGTCTGCAGGAAGTCATCCAGTCGTTTTTTAAAAGTCTGTACAGACTCTGACCCAACCACCTCAACAGGCAGAGAATTCCACAGCTTGATTGTTCTCACCGTAAAATAACCCTTCCTATGCTTTAAGCTAAATTTTCTTTCTTCCAGTCTAAATGGATGACCCCTTGTCCTATGTATAGTCCTGTTAATGAATAGGTTATCAGACAATGGTTGATAATGGCCCCGTATATATTTATATAAGGTTATCAGATCCCCTCTAAGGCGCCTTTTCTCTAAACTAAACAGGTTTAAGCTTGTTAGTCTTTCCTCATAACTTAACCCTTCCATCCCCCTTATTAATTTAGTTGCCCGTCTCTGCACTTTTTCTAACGATATAATATCTTTTTTTAAGACAGGTGCCCAAAATTGCACGGCATATTCAAGGTGCGGCCTGTCCATTGATTTATACAGAGGCAAAATTATGTTTTCATCCCGTGAGTGAACTCCCCTTTTAATGCATGCCAGTACTTTGCTGGCCTTGGCGGCTGCTGTTTGACATTGCACATTGTTACTTAGTTTGAAGTCTATGATTATTCCCAAATCCTTCTCCTGCTTGGATTTCCCTAACTCCGTACCATTTAGGGTATAAATTGCTTGTGTGTTCTTCACTCCAAAGTGCATAACTTTACATTTATCTAGATTAAATCTCATCTGCCATTTAAGTGCCCAGTCCCCCAATATATCTAAATCCCTCTGCAGCGAAGTAACATCCTGCTCACATTGTATTACTTTTCCTAGCTTTGTGTCATCTGCAAACACTGATACATGACTTTCAATGCCTATCTCAAGGTCATTTATAAATAAATTGAATAGTATTGGTCCTATAACAGACCCCTGAGGGACACCACTTACCACTGGTGTCCATCTTGAAAATGTACCATTTATGACCACTCTCTGTACCCTATCTTTTAGCCAGTTTTCTATCCAAGAACAAGTATTTTCATCTAGACCATTTTTTCTTAATTTAAGTAGTAACCTTTTGTGTGGAACTGTGTCGAAAGCTTTGGCAAAATCTAAGTAAATCACATCCACTGCGACCCCCTGATCTATACTTCTACTTACTTCCTCATAGAACGTAATTAGGTTAGTCTGACATGATCTGTGTTTCATGAAACCATGCTGATTTTTGCCAATTACATTACACCTCCCAATAAATTCCTGAATATTATCCCTTAGTAACCCCTCAAATACTTTCCCAGCCACAGATGTTAAGCTCACAGGTCTATAATTCCCAGGCACAAATTTTAAACCTTTCTTAAATATAGGGATCACGTCAGCTTTTCTCCAATCCTCTGGTACTATTCCTGAATGAAAAGAATCTTGAAAGATTAAGAACAGAGGTTTACATATTTCAACACATAGCTCTCTTAGTACTCGTGGGTGAATTCCATCTGGCCCTGGGGCTTTATTAACATTCACATTGTTTAATTTGTGTAAAACCTTGTCCTGAGTCAACCAGTCACTTTGTATTAGTAAGTTTTTATTAATGAATTTCATGTCTCCTGTTATAGGTTTCTCTTTGATAAATACTGAAGAAAAATAATCATTTAAAATTTCTGCCTTATCCTGATCTTCAGTTAACAATAACCCTGACTCAGATTTTAGTGAACCTACATTTTCACTCTTGGGTTTTTTAGAATTTATGTACCTAAAGAATCTTTTAGGGTTGGTCTTGCTCTCTTTGGCTATTTCTTTTTCATTTTCTAGTTTAGCCCATCTAATCGCATTTTTACATGCTTTATTGGCTGCCCTATATGCTTTATAGGATGCCTCAGATTTATCAAATTTAAAAGCTTTAAATGCCTTCTTTTTATTTTTCATTTCCTTAGTTACCTTCCTACGTATGACCCTATTTACTGTATTAGAATATAGTGAAGAAACTCAGGGGAAAAGAGTGAAAAACTCACCTGAGGAAATAGCGGAAACTCACGTTAAAAAGGGTGATATTAAATTTGAGTCCCACAAAAAGAGTTATGCGGAAATATTGCGTGACTCCATACCTCAAAGGGAAAAATCCAAGCCAGATCAGGAAAGAGGGTTTGCCAGAGAAAATTCAGGAAGTAAATTTCAATCTAGGAAGCAATGGGTACCTAGAAGTCAGTGGGTTAAATCAAGGGAAAATGTACCTAGACAGGAAGCAACCAGAGGTAAGACTGAATCTGAGGAGTCTGATAATGCGCAAGCTTCGTCCCCAAGGATGAATAGAAAGCGGAGATATAATGTACGCCAGCGTATTGGTCAAATGCAGGAAAATTTCTGTGTGCTGACAGAAAAACTGGATCAGATCACTCAGTTAATGACTGGAAATAACCCTGGTCAGGTTGTAAGCAATGCAACACCTGCAGCCCCACCCAACCAGTGACTAGATGATGTTTCTGATGAAGTAACCAGTCCCATTACAATTTACCAGAAAGTGATGATGTAATGATTAATACAAATGTTTGTATGGTTGATGAGATTTTAAACCCTTCCCTGCAAAGAGAAGGAAAATGTATTTTATCTCCCCAGACTAAGTGCGAGCAAGCTGAGAAGACTGGATCCGAAATGGAAAGCACAGCTGCCAAAAGCACGTTTGAGAGAGCAAAATCAGTCAGTAAAATCTGTCCAAAACCTAATTTCATATCTCACTCTAAATTTCTCTGTAAATTGCATAGCATTGAAGATCGTTATTATGTGAATGTAGAATTACAAGATAATTTACCACAAATTCCGTCCTTGCTAGACAGTGGAAGCCAAGTTACGTTAATATCAGCCCATTATTTTGAACAGGTCCAAGAATTGTCCTCCAGGAAGCCTAGATTAGATAAATCTAATGCTAATCTAGTGAGTGTGAGTGGCGCATCTCTGAAAGTTCTGGGCACGGCTAAATTGGATTTTAAATTGGGGAATAAAGTAATTCGGCATCCAACGCTTGTTGTGGATCTGCCCCAAAATTGCCTAATTATTGGAATGGACCTTCTCAAAAAGTTAAATCCAATCATTGATTTTATCAATGAGGTTATTTGGTCCCAAGTAAATGTTCCAATCAGCTACGATAGATCCCAATCCCATCACACTCAGCGTAACTGCCACGTGATTGAGGAAAGGCCGGATTCTATTGAAGTCCACTTCAGAAATAGCCAGACACCTGATATCTCTTTCTTAAGGCCAAAGCCCCTGACTCCAGGAGAGCAGGAGGATAACACCATATGTGTTCCCCCCGAGAGAATTCGAGATATATGTCTGGAAAATGACATGCTAATTATTCACCTCCACAAAAGGGAAACAGAACCAAATGGGCATAGTGACCATTCTCAGTTCTTAACTGAAATAGAGAAGATAAATGAAGAGTTATTTTTCCCTATACGTGTAAATAGTTTAGCTGGAGAAAACATGGCTAAGCTAGATTTGCGCCAGGAATATAACTATATTAGCAAGAAGATGCTAAATAAAATAGCTGACCTTAAAGTGATCAGATACCCAAATCCTCAAGATGAGTGGATAACAGATCTAGATAATGATGGAGACAGTCCTAATGTTATTGGAAAAAGTTATGTTATGTATTTCTAGAAGAAATAAAACTGCCAAGTTCAATTGCATGATTGTCATCCTAGATCACATTGGATATGTGAAAATGGACCAGCAGAAGACACTTAACTGGTATCATATGAAGTGATGTTTTAATTAACATGTGATTCTTCTTCCCAGCATTCAGATGTTTAACTCAAGCTAGTAGATAGACTACATCCGTACGGTTAATTAAAATTAATCAGAGATCAGAGTATCTATAGGGAAATTGAGCGAAATCGCTAGTCTATGAATGGTTATTTATACTCTTTCTTTCAACAGAAATTGAGAAAAGTGGTTAATCCGAACTGCGACGCTAATCCGCAAAGATGAATCGGACCACCAAGGAGACTGCGACTATCTGGAAATTCTACGGTTTTCCGCACAATTCCAAGCCGATCCAATGCTCAAGTCCCATGCGAATCAAGCTCATGTAAGCCTGAAAGACATGCTGGATAAAGCCAGGATACAGTTTATTGCTATGTACAAGAACCACCGAAGGAAAAGATTTGCCGCATATTTTATTGCAACCGCTGTTTTATTACAGAGAGAGAAGCAAATGTTTACCGGAAGGATCTGGTACAAAAAAGAGAGTGTTCATACCCACACCAGTGATTTTCGTGAAAGTTTCTAAAGAATCAAGAGTTGTTATCGAGAAGTTACTTTTTATAAATGAAGTCTGGTATGACGAGAACAAATCGTTGTCGTATTCTAAGGGCAAGAGATCCCTATGAATCCAGATTTTAAATCTTTGCTACAGAACTAGTATGATTATACCATTGAACTTCTAATAATGAGAGAAAAGATAATCGAACAATTTATGCTCCAATGTATTCACAGATTGATCATCGACTGCTATCTGCTTATAACGGGCCAAAGATTACAGAGATTGTGATTTGTATAGTAATTATGTTTCTAACTGTCTGGATGATTGTACTAACAAAGAAAGTACGTACATTGAAGTTTAAAAACACTGCATCTTCAATTATTAAATGGATGAAAGAAGAAAAATGTGTTGCGAAAGGTGGAAACCTAACCTAATTGGTAAAGGGGGGAGATATTGTATGTTTTCCTCAAATTTATTTGATCAATAAATAGATGAAACCAAAGGGGGGGTTATGTCGGGTATATTACAGAAAGGAAAAAGTAAAATGGATGCCTGTAGCCATTTTGTTTTTAAAGACAGTTTTTCTTTCAATTTTCTCCAGGTTTAGGAATGAACGAGATTTTTTTTACAGAGTTCATTCCTGGGTGAAGTCTTTTATATTTTTTTATGAAGTGCCAGACATGAAGGAATCTAGAATGTTTTTGTGTGATAATCCTAGAGCTAAGTGCTTAGACGTGTCATAATTTAATTTATTGGTCTGTTTTAAGTTTTTAAAACAAAAGATATTTTGTCTTTTGGGTATAGGAATAAGAGTTAATATCTCTGTAATATAGATTTATATTCATAAAATATATGTTTATAATCAAGGTGTATTTTATTATATTTACAGTAGGAAATATATACTCCAATAAATATTGTAGAAAGTATATATTTGGTAAATAGTAAAATTTAATAAAGAATAGATTCTGTTGAGTTAACCAGAAAATAATTCAGCTGATAGTAAGTAATTTCAAAAGGGAGTGAGGATATAAATCAGATATGATAGGTAGAGACACAGTGTCTATACATTGGGAGAAGAGAAGGTCTTTGTGTAGATTAACCTTTTGACCCGAGATAAGAATATTAAAAAGAAATGGTGGAATTAATTAAGAAGCATAGCAGATCCCAGGACATGAGGCAATCAAGATTCTCACCAAATCTCTAACTCACATGCATTGATTATCTGATATCGATAAACTTCACATATTCCAAAACAAAGCATCACATAGAAAATTCCAAGACTTATTAAAATCCAAATTGGACAGGTAATGTATGAAATTAAGGAATTAATGTAATTATATATATTTGTAGATATTCTTGCAACGTAGACTGAGACTTCTCAGATACTGGCTAACTCCAAAAATTCTAAGTATTTCTATTCTGCAGATAGAAATATGAAGAAGTGGACATAAGGATTTATTCCTAAAAGAAATGTTGTAAGATTGATACAATATATATTGATTTTGGAAATTACTGTGATTATAATTAATAAGCTAAGAATTATATAACTACAAAATAAAAAGCAAAATATTAGAAGTTTAATTTTCGAGATTAGGGGAGGATTCACTAAATAAGTTTTTATTACTTATCATTAAATTAGCTCATCTTTTGTTGATCCATGTACTATAGAGATATATATATATATATATCTATAAGAGCTGGCTGGTTCAACATTGTTTGCTGGGAAATGCATGTTGTATTAAGCAGAAATGTTTATTAACCATTTGTGTATTAATTACTAACTGATAAGGTAAATTATATTAATAATATATGCAGTTACTAACCGGAGATACATATATTGTGAAGCTAGTTTTTATATGCTGATGGACTGTGGTTTATAAATTTTTGTTTATGATATGAGATTTGAAACTTTTTTGTATACGTAATAAATATATATATTTTTTTATCCTATTATTGATTATTGTGTTTTTCAAAGCAAAACACAGACAATTAAAAGAATTCAGGAGAATTTCTAAGAAATATAAACGATTGATATTTGTGTCTCGTATGGATTTCTTATGAAATAATAATCCCTGATATATTGGAGGCAACTGCCGAGATAGGTCCAGTAAGTCCAATATAGACATATTGGAGGCTTGGCTGATAAGTCCAATATATAACGTGTTGTATTCATGTGCAGAGATTATATCCGACAGTCTGGAAGATCACTCTACAATTCTGCAGGAAAAAATACACTTTTTTTATATTGTGGTACTGTAAGTAAAATTAGTAACCATCAGAATAAAAGAAAACAATTTATCAGCATCTACAAAGATCCAACGGGCTCCGTGGTGCTGCACAAAAATCGAAATATCCAAAATTGTGACAGTCCGTTAGCAGAAAAAAAACCTCTTTACTCTGTCATGCAGGGCAAAGCTGATATAAATTTAAAGGCAGGGCGTTCACATTATAGAAATACATTCGTTCTTCAAGAATAACAATTCTGCATACAGATGTCTATACTTTACATTTAATATACACTAAAATAAACTCACTTCGTGTAATACGCACAGAGGGTTAAGTTTTGTTACAGAACGCTCTGTTATCAGGTTCAGGCTAAAAGAATGCACTCCCCGCCCCTCTTTACAGAGATCGTGTGGACTGTGAAGACAGTGAAAACCGTTAGGACTGAAAATCCTACTATTCTCAGTCAAAGATTGCAATGCACGCTAAATTTGGACATCCAGTGAAAAAGTTTGAATCCCTGTATGGGAACCAGGGGTTTGCAAATGTCCCTGGTCACACTACACGCACACATGCACAATTACAATGTATACACTTTTAGACACAATATACAGTCACACCAGGAAATCTTGACAATCACACACTAGGGGCACACACTGTAAATGTAGAAGTGTACACAAACACATCACATACAGCAGCAGGTTGCTCTATCAGGATCCCATTACTTGACACCTGGCTGAGCCAGTAAAAATCCCACATACGTAAAACAGCTATTTATACCCACCCTCCCCCACACACACATACACAATGTATTCATACTGTAGGGGAAATCACACACTGTACAGCATTTCAATTAGCTGACATCTCAGCTTAACCAAACCTATCTGGCATGCGCCAGAAACGAGATTACCGTGACCCAGTGCGTCCCAGTAGTTCCTGGACGGACAGCCCCCTGCCATGAGTGGAGATCCACAAAGCAGGAATTCCTGCTTGGCATCTGGTAGATTGTCAGCTCAACGGTAATGGACGCTCCGTCCTGGAACATGCATGGGGAACTTCAAAGAGATCACAGGTAATCGGGGACCTCCTGTTCTAGTTCTGTAATGGGGCTGGGATCGCAGGGCGAGCGTTGATGGACAGGAGCAGGGGAATGGCATTAAGGGCCACGCTGTCTTCCAGGGATAGTGGAGAAAACAGGGTGCGGGACTTTTCCTTTGGAAACTTTGCAGCCTGTTTTCTCTAGACACTGCAAAAGGCTGAGGAAAGTGGCACATTAATACATTGTCAGTATTTTAGAGGTAGTTCTCTGTGGACCTAGAAAACTACACTTATACAAACAATTGCTCTAAATACTTTATTTAAAATTTATTGTAATATCGCTTATTACAAACAATGATCTTTACACAACAAATAATTAATTAATTATGTCTCCTGCAATTATGCATTTATTTTACACATTTTTCTGCTTGGGTATATTACTTTGCCCTTGTGGATTTGCTGATGACGATTAAAGAAAATGCTTTTGAAAGATTTGCCCCAAATCTCGCACAAATAAGGCTTTTGTTGTGAATGGACAGTGCTGTGCCTCAGAAGATAGGACAAGTATTCAAATATTCTGAGACAAACAGGACAAATATAACCCTTACGATGTGCCACGTATCTTGACGCCACATAATAATTGGCGTTTGACATTGTTTCCCTAGACAGCTGACTATTTTAGTCACTTTTGATTTTTCAATGACCATAGTGTATGCAAGCCTTGGCTTGATTCTCTGCAAAATTAGGCATAATAAGGGATATGGTCGGTACATGGCTTGCAGCTGTTGATGAGGATACGACAGGACCAGGGGTGTAGTACGCCCCATCGATGCATAGAACAGGGTAGATACCTGTTGGCTGTTTTTGGTCATAAGAAGGGGGCTCGGATCTGTAACGATGAGCCCCCTATAGGGTGATGGGGAGCCCCCAATCTGCGGAGATTGAAGCCTTAAGGGCAGGTATACAGATTCCAGGGAACAAACCAGGATATTACAGGAATTAGAAAGATCCCGAAGCCCTGACTGAGATCCTTGAAAGGTGGTCTCGAAATACTAACTAAGCTAGGTCTGCAAGGTGTATAAAACATAAACCAGACATACAATGAATGCAGGTATTACACGGATAAATAAGCACGGTACAGGGGACAGACAGAAGAGAGATCCAAATACAAGAGCCAGAGGTCATACACAGAATATCAAAGTTAAACAGCACACAGGGACTAGGCAAGAAAGACTATCCTGGTCCAAGGATCAAGGGGAATCCTGGTCCTACATATAGGGCAGAACAGGTCATGTGACAGCAGACCAATAAGCCCAACAGATGGCCTGCAGCCTGAAAACAAAAACAAACAGGAATCCCTGCTACCACCAGCAGGGGGCAAGGCCGAGATGTGACAGGATCTTGGGGTGAGGTAATAGTAATTGTTTTTTTCCTTCCGATTTTCCTCTGTTTTCCACCCACCCTTCTTTCTCAATCTCTTTTGCAACTCTATACCATGCTTTTGCTACATTCCATAATCCATTATCGATCAACATTCCTTTCCTATTCTTCAATAAACTTCTCCGTTCCTCTGTTTTCTACCGAGAAGTTTCAATTTCATAACATTCCTTTTACCTTCTCTGTCTTCAACTAACTTTCATGGAGTCATCCATCCCACATGGTTACTCTGTTCATTACCCATTCCTGATTGTTAGCTCTTTTCCTGATCAATTCAAGCAATTCACGTAGTTAATCAACAGTCAGAAATGAGGAAAGACCTTTACCTATCGTGTTTTACTACCAATTATACCTGTTACCGCTAGACCACGACACCTATCGTGTCTTACTACCAGATATACTTGTTACCGCTAAACTACGACAATAAAGCATCTCGTCCTCCCCTATATTCCAAATATAGTACCCTGCTAGCAGGTGTAGCTAGCACCTGTTTACCGCAGCATATATATATATCCTACAGGTGCTTACGTTACCGCGTCACCTGTTACTGCTATATATATATATATATATATATATGGATAATGTGAGTTACTTCCAGATATACCTTATGCATCACCTGTGTACCGCTACTCACAAAAAACCCTGACTGTTAACCAAACTACACCTATATCAGAAAGAAATGCCGTGCTATCAGATATGCCTCAATGCATCACCTGTTTGCCCATAGACCACGACAATCTCCCTGATTATCAATAAACCCGATCTACCATCAGGAAAAAAAACGTCTATACGAAGAACCGTGAACAGACGTACAGACAGACAACAGGCATGCGATTCTTGGGTCAGTGAACGGACATCTGAGCAAAGTTAAATAAAAGCCCACTTTTGGTTGTCCACCAAGTGCCACGCATTGATTCTCGGGACGGGAACCGCAGACCAGAACACGTCACAAGCAGATAACAAAGGTATTTTACCTGTGAGGCACGAAGGTGATCAGGATCCGCTCTGGTACAGTCTCTCCATCTGTGGAAGTCTTTGCTGGCACCTGGTAGAGCAAAACTCAGATGCCCCACGTTGGGCGCCAATTGTTATGGATCAGACTTAAACAGTCTCTTGCTCGAATGCCTTCTGCTGCCAAATGGTGGAGAAGCCAATCAATTCAAGTGCACACTGAAAGAAACGACACAGACTCGCTGGCTAGTTGTCTATGTAGTCTTTCTCAGACAAAGCCGGATGACTTCTCTGCTCTTTATTGAAAAGATACAAGCTTTTATACTACTTCGTGCGTAACGAAAACAAGCTGTTGCCCAATATTTTAATCATCAGTAAAATTGTGAAATTGCAGACTTATGTTGAATAACAAAAAGTAAACCTCAGCTTATCGGTTTGTCCCCTTAGTCTTCAAGGGCGTTGTTACAGGATGTTTCAGGATGTTCCAAGATGTTCCCAAATGTTCCAAAATATTCTCTTCTTGATATCTGCTAAGATAGCGTGTTAAGCAATAATATAAATTTGATTCTTAGAAAAACAGTTTAATTAATGTTCTTTTCTTAAAGCCGTACTGTTATATTTGAAATGGGCATTTTTCTAAGCTTTCCTTTATTGTTAAAGCAGATACATATTCTTGTCCATAACCAGGTGTGTGTGTGTGTTTAGTTTATATATGGGCAGTTAGGTGTGTGAGTTTAGTTTATATATGGGGTGGTTAGGTGTGTGTGTGTTTAGTTTATATATGGCAGGGGTGGGGAACATCCGGCCCGTGGGCCGTATATGGCCCGCGGACTGACTTGCTCCGGCCTGCGGCTCCCTGCGAGTGTCTGAAGTCATGGAGCTTCGACGCTTGCCTGGGGGAACCATGTGACCAGCAGAGTTCTCATGAGATTGCGAGGCAGGAGGTGAGCTGGGGAAATATCCATGTGCACCGGTGCATATCCATGAGAGCTGCTGGGGCATATCCATGGAGCTGCTGGGGCATTATCCATGAGCTGGGGGCATATCCATGAGAGCTGGGGTATATCCATGAGCTGGGGACATATCCATGAGAGCTGGGAGGCATATCCATGAGATCTGTTGGGGCATTATCCATGAGCTGGGGGCATATCCATGAGAACTGGGGCATATCCATGAGCTGGGGCATATCCATGTGCACTGGGGCATATCAATGAGAGCTGCTGGGGCATATCCATGAGCTGGGGGCAATATCCATGAGAGCTTGGGGCAATATCCATGAGAGCTGCTGGGGCATATCCATGAGAGCTGCTGGGGCATATCCATGAGAGCTGCTGGGGCATATCCATGAGACCTGGGGGGCATTAATGGAAACCATGTTAAAGGAAAGGATTGTTGAACATCTAAAAACACATAGATTACAGGATCAGAAACAACATGGGTTTTCCTCAGAGAGATCATGCCAAACTAATCTTATTGATTTTTTTGATTGGGTAACAAACATAATAGACACAGGTGGTGCAGTAGACATTGCTTATTTAGATTTCAGTAAGACTTTTGATACTGTTCCGCATAGAAGGCTTATCAATAAATTGCAATCTTTGAGCTTGGATTCCAATATTGTTGAATGGATTAGGCAGTGGCTGAGTGACAGGCATCAGAGGGTTGTGGTAAATGGAGTTTATTCAGCTCAAGGTCTTGTTACCAGTGGGGTACCTCAGGGGTCAGTACTTGGACCCATTCTCTTTAATATTTTTATTAGTGAAATTGCAGAAGGTATTAATGGAAAAGTATGTCTTTTTGCTGATGACACAAAGATTTGCAACAGGGTTGACGTTCCTGGAGGGATCAGCCAAATGACAAATGATTTAGGTAAACTAAAAAAATGGTCGGAGCTGTGGCAATTGAGTTTTAATGTGGATAAGTGCAAGATAATGCACCTGGGATGTAAAAACCCAAGGGCTGAATATAGAATATTTGATACAGTCCTAACCTCAACATCTGAGGAAAGGGATGTCACGGAACGGACCTGAGCGTTCCTTCCAGCGAGCCACATGACTAAAAACTCAGACAATTTTAAAGACCCTTTTTTCCTTTTATATTTCAGTTGTGCGTTTAAGTGTATGGACATTTTATTTCATTTCTAGATGTGGTTTTACTGGTGGGGTTTTTATTGGAATATGATGCATTTACATGTATATATTTTCCCTTGGTTGCTAGGCTGTGTTGAAATTCAATTGTATGCAAATCTGATTGTCTCATTCAAGTCTGGACATGTCTGAGGGCATTCAAGTTTGGACATGTCATTGTGTTGAGTGTATAAAAGCATCTGTCCAAACCCTTCATAAATCAGTTCCTGTTTTAAAGTCATACAGCCTTCGTCTGGTGAGTTATTTCAGGGCCTATCACATTGCACCTAGAAGGCACTCAGCGGCCTTCTACATCACGTCTATCCCAGGAAAAGGAGCCTCAAGTCAGCCCAGCAGCCACCTCCACACCAACAAGAGGTCGGTAAATCCGGCTGCTCGAGACGCCGAGTGCCGAGCCACTCGGTAGTCGGGCCGCACGCCATCTAGGGGGTCAGATAGGAGCAGGACCGCAGGTGGACACCCCAGTCCGTCACATTGGTGGCAGCGGTGGGATAAGCTCTTCCAACCCCAAAATGGCTAGCTATGCAAGCTGCAAAAGGGACACGCTTCGGGACCTGCTGGAAAGCCGGTGAGGGACCACCGGCTAAAAGAGCAAAAAGGCCTTGGTCAAAGAACTGAGAGAAATGGACCAGCGAAGAAAGGACACGGGACCCCCGTCCATAAGAGACCGGTTCCAGCGAAGAGTAAGGAGGGCGATGGCCCAGGCCCAGGCGGATGAACCTGGTGCCTGGCAGGACAAGCACTGGTGGAAAGATTTTGTCTGCCAGGAGATGTGGAACGAGGCCATTCAACAGGAGGAGGACTGCCCTGAAGAAGCCCTTCCCACTTTTACAGAGAGGTACGAGCACCAGTGGTACTTACGGGTGCCCTTTTTGGGAGAACAGCCCCGAGAGGAATGGCTGACAGAGTTAGCCGAACTCGTCCAGAGCGAAATTATACTGGACGCCAGCTACAGAGCCTTCCAGTGGTTTACGGCCCAACTAATGCCCAGCACAGCAGACAGTGGCCCAACAGAAGGCTTTGACTA
Organism: Leptobrachium leishanense; assembly: GCA_009667805.1. Lineage (NCBI taxonomy): Eukaryota > Metazoa > Chordata > Amphibia > Anura > Megophryidae > Leptobrachium > Leptobrachium leishanense. Next base: position 241,706,044 of record CM019066.1, read on the forward strand.
TGGCGGCACAGGGCTGCTGTATACAAGGATGGGCAAAGGCCCTGGTTTTGGGGATGACACAGAGTGGCGGCGGGAACAACTCCTGGACCTCCGGTATGAGGAACTGGAAGACCTTGACGATGACCGTGATACAGAGGAACTGGAGTTCCTGGTTGAGCAGGAATGGGAGCTCGAAAAGGCCTACAAAAGGCTGTTCGACGACGTTCCACAGCTAGGCCTGAGCCCCATTACCTGGGACTGTCTGGCGGAAGAAGCAGGCAAAGTGACACAGACGAATTGGAGCCTGAGGCGCTCCCTTGGTTCCCCCTCATGACCGCAGCAGAAGAGGAAGAAGCACTGGCAACAGGGCGGAGTGCCGCTGGCCTCTGCCCAGACCCAGAGATGGAGGACACCATTTTCCCGCAAGACAACACTGTGTCAGTGTCTATCCCCCAAGCTGAAGCGCTGGCGACGGGGCAGAGCGCCGATGCCCTCTGCCCACCTTTCTAATGGTCACAACGGATCCAGGAGAGGATCCCCCCGGGCTGGTTTTCCCGCAGCCCATGACCCTACCGGAGATGGAGGACGCCATCCTCCTGCCAGACGACACTGTGTTAGTGTCTATCCCCCAGCTGAAGCGCTGGAGACGGGGCAGAGCGCCGATGCCCTCTGCCCCCCTTTCCTAATGGTCACATCAGATCCAGGAGAGGATACCCCCGGGCTGGTTTTCACGCAGCCCATGACCCCATCGGAGATGGAGGACGCCATCCTTCCGCCAGAAGACACTTCGTCAGTGTCTATCCCCCCAGCTGAAGCGCTGGTGACAGGGCAGAGCACCGCTGGCCTCTGCCCACTTTCCAAGTTGCACCAAGATGACCCGAGCAAGGATCTCCACGGGCTGCCGGCCCAGCAACTAATGACTCCACCGAGAATGGAGGACACCATTCTCCAGCCCGGAGATACGTCCCCAGCGTTTACCCCTCCAGCAGAAGCGCTGACAACAGGGCAGTGCGCCGCTGGCCTCTGCCCACCTTTTTCAGTCTGCATAGAGGATTTCGGTGGGGACTCCCAGGGGCTGCCGGCCCCGCAGCCGACGACCCTGCCCCGACTGGAGGACAACTGTTTCCCGTATATTACACCCGTCCCCCCAGCAGAAGAGATGGCAACGGGGCAGAGTGCCGCTGGCCACTGCCCGCCACCCAACTTGTGCCCAGGGGATCCAGGCAAGTTTTTCCAGAGTGTACTACCCTCCCGACCAATGGCTCCCCAGAGAATGGAGGATGCAATTCTCCCACAGGGGGGCACTTCCTCAGCGTCCACCCCCCCAGCAGAGGTGCTGGCTATGGGGCAGAGCATTTTTGGCCTCTGCCCATCCTCCCAACACGTTGGGCTGGAGGCCTCTTGTCTCACCTATTCCCCTCGACACCTGGCCAGAGCACCAGGGGCATGTGCAGTTGGCACACGTTCCCCCCGGGTTATTGATGCCCTGGGAGAAGGTACAGGCGGTACCTCTCCCCAACAGCGAGATACTTTCCCAGGAGGGGACACCAACAAAGGATTACACCAGCTACACGCCGGGCCCCAGAGTGTAGGGAACCCCTCGGACAGCGGGCCAGCCCACAAGGACAAGTGGAGAAACCCGGGGGCTCGCCTCCTACCCACAGACTACGGGCCACACAAAGACTGCACCGACTCCCCCTATTCGACCCATTGGGGTCCAACCGTGTCCGTCGGACTTTATTGGGGGGGAGAAATGTCACGGAATGGACCTGAGTGCTCCTTCCAGCGAGCCACATGACTAAAAGCTCAGACAATTTTAAAGACCCTTTTTTCCTTTTATATTTCAGTTGTGCGTTTAAGTGTATGGACATTTTATTTCATTTCTAGATGTGTTTTTACTGGTGGGGTTTTTATTGGAATATGATAGACATGTGCATTCGTTTTAGTACTAAAACGATTTAGTCAGAATTTTGGGATAATTTAGTTTTCGTATGACTCAAGAGAAACGAAACTGCTCAGTACAAAAAACAAAAGAAACTAAAATAAAATGCACTACATTTTAGTTTCAGTCCTTTTTGTGATATTACATTGATGAGTGAAGGAGACCAGCAATGAAGAGTGCAACATCGCACATCCGAAGATCTGCACCCTCCACATGCCAATGCAGTAGGATGTTCTATACAGAGAGGGGCATTAATTAATGCAGGAGGATGTTCTATACATTATACAGAAAGGGGTATTAATGCAGGGGGATGTTATATACATTATACAGAGAAAGGTATGAATTGAGGAGGATGTTCTATACAGAGAGGGACATTAATTAATTCAGGAAGATGTTCTATATATTATACAGAGAGGGGTATTAATTAATGCAGGTGGATGTTGTATACATTATACAGAGAGGGGTATTAATTAATGCAGGAGGATGTTCTAAACATTATACAGAGAGGATCCTTTTTTTTCAGCCCTTTAAATCCAGTGGCTGTGAGCGCTGAGATCGGCTGCTTGTTACATTATCTCTCCGTACAATGTATCAGGCTCAGTTGTTACAGTAACTGACTGTAACAGCTCTCAGAGTTTCAGTAAAACAAGGAAATAATATTGTTCTAACCTCTTATATATAAAAATAGTATTTACTAGTTTTACTGAAACTCGGAGCGCTGTGATGAGCAGCAGTCAGTTACTGTAACAGCTTTGCCTGACACAGGGCAGTATTACAATGTTGGTGCTAACTTAACCAGAGCTGTTGTAAACTGAAAACCTCCATAGGCTGTAATGGCTCTGGGAAGTTTACAACAGCTCTGGTTATGTTAGCACCAACTATGTAATATGGCCCACATTGTGCTGAGAGTGAGAGATACTGTAACAAGCAGCGATCTCAGCCCTCTGAGGAGCCACTACAATAGTAATTGTATCCATTGGTTTTCGGATGAATGAAATTAGTTTTTATACTAAAGAACTGAAAACGAATTTCTTTAGTAACTAAATAAATTGCATTTAAGGACTAATCCATTAGTTCAAAACGAAATTTTGTGCTGTGCACATGTCTAGAATATGATACATTTAAATGTATATATTTTCCCTTGGTTGCTAGGCTGTGTTGAAATTCAGTTGTATGCAAATCCGATTGTCTCATTCAAGTCTGGACATGTCTGAGGGCATTCAAGTCTGGACATGTCGTTCTGTTGAGTGTATAAAAGCATCTGTCCAAACCCTTCATAAATCAGTTCCTGTTTTAAAGTCATACAGCCTTCGTCTGGTGAGTTATTTCAGGGCCTATCACATTGCACCTAGAAGGCACTCAGCGGCCTTCTACATCACGTCTATCCCAGGAAAAGGAGCCTCGAGTCAGCCCAGCAGCCACCTCCACACCAACAAGAGGTCGGTAAATCCGGCTGCTCGAGACGCCGAGTGCCGAGCCACCCGGTAGTCGGGCCGGACGCCATCTAGGGGGTCAGATAGGAGCAGGACCGCAGGCGGAAACCTCATTCAGTCACAAGGGATTTAGGGGTTATTATTTCAGAGGATCTAAGGGTAAGTAGTCAATGTAATAGAGCAGCAGGAAATGCTAGCAGAATGCTTGGTTGTGTAGGGAGAGGTATTAGCAGTAGGAAAAGGGAAGTGCTCAAGCCACTGTACAGAGCACTGGTGAGACCTCACTTGGAGTACTGTGTGCAGTACTGGAGACCGTATCTCCCGAAGGATATAGACATCTTAGAGAGAGTTCAGAGAAGGGCTACTAAAATGGTGTACGGCTTGAAGGAGAAAAGTTACCAGGAAAGGCTTAGTGATCTTAACATGTACAGCTTGGAAAAAAGATGAGACAGAGGAGATATGATAGAAACATTTAAATACGTAAAAGGGAATCCACAAGGTAGAGGAAGGGAGTATATTTAAACGGAAACAAAGTAGCAAAACAAGAGGACATAGTCTTAGATTAGAGGGGCAAAGGTATAAAAAGTAACATCAGGAAGCATTATTTTACTGAGAGGGTGGTGGATACATGGAACAGCCTTCCAGTTGAAGTGGTAGAGGCCAAAACAGTAATTGAATTTAAGCAAGCATGGGATAGGCATAAGGCTATCCTAAACAAAAGATAAATCCAGGTAAAGTATCCATGTAATTGGGCAGACTAGATGGGCCGAAAGGTTCTTATCTGCCGACATTTTTCTATGTTTCTATATCCATGTGAGCTGGGGCATATCCATGGGAGCTGGGGCATATCCATGAGAGCTGGGGCATATCCATGAGAGCTGGAGCATATCCATGTGTGAGCTGGGGCATATCCATGTGTGAGCTGGGGCATATCCATGTGTGAGCTGGTCTGGGGGCAATATATCCATATGTGAGCTGGGGCAATATATCCATATGTGAGCTGGGGCGCAATATATCCATATGTGAGTTGGGGCAATATATATACATGGGTGACACCATGAGTTAACGCACCGGGCGAAATTTTAAGTTGTTAATTTTGTATGGCCCTCGAATGATTTTATAAATCTCCAAATGGCCCTTGGCAGAAAAAAGGTTCCACACCCCTGATATATGGGGTGGTTAGGTGTGTGTGTTTGTTTAGTTTATATATGGGGTGGTTAGGTTTGTGTGTTTGTTTAGTTTATATATGGGGTGGTTAGTTGTGTGTGTGTGTGTGTGTGTTTAGTTTATATAGGGGGTGGTTAGGTAGGTGTGTGTGTGTGGCCCTGTAGTTATTCTGGCTCTTGAGAACTACAGCTGTTATGCCCATAGAGGGAGCCAGAGTGCAACGTTTGGGGGAAAGACTGTGATTAACATATGAATATATGGACTATGTTTCCTCAGAAACCCTTGGGGAGAGAGAGTAAGTATTGTGCCTGGCGCCAGGAAGTAAAGGACAGAGTGTGTAGCGTGGGGAGAACAAAATGAGCAGGGAGAGAAGGCAGTCGGCCTGTGTGACATTCTCTGGGATCTTGTGAGCCTGAGTGCAGAGAACTGAGCGACATCCATTGCTGGAGTGATCGGGGAGAGTGTACATTGCCTTGCTGAGTATCACGCTGGACTGTTCCGGTCCCGGGAGAGATCGCGGGTGAGGAGGCCGCAGGTGGAGCGGGGTGCTGACGGTGTTCTGAGCTAGACTGAGGAGAACAGGATCGAGAGCTTAAACCCATGGACAGTACCGGGCTCCAGACGGCTTAAAGGACAGATCTTCTCGCGAGGGACCTTGTTCATCGACACTTCACTGGCCTGGGACCAGCTGTTTGTGATTGGGTGAGATTGTGATTGAGTGAGAGGCCTCAGGCCTGTGATTATTGCTGATAGTGCGCTCTTATTTGTTTGCTAATTCTTGGGCCCCAATGTTGGCTAGCTGAAGAAATTCTTCCACCCACTGGCCAGTGGATTTAGTAACCGAGTACCCTAGGACAAACCCAATATATATTCCTAAATCTGAATCCTAAAACAATAGACTTGGGGTTATATTAACTGTTTAGTCGCTATACATTGATACACTCGTTTTTCCCGCCATTTTTGCTGTTGCAGGGTGTTTGTTTCATGACCGTTAAAGTTACCTGTGTAATTATTCAGATTTATTGCCTACAGTAAATTATCTTAAAGAAACCAATGAAGGTGTGCTGGTGTGCAGTGAATTGTTAATGCGGTGAGACAAGTTCGGGGTTATCCAGCGGCTGCTTCAGGGGTGAGCGCTACATATGTATGTGTATATGTATATATATATATATATATATATATGTATGTGTAGCAGGGCCGGCCCGACAATGGAGCGGAGCAGCGGCGCCAGGCGGCAGAAATTCGTGGGCGGCAAATTTCAGCCACCGGCGCCGCTGCTGCGCTGCACTATTTTTTTATCGGCGGCAGGCAGATTCTGCAGCCGCCGCGTTCGTTCCTTCAATGAGCGGCAGCCTGCATGAGTATCTGCCGCTCGCCTGAGATCCATCCACCAGCCTGCCGCGATTGAGATCATGTGAACTCCGCGATCTTGCGAGCCTGGGTAGAGGTGGCCTGGGGCAATCTATCCATGAGTGAGCCTGGGGAAATATATACATGAGTGAGCCTGGGGGTAAATATATCCATGAGTGAGCCTGGGGGCAAATCTATCCATGAGTGAGCCTGGGGCAAATATATCCATGAGTGAGCCTGGGGGCAAATATATCCATGAGTGAGCCTGGGGCAAATAAATCCATGAGTGATCCTGGGTATGTGACGCTGGGCTCTGCTGGGTATGTGACGCTGGGCTCTGCTGGGTATGCGACGCTGGGCTCTGCTGGGTATGCGACACTGGGCTCTGCTGGGTATGTGACGCTGGGCTCCGCTGGGCAGGTGAAGCTGGGCACTGCTGGGTATGTGACGCTGGGCTGTTATATACACCTCACATTACTGTATCACAGAGCACCACAGCAATAAAATTCTAATGTACGGTGTGTAGGAGTGTTTGAATTTTATTGCTGTGGCGCACTGTGATGCGCTCATGCACACTGCGTGATTTTTTTTGGGGGGGCAGCATTTCATCCTTCGCTCCAGGCAGCACAATGTCTTGGGCCGGCCCTGATGTGTAGGCACACATATAGAATCCCCTGCACCTTTAAGGAAGGGGGACATGACTGATGGCCTGGGACGGATGGTCAGATAAGGAAATATGGAGCCATTGGTTATGTGTGTGCAACATTGTTTCACTTACCTATATATGCATCTGTGGTGGGTGTGTTCTGTCTCTTGTTCCTGGCCAGCTTCAACGGTGCATCAAGGAGATTCTGTGAGAGACAAGGAAACGTGGTGATTGAAATGGCTGTTATTTATTTTCTTTGTTTGCTGGGTCAGTTTAGGGAGTGTGTCCCACATATCAGCTTATGGGATGCTTTTTATCTCACACATATCAGTTTATGTGATGCTTTTTATCTCACACATATCAGTTTATGAGATGCTTTTTATCTCACACATATCAGTTTATGGGATGCTTTTTCTCTCACAGTTATCAGCTTAGGAGATGCTTTTTGTGTCCCACATATCAGGAAATTAGCTGCTTTTTGTTGATCAGTCCATTTGCTGTATCTAGGCCTGTAAACACAAGTTTTATCAGCTCCTTTTATTTTGATTAATTTTCTGATATGTTCCCTGATTCTAAATCCAGGGAAGGAATGCTCTTTGTGTTTCTGTTTGCTCATGTCTCTCTGACTCCTGGTACCATGTGATGAGTCCACTGAAGTATTTGCAGAATAACAAGGAGCTTGATAAGAAAAGATTTTACTCAGCAGCATCATCTTACAATGGCTGCCACTCCCCGCCTCCGGATCACATGACTGTTAACTGTTTGCTAACATGCAGAATGAACTAGGCATAATTATGATATATTTAATATATAATATGAAGCATACACATCATTACAGGGAGCATTCTGCTGCTCGAGGTTTCATTTTGCAGGACTTGCTGTACGAGACTTTGGTTCGGCCCATGAACAGTCTCCTGAGGACGCTGAGGAGCCCCACCAGTGGAAGAGGGAACGGCACTCTAAGCCCCCAGTTCGGTTAAGCCCGAGGCCTCGGAGTTCAGAGGCGTGATGGTGAAGCTGAGGTGCAGGACGCTGTTTCCCGGGTCATCTGAGGGGTTTATCGTCTTGAATGCGACGCCTCGTGAGCTGCGTTCTGGATTGTGGCAGAGGGTGAGCATGGTGCGTGCTGCTGCTGCTGCAGGTTTTTTCCCCTCTGGTTTTAGGTGCAGTGGTTGGTAGGGAGCAACAAGCGGATGGTGCTGGCCAGGCTGGTGAGGACCGCTGACATACCGTAATTGGCTGTGGACAGATCGGCGCCCCTTACCTAGCACTTCGGTTGGTGGCTTTATGGGTCGGAATGGTCATTTACAGCACTCTCTTCCGAGGGGTGGCTCGGATTCTGGATCTGGAGGTTTGCGGTGGATGCCTAATATCAGTGGAGGTGCTGTTTCTGGGCGACCATCGCTGGATCCACCTTTGACTGCTGGGTCGGAATGGTCATTTACAGCACTCTCTTCCGAGGGGTGGCTTGGATTCTGTATCTGGAGGTTTGCGGTGGATGCCTAATATCAGTGGAGGTGCTGTTTCTGGGCGACCATCGCTGGATCCACCTTTGACTGCTGTCCCAAGGGCTGCTGGAGGATCATCCATGCTGGCGGCTGGTGAGTCGGGTTTTGAGGGTGCGGTGTTTGGATCGCTGGGCCTTTCGGGCACTGATGCGTCTGGCTGGGCTAGTGGGGTGACGACGGGGTTAATAGAGACCCTGGTTGCGGCTATTAGGCACTGGCAGGATGGGTCGGTTGCTGCGTCACGTGCGCAAGCGTCGCTGGGTTCAGCTGGGCATGCTGTTGCTGGGGGCGTGGCGTCTGTGTATTTTGCGCCTGGTTCCGCTGTGATGGGAGCCCCTGAGTCTGCTCTTTCACAATGTTTGGGGCCTGCTTCTGCTCCTGTGCAGGATCCGGCTGTGCTCGGTGGAGCGGCGCTTGCAGCTGGGGTTTTTCCCCGTTGGACGCGGTGGTTGGACCTTCGGTACCTGCTGCGGTAAATGTTCCTGCGCCACTCGCTAGTGGTATTCCTGTGCCTGGTGCAGTTGGTCCTGCGGTAGGCTCTTATGGGGCTTGTGATTTATGTCCAATGGGCCTACAGGTCTTTAATGACATTAAGGAGAACATTTGGAAAGGTTAATATGTTGATTTTGTTTTGTTACGACCAACAGTTTGGGCAGAAGATGGCGGTGCGTCCTGGGCTCCGCTTGTTTTGCAGGACGCCAATCTGTGGCTATTACTCATGATGCCAAACTGCCCAGTGGTGTCACCCTTTCCTGCATCCACAGTGCCCGGAGCCACTGAAGTGCCCGCGGGTGCAGAGAGGGGGTGATGCTGGCTCTTTAATGAGTCCCATTGCCGTTGGTCCTCATATTGCAGGTCAAGCATGAATGTTCTTCCTGTGGGGGTCCCAACCGGCATTTCGATGTTTCAGAAAGGGCCATGGCTCGGCCTTTAGGGCTTCGGGTCAGACCGCCTGATAGAAGGGATCACCCCGGTGATCGTGCGGGCCATGGCTCCTTGGCTAGACCGGTACCCCAATAGGCGATGCGCTGCGTTGTTATTGTGGGTTTTCGTGAGGGTTGTGTTATTCCACATGTGCCTTCTGACTTTTCTCGATTTGGTGGCTGGACCTGGTTGTTATTGGCAAAAGCGGACATGGAGTCGGCATTTCGGTTGTTACCGATTCGACCGGATTGCGATCACTTGCTGGGGTGTTCCTTTCGTGGAGGTTTTTATTACGGCCGTTGTCTTCCGATGGGCTGCTTGATCTTTTGCTACTATTTTGAGTTGTTCTCTTCCTGTTTGCACTGGGTGGTGTGTCGGCGCGCTGGACGGAGTTCGGTGGTCCATTATAGGATGATTTCCTATTCGTGGGGCTGGCGGATTCCGGCGATTGCGTTGCGCTGCTGCAGTTTTTCGGGAGGTTGCCGAGGAATTCGGTGTGCCTTTGGCCGATGATATACGGGGGGCCCAGTTTAATCGCTTGCCTTTTTTGGGCATTGAGATCTATACTGTCCGTGTTTTCCGTTTGTCTGTAGAGAAATTCAGACCTTGTGCGTTTGGTGGGGAGGGCGCGGGGAGTTGCGAAGTTGCGGCTTTCTGATATTTACTCTTTACCACCGGGGTACGCGCACCTCGCCACTTTGTTCGCGTCACCAGTTCCTTGAAGGCAGACCTTGTGGTGTGTCAATCCTTCTTGCTGCATTATGATGGGCTGACGTATTGGCAAGAGGCGGACGTGAACAATCAGTCCCTCGAGTTTTTGCTGATGCGTCTGGGGCTCCTGGCTTTCGTGTGTGCTTTCAGGGTGCTTGGTGTGCCGAAGCGTGGCACCCGCGCTGGGTGGCGTCTGAGTTGGTGAGGAATCTCAAGTCGGGAATTTTTTCCTTTTGCTTGTGGTCCTGGAGCTGTGGGGGGAGCGTCTGGCTAATAGGCGGGTGGTGTTCTGGACGGACAACCTGGGCGTGGTGCAGGTGGTAAATCGTTCGTTGTCCAGTTCCCCTCCCGTCTTGGCTCTTTTGCGACACCTGGTACTGCGCTGTCTAGAGCGAAATGTATGGTTGCGGGCTCGACATGTGCCGGGTGTTCGGAAGGTGATTGCTGACGCTCTCTCCCGGTTCCAGTGGGACCGTTTTTGGCAGGTGGCTCCGGGGGCTGCGACACCCTTTCCTCTGTGGCTCTGGACCCTCGCTTCGCCGGGCTGAGAATGTTGCTGGAGGACTCTTTGTCGGGTGCATCGTGGACTGCCTACTCTCAGGTCTGGCGGAGGTGGGGGTTGGTGGCACGGGAGGAACGGGGGTGGTTTACGGCGGCGGACCGGAGGTGGGCCACCTTGATTTATTTTAATTCCCTCCGGGAGAGAGGGGGCTCTGGTTCAGGAGCGGCCAAGGTTCTGACTGCCCTGTCTTTTTTGTGCAAGGCGCTGGGGTGGGAAGATGTGGGTCTGGATTTCCTGCCTCGCAGAATTGTTTCGGGTTGGAGACGGACGACGCTGCCTGATGTTCGGCGCCCGGTTTCTGGCTCTATGTTTTTGGATTTGATGGAGGTTCTGAGTGGGGTCTGTCGCGATCTTTTTGAAGCGCGATTATTTCGGGTGGCATTTGCCTTTTGCTTTTTATGGTGCCTTTAGGGTGGGGGAGTTGGTTGCTCCGAACTCTCGGACCCATTCGGCATTGCGTTTTTCCCATGTCTCGGTGGCTGCCGCACAAGTACGGGTTTTTTAATTGCCAGGTCGAAAACGGATCAGTTGGGTAGGGGTGTACTGGTTACGTTGGAGGCGGTTGGGGGACCTGGGTGTCCATGAGCCTCACGCGGGAGTATTTAGCGGTGCGTCCGGAGTTGGCTGACTCCTTTTTGGTTCACCTTAATGGTGTTCCTCTGACCCGGTATCAATTTTCGGCTGTGTTTAAACAATGCGTGCGAGTGTTGGGTTTCGACCCGGGATTGTTTGCTTCTCATTCGTTTCAAATTGGCGCGGCGACGGTGGCTGCGCGCGCGGGCGCATCGGACGGCATGATTCGGCGGTTGGCCCGGTGGCGCTCGGACCGCTTGCGCTCGTATGTTCGTCCTAACTTTTTGTAATTGCAGGTACTTCCCCGCGGTTGGTCTGGATATTGGGGCATTCCTTCGTACATTGGGCGGCCGTGCGGGCTGAACAACGGCCGCATGGCAGGAACCTTGGTTTTTCGAAGGAAGCGGTGGAGATTTGCTGGTTGGGTATCCGGGGTTTGCGTTGGGCTCGGGTGTCGAAGGAATGTGAGATTTTGGCGGGGATGGTTCCCAGGGAGATTATTTTAGTGGTTCATGCTGGGGGGAATGATTTGGGGATTGTTAGTTCAGTGGACCTGATTCGGGCTATGAAACTGGATCTGGCCCGCTGTTTTGCTAGATTTTGGGGTTTGTCGCTGGTGTGGTCAGATATTATTTCTCGTCCTCGTTGGGAGGAGATGGCGGCCCCAAGGGCAATTGACAGGGCCAGGAGGAGGGTCAACAAGGAGGTTTCTAAGTTTGTCAGGCATTTGGGGGGGGGGTTGCAATCCGGCACAGGGAATTGGAAGGCGACAACCGGAATGTGATTCGGGGTGATGGGGTCCATTTGACGGACATTGGCCTGGATATCTTTTTGCTTGGATTGATGTCTGGAATCGAGGAGGCGCTGTCTGCGGTGGGGCGCAGGGGCAGCCAGTAGGAGGCCATGGTGCCCCTGGCGTTGGCATGGTTCCTGGACAGCGGTGCTTTTAATTGGCTAAGCCGCCTTCGGGTGTGGCATTAACGAGACGAGCCCCGCTTGATCTCGGTCAGGCGGGGTGACGAGCTCCTGGTTTTTGGATCGTGAACTGCCTATTACAGGAGTAATAGGGCGGATATCGGAGGATAAGCACTGGCTGGTTACATGGTGTAAATATTTAATAAAGCTGTGGCCCATGCCCTTTCCAGTTAAGAAGTTGTTGTGTCTTCTTTATAATTAAGGGTTATGGGTCAAGGAGGTCCCAGGTTTAAGCAGTCAAGAATCCCCTGCACCTTTAAGGAAGGGGGACATGACTGATGGCCTGGGACGGATGGTCAGATAAGGAAATATGGAGCCATTGGTTATGTGTGTGCAACATTGTTTCACTTACCTATATATGCATCTGTGGTGGGTGTGTTCTGTCTCTTGTTCCTGGCCAGCTTCAACGGTGCATCAAGGAGATTCCCGCCCGCCCACCCGGCTGAAGTTCGTCTTCTTCGTGTCACAGCTTTGGCATGGTTCCTGGACAGCGGTGCTTTTAATTGGCTAAGCCGCCTTCGGGTGTGGCATTTAACGAGACGAGCCCCGCTTGATCTCGGTCAGGCGGGGTGACAAGCTCCTGGTTTTTGGATCGTGAACTGCCTATTACAGGAGTAATAGGGCGGATATCGGAGGATAAGCACTGGCTGGTTACATGGTGTAAATATTTAATAAAGCTGTGGCCCATGCCCTTTCCAGTTAAGAAGTTGTTGTGTCTTCTTTATAATTAAGGGTTATGGGTCAAGGAGGTCCCAGGTTTAAGCAGTCAAGGTATGTAGGCACGCCTATACAGTTAAAGGTTTTATAAACACTAACAAGTTCCGTAGCGTTGTACAATGGGAGAGGCAGAATAACAAATATATATATAAGTTAAACACACGGAACAGTGGGAGAAAGGACCCTGCTCGAGAGTTTACAATCTAAGAGGAGAGAGGATCCTGTTCAAGAGTTTACAATCTAAGATGTATGTATTAGGGGTGTTTAGGCGCACAAATATTTATGTAATAGCTGTGTGTGGGCGCACAAGCAAGTATATAATAGGGTTGTGTAGGTGTCCATATATATACGTATGTAATAGTGGTGTGTATAAATATATATATTTCTGTTTTAGTGTCTCTACTTTGATACATAAAAGTGGGCTGCTCACTTTAAAATGCCTGGGGCTATTTTTCTTCCCAGTCCTGGCCAGAGGACAGAGTGAAGTGTCCGGCAGCAGGTACATCAAGTGCAGACGCTGGCTGCGTGAGGACACTCAGCATGACCCTTCACAGGCCCTGTGGACTCCACCAGCTGTGTGAAGCTGGCCCCCCTACAATCGGCACAAATAAAAAATCCACTGTGTTTGGTTAGTGCTACGTTTGTGCTGTTTTGTGCCGCAAATTAACATTTGTGCTGCTTTTATTTTTGAGATATTAGCAATTGTTTTTTCCAGACAATGAGACTGAATAAAAGGTCACAAAAGGTGACTCAGCCCCCCTACAACACCCAAAAGTCACGAAACCGGGCTTGTTGGCTAGTGCTAGGTTTGTGCCAGTTTGTGCCGTTGAAATCTCCATTCTATCTTGTTTTGTTTTTGAGTTATTAACCATTTAATAAAGGTCATGCAGTCCCTCTACAACACCCAAAAGTCATGAAACCGGGCTTGTAGGTTAGTGCTGCGTTTGTGCTGATTTGTGCCGCTGAAATTAACATTTGTGCTGGTTTGGTTTCCGAGATATTGTGCATTATATTTGATGAAATCCCATCCACTTCGCACCCCACGTTATCAAATTTTAAAAACAAACATACCATTTAATTTTGCTGCGTTTGTCCTGATTTGTGCTGCAAAAATTAACATTTGTGCCGGTTTGTTTTGGAAGAGATTGGGCATAGTAGTCAATCAAACCCTGCCCACTTTGCAACTCACATTATGAAAATTTAAAAACAGACATACTATTTGTTTGTTCTGTGTTTGTGCTGCAAAATGAACGTTTGTGCCTGTTTGGTTTGGAAGATATTGGGCATTGTATTCAATCAAACCCTGCCCACTTTGCACCCCATGATGTTAAATGTTAAGAACAAACATACCATTTAATTGTGCTGATTTGTGCTACAAAAATGAACGTTTGTGCTGGTTTGGAAGATATTGGGCATTGTATTCAATCAAACCCCGCCCACTTTGCACCCCATGATGTTAAATGTTAAGAACAAATGTAGTGCTGCTTTAAAAACACTGTATTCTGGTGCATTGAACTATTGCTGCCACCAGAGGGAGACAGAGACATTGTGGACTATGCTGGACAAAACCGAACTACATCTACCATCACCCTTTGCGTGAGGACAGGAAGTGGGTGGTACAAGGAAGAGGAAACAGATCAGCACCCTCGTGCAAGGCATGGGCAGAGTGAGCGGAGCAGTGAAAGGTGGAGGACACACATTGGAGCTGTCAGGGATCTCAACCAGGCCGGAGTACAGATGCTGTCTTACTGGTGCTGGAGATCGGGACAGTGACCGTGCTGAGACCTACCTACGCAGCGCTGAGAGGTCTGGAGGCCAAGCTGGTTCCGTCAGGACCCCGAGTTAGAAGACCGCGCCGATGATTTGGAGTGCAGGCGGCGGATCATTTTTCCAGTTGCGGAGATTTGGCAAGCGGGGAGCCGATTCAGTGGCAAGGAGTCCCAGTACACAGCGGAGAAGATCTTTTGGTCAAGGCATCGAGTGCTGGACAGTTTCGTTCATCGGATGGGTGAGAGGCCTCCAGGCCACAGTTCCAAAACAGAAATGCACGCTGCAATATTGTTTAAATCCACAGGGCCCCAATGGTGACTAGTTGAAGATTGCTCTTTTCATTCACTGGCCAGTTGAACATAGTACCCGGGTACCTTAGACAACACACATATATATTTTTGAGCTATTTTTCACGGGACTTACACTCCAGAACTGAGGGGGTTTCTTTTACTGTCAGAAATACCTTGATTTATCTAGTCCTTTTTTCATGCAATGTGATTGTGTATAGCTTTGCGTTTTCACAACTCGTCATACATGCATTTTTGCCATAGCTCTTCCTTTTTGTGATTTTACGTATTCGTGAAAATTGTGACATTTGATGTATGTAGATGAAATTACAATGCTGGATTTCTTTTGGCACTGTGTGTAGTCTGTAGTGTGCTGGGGGGGTTGTTGTGATTGAGTGATGCATACGAGAAGACCCGCAGCTTGCCCAATATTGGCTCCCACCTGCGCATCAACAAAAATCTCTGCGTCTCTGCTAAGTGGTAGGATGGGACATGTAGTTGTTCTGAAAGTGCATCCAAACAGAGCCGCGTTCAATACATCCTCAGCAGCTGCTGAATTGTTGCAGCGCAGCAATTCAGTTTGCTGCAGCAGTGTCATTATTGAATGCTTTAGATGCAAATTTCAAAACAAAATGGCGGATTTCTGTTGCTTCTGCAATATCCAGTTTTATTAGCAGAAACTGAAAGTGAAACTGAGGCTGAGGCCTTCTATAAAATAACTAAAAGCAGTCAGCACAATGCGTTTTGTACGCACACATCACAAATAATAGTTTTTATTGAATAAACGTAATGTTTACTTCTGAAAAAAATATATAATTGAACGGTAATATATGTCTATGTGCAGAGGAAATAAATAAATATTTTGTGACTTTAGAACTATGAGATGGGAGTAGTGGTGTGTCAAGCTGGTAGTGCTAGTGGGTAGTGGAGGGGTGTCGCAATACTTTCGGCAATATATTGTATAGATATACCATTTTTTCCAGTCTGCATTATTTACGTAATTTTAAAAATTTATTTTTTGGATTTGGCAGAAGACAGGAAGAAGGCAGCATCTGCCCCGGCAGGCACCAGTGCCCCAGTGGAGGAGGAGCCACGGGCGACCACCAGCGCTGGTATATACTGTTTTATTTTGCAACGACTTTTGGTCAAAAACAGAAACATTTTTTGTTTACTGTATTTTAATTTAATTTTGTTATGTATAGCACAAGAGGAGCAGGAGGAGGAAGAGGAGGAGCAGGAGGAGGAGCAGGAGGAGGCCGCCAGCACTGGTATATACTACTGTTATAATTTTTCAAGACTTTCAGTCAAAAATAGAAACCTGCTTTACTTACTGTATTTTCCTTCTTTCATTTATTGGATATATAGAAGGAGAAGCCAGACCGGACAGGTCCAGTGTCAGGATAATAAATCGGGAGGCGATCGGCGAGCTACACGTGGCTGTAACCACCATTGACACCATCCAGGAACTGCTCCAGGAACTGCGGGAGCACATAAGCAATGCCGCTGACATCCTGGAGCGGCAGTGATACCAGTGGCAGCCTCCTCCCGAATGTAACCGGAATGTGCCTCAGCTGCTCCTGCTCGCGTGCCTTGAGGTCGGACCAGCGTTTTCGGAGCTGGTCCTTCGTCCGGTCCTTCCCGAACAGCTCCAGGATGGTGGTGTGTAGCTTGTCGAGGATACGATCCTTGCGGGTGTTATTCTTCCTGCCGTAAGGGCCCTTTGTAATCAAAGATGTGGACCAGCTCCAACATCTCCTCAAATGCCAGTAACTGTTGGGCAGTTTGCAATCCTTGGCATGTTCCCTTCCCCATGTTGTAAATAAATTTTCAATTTTTTCTATATTTTCCTGTTTGTGTGCGTTGCTTTTCCTTACTTAATAAGTTAATATGTATTGCTTGGTTTCCACACTGTTAAAATTATATGTACATAAATGTATTGACATTTCTATGGACCCTTTGTCATAAATTTGTCAACATTTGTGGCCATGAATGTGACTGTGCACATTCTACACTTCCTGCCTGGCCAAAAAATGTCACACACTAACACAACCTTGTTGTACTGCCTTGAGATTTGATTACCGACTTGGCCTGGTTTTGTTAAGCTTAGGCGATGTCACAACAACACAGATTTTTGTCCACAGTCACATTCATTGTATAACCAAGAATTTATCAAAAAATATTGATGGCAGCACTGCGTGAAGTCTTCTCCGACACAACCCAAAGATCCTCAGTGCGGCTCAGGTCTAGTTTATTTGTCCCTGTTTGCAGCTTCACGCAACACCTCCTCCCAGCTATGAGCTCTCTCTCTCCCACCGCTGCCCGCTAAGACGCTGCCCGCCAACATGGTCACGTCTTTGCAGGAAGACAACAGCGTGGGGGAACGGCAGCTGCCGACAGTCCCAAGACCTCGTCACAATGACGCCAGTTCTGGAGTTAACCCCTAACTGCAACCAATGGTGGAGATAGGGGGTTCCAATGAACCCCCTATCTCCCGATCCGCGGCAGCTATCGGTTGGTTAATGTTTGGTATCTTTGGATCGACCAGAGCATGGCCTTTCCAACAATACCAAACATGACAATGTTAAAAATTCTAAAAAATTTAAATATAAAAAAAATAAACAGGTTTTTTGTTTTGTTTTGTTAATGCAGCAATATTGTTCCCATTTCAATTATAATGTGAACAATGATGCTGCACTAAGGATTTTTGTATGGGGTGCGTTTGTTAAAAATAGTGTAATTTTCACCCAAAAAAATATAACCAGTCCCCTTTTCAATTTTTTTTAACAAAAGCAACTCATAAAATATAACCACAAACACTCGCATGTTAAAATGTGAAAAAAATACTTTACACCTTGTAAAACAAACATTGAAAATTCAAATTTTATTGCATTTTTTGTTATAATATACAGACAGGACATGACGCATACATATGATAATGATATATTATGAATCATCTGCTGAGTCTGCCGGAAAGAACGATATATAACATGTCTGGGTCATATTATAAAATAAGGCTTCAAAACGCGTTTAAACAAGAGGAGCAAAACTGTTAAAAATTAGCTCAGCAGCAGACCGCAGTGCCGCACACAGGCGTGAAGGGAAGCCGTTAAATGCATCAGCAGCGAAAGGGTTAATTATTTTTTTTGTCTGTTTTAAATAATTTTTTTTTTTTTTTATTCGTTTCAGATCATTTTGATCAACTATTTTTCCGTTTTAAAACCTTTTTGTTCTGGTTTTTATTTTTAAAGTCAGACCATTCGGGTCAGTTTAGCATTTTTTAAATCGTTTTGTTCATTTTTTTTGTTCCTTGGCTTTCATACCATTTTTTAATGTGATTAAATAAAGTTGTGAAATGTATATTCATAAGAAAAAAAGGATCTTTATTTAATTAAAAAAAAACACGATAGAATCGCCAGAATTATCGTGTCGACAGAATGAATTATCGGATCCGAAAAACAAACCAAAAATTTATTATAAAAAAAATATATAAAGTATAAAAAAGTAAACCATAGTAGTTTACATCAAAACGAATAGAGTTAGTCAGCTTTGAAACGAGGAGAACAGACGTTCCGAAAAAATGAAAATTTCCAAATAACTAGTCGAGCCGAACCGAATCGAAACAGAAATCGGCCAAAACGAGCTGAATCGAAAAGTTTAAACATCCGAACGAATCGAACCGAAAAAAAAATCGGTGCACAAGCCTAATTATATTACAGGAATTTTTTGGGCGAACAGAAAAGGGTGCTGAACTCATGTACCAGTACGAACTCACCTAACAGCGAAAGGGTGAGAAAATGACTGAATATATGAGGCGCCTGGATAAGATTCTGCACCAGATACTACTCAAGAAAGGGGCCGAACCTGCCCTGGTAGATCAGATCAGAATGCGGCAGATATTGAGGGGTGCTCAACCCTTAGACCCTGTGATGTTGAAACTAAAGACTCAAGAAGGCAATAAAGAGTTTAATTACCTAGAGCTGATTCAAACTGTTCGAGAAGAAGAAGCCCTTCTGGAGGAGAAGTCTGCAAGAAGGGGAGAAAAGGTTTATGCACAACCTGTAGGGTATAATGAGTGTTCGTCGGACGAAGATGATCCGGAGGGGATATATGAGCCGAAAATTGACCGACAAGAGCAGCTCTACTGTCTATGGTGAGATGCAACAGACTCTCGAGAGTACAAGAGGCCCAAGCTGAATTGGAACAGGCCCACTCGGATCTGCGCCGGGAAATCTTGAAGGTAGCAGAAATACAGATTGAAATACAGAGGTCTCTTTCAGATATCCAAACAGCAAGGGTTGCTGTGGCATCCGAAAGGTGGTCTTCAAATGAGACGCAGTGACATAGTGAGGCCCCATCTTCAAAAGAAAGATGTTTCAGCTGTGGAGAATTGGGTCATTACCGAGCGCAGTGTACGAACCGAAGGCCAGAAAGGAAAACACTGTATTCTGGTGCATTGAACTATTGCTGCCACCAGAGGGAGACAGAGACATTGTGGACTATGCTGGACAAAACCGAACTACATCTACCATCACCCTTTGCATGAGGACAGGAAGTGGGTGGTATAAGGAAAATGAAACAGATCAGCAGCCTCGTGCAAGGCATGGGCAGAGTGAGCTGAGCAGTGAAAGGTGGAGGACGCATGTTGGAGCTGTCAGGGATCGCAACCAGGCCAGAGTACAGACGCTGTCTTACTGGTGCTGGAGATCGAGACAGTGACCGTGTTAAGACCTACCTACGCAGCGCTGAGAGGTCTGGAGGAAAAGCTGGTTCCGGCTGGACCCCGAGTTAGGAGACCGCGCTGATCGATTGGGAGTGCAGGCGGCGGATCGTTGTTCCAGTTGCGGAGATTTGGCAAGCGGGGAGCAGATTCAGTGGCAAGGAGTCCCAGTACACAGCGGAGAAGATCTTTTGGTCGAGGCATCGAGTGCTGGACAGTTTCGTTCATCGGATGGGTGAGAGGCCTCCAAGCCACAGTTCCAAAACAGAAATGCACGCTGCAATATTGTTTAAATCCACAAGGCCCCAATGGTGACTTGTCGAAGATTGCTCTTTTCATTCACTGTCCAGTTGAACATAGTACCCAGGTACCTTAGACAACACACATATATATTTTTGAGCTATTTTTCACGGGACTTACAATCCAGAACTGAGGGGGGGAGGAAAGGGATGACCGCATTGAGTGGGAAGATGGGCTATTATACAGATACACTGAGAGGGTGGGCACGTGGAGGAAACAGGCCCCCCACAAACAGTCATACCTCAGGCCCCTAGACAGGAACTCTTAAGATTGGCCCATGACATCCCCCTCGCCGTTCACCTGGGGAAGTCCAAGACCCAGCACTGGCTGTCCTGGGCCTTCTTCTGGCCCAACTACATGAGGATGTGCGGGAGTATTGCCACACCTGCCCGGTCTGCCAGAAGGTGGGCAAAACTGGGGACCACCCAAAAGCCCCGCTACGACCGATGCCCATCATCCAGGAGCCCTTTAGCCAGGTGGCGGTAGATATAATTGGCCCCCTGGCTCGCCCCAGCACCACGGGGAAGAAATATATTCTCACGGTGGTGGACTAAGCCATCCGATACCCCGAGGCCATACCCTTATCCAATATTCAGGCCGACACCATAGCAGATGCCCTCCTACGGGTGTTCTTCCGTGTGGGGTTCCCCCGGGAAATTTTATCTGACCAAGGGTCCCAGTTTGCTGCTGAGCTGACCCAACAGCTCTGGTGCCTCTGTGGTGTCAAGACTCTCCACAGCGCCCCATACCCTCCCCAGACAAACAGGCTGTGCGAGCGGTTTAATGGGACCCTGAAGCAGTTAATCCGTGCCTTCACCCAGGACAGGAAGGACTGGGAGACGTATCTGCCCCACTTGTTATTCGCGTATAGGGAGGTGCCCCAGAAGTCTACTGGGTTCTCCCCTTCGAATTGGTATATGGGCGCAGGGTACGGGGACCCTTAGATCTAGATAGGGCCCAATGGGAGGGGAGACAGGAGCTCGAAGGACTCCCCATCCTGAGTTATGTGCTGGAGCTCCGTGAGCGCCTAACAGAACTCAAGGGACTGGTCCAGTGGAACATGCAGGCAGCCCAGGCCCAGCAGAAGGCTTGGTATGACCGCTCTGCCCAAAGCCGCTCCTTCCTCATGGGCCAGAAGGTCCTGGTGTTGAAACCACAGCTGCAGAACAAGCTGCAGGCGTCCTGGCAGGGCCCCTACCAGGTGGTAACCCAACTGGGAGATACCACCTACGTGGTTGTCAGCTGCGCAGACACCAGGATCCAGCAGACGTTCCACGTCAATATGCTCAAGGCCTACCACGAACGGCCTGAGGCAGGTGCTGCCATCTGCACTCCGGCCACCGAGGAGGCAGAACAGATCCCCATAATGGACCTCCCCGGGGTAGATAGCTGCCCCTCAGAGGTAGAACAGGTGCAGCGGGGGAGGGGTTGGGACCCCACAAACAGGCCCAGGTTAGGCCGGTGCTCCAAGACCGCCAAGAGGTCTTTTCCGCACTCCCCGGCTATACCCGCCAGGCGCTGCACAAAGTAGAGACCCCAAGGTAGAGACCCCTTCGGCAACCGGCATACCGACTCCTGGAGGCAGTCCGCGAACCCATGTGGACCGAAATCCGGGAGATGCTGGAGCTAGGGGTAATTGAGCCCTCAGCCAGTCTGTGGGCCTCCCCAGTAGTGTTGGTCCCCAAAAAGGATGGTACCACCCGGTTCTGCATTGACTACCGGAGGTTGAATGACTGTACCATCACAGACGCGTACCCCATGCCCCGAGTCGACGAGCTACTAGATCAGATCTCCCTGGGGCACTACTTGACCACCATAGACTTATGTAAGGGGTACTGGCAGATTCCCCTCGAGGAGGAGGCGACCCCCAAGTCGGCCTTCATCACCCCATTCGGCCTGTACCAATTTCGGGTCATGCCGTTCGGGATGAAGAACGCTCTGGCTACCTTCCAGCGTTTAATTTATCGCCTCCTCGACAGCCTGCAGGAGTTTGCCTGTGCCTACCTGGATGACATAGCCATCTACAGCCAGACCTGGGAGGAACACCTTCACCACCTGGGGGTAATGCTAGACCGAATCAGGGATGCCAACTTGACCCTCAAACCAGAGAAATGTAAGATCGGGATGTCCGAGGTACAGTACCTCGGCCACCGGGTGGGGTGTGGGAAACAGCGAACCGAACCCACCAAGGTTGAAGCCATCTTAGATTGGCCCACTCCCGTGACCAAGACCCAGGTCCTCGCCTTCCTAGGGACCGCTGGGTGTTACAGAAAATTCGTCCCCATTACAGCGACCACGCCAAACCCCTGACGGACTTGACCAAAAAATCCCTACCCCGCCAAGTCCTGTGGTCCCCGGAGTGTGAGACGGCCTTCCAACATCTCAAAACCGCCCTGACCAAAGCTCCCCCCTGGCGGCACCAAATTATAATAAACGCTTTGTCGTCCATACAGACGCCTCCATGTTAAGGCAAGTGGGGGATGATGGGGGGAGCATCCGGTTGCGTTCATCAGCCGTAAACTGCTACCCCGGGAGGTGGGGTACGCCGCTGTGGAGAAGGAATGTTTGGCCTTGGTCTGGGCCCTGAGGAAGTTTCAACCCTACGTTTATGGGCGATCGTTCACTTTCATGACTGACCACAATCCCCTGGTGTGGCTCAACCGGGTGGCTGGAGAAAATGGCCGCTTGTTATGTTGGAGCCTGTCCCTACAACCCTTTCATTTTACTATACAGTACCGGCCCGGGCCCCAAAATGGGAACGATGATGGACTATCTCGACAAACGGCCCGGGAGCCCGGAGACCCCTGCACTCCGACTTCCCCGAGTCGACCCGTTGGGGTCCAACTGTGTCCGTCGGACTCTATTGGGAGGGAGAAATGTCACGGAGCTGACATCGGGCTCGCCTCAGTGAGCCGCGCAACCCAAACTGGACAAGTTTAAAGACCATTTTTACTCTTTATCTTTCGGTTGTGCGTATTGAATTGTATGGACATATGTCATGGGACTGACGTGGCGCTCCACGCTTCAAACCCCAAGAGACTTTATGTTCATTTATATTGTGTGATTTTAAATATATTTTACAGTGTTTGGTTTTAGTTTAAATTAGTTTAGTGTAAAATGGCGTAGCTTTAGTTTTAAATATACTTATATTCCTGTAGGTAAATGTGTTTTTGTATAGCCAGTAAACAAGCTTTACTGCTGTGTAATTTATGCAACAGGGCTTTTCCCCTTATCTGGCTGCATGGTTTAATTCAAGAAGTCTGTGATAGTGTTTGTCTTTCAATCTGATGTGTTAGAAAAATAGATTATGTAAATGTTGTGTGAGCTAAAGGCTAAAGAATGTTTATTGTAAATATCTATCTGACATAATGTAATTAGCATTTTAGTAGGACGATGTGCGTCTTTTATGCAAATTGTGGTTGTTGGATTTCAGCATAAATTGTGGCGTTTTGTTCATTTAAAAGCCGGAACATACAGCCGCGTCTGGTGTTTCATTCAGCTACGCTACACTATACAATCACCCTCAGAAGGCATTCTGGAAATTCCTAACGGCTCCAGGGCAGAGAAACAGAAGCAGGCGCTCCCAGTAGCCGGGCTGACCGCAACGAAGGGGTGTCTGGAGATTCAGGACAGGCGGAAGAGAACAGTTCCGTCACACCCCATTTCTAATTTTTTTAACAAGCGCAACTCATTCAAAAGATAACCGTAAACGCTCGCATGTTAAAATGTGAAAAAAACACTTTACACCTTGTAAGTTATTGAAAATTCAAATTTTATTGCATTTTAAGTTATAATATATATAACACAGATGTATACTTTAATTATACCGCAGAGAGGCGCTTCCCCGCAGTGTGCGGATTCATATGCTGCATTAATTATACCGCGCAGAGAGGCACTCGTTCCCCGCAGTGTGCGTATTCATATGCTGCAATAATTATACCGCACAGAGAGGCGCTTGTTCCCCGCAGTGTGCGTATTCATATGCTGCATTAATTATACCGTGCAGAGAGGCACTTCCCTGCAGTGTGCGGATTCATATGCTGCATTTTTTTTTTCATTTCTGATCATTTTGTTTCCGTTTTAAAACCTTTTGTTCTGTTATTTTCTTTAAAGTCAGACCACTTGGGTCAGTATTTTATTTTTGCGTTTTTTAAATCGTTTTGTTCATTTTTGTTCCTTTTATACCATGTTAATATGATTAGATAAAGTTGTGCAATGCATATTCATAAGAAAAAAAGGATCTTTATTTAATAAAAAAAGATAGAATCGGCAGGATTACCGTATCGACAGGATTACCGTATCGACAGGATTATCGAATCATTGGAAACGATACGGAATTACAGAATCAGCAATGGAACTGAAAAATACGATGTCCGAAATGGAACCAAAATCACGAATGGAACGAAAATGACTTGCGATTTTACACATTTCACGTCCATACGAAAACACAAATCTTTTCGTTATGGATCGAAAATCTTTTCGGATCCGCTCCGATTCAGAAAATCGGCCAATCCAAAGCCACGAATCGGACCGATTCGTGAAAAATACAAATCGGTACGAATTGAAACACACATCCCTACTAAAATGTAATGCTTTTTCCTTTCGTTGCTTTAATTTTTTGGACCAAGCAGTTTCGTATCTTTTGAGTCATACAAAAACTAAATTATCCCGAAATTCAGACGAAATTGTTTTAGTACTATAACAAATGCACTTATGCATTATTTAATTGATTTGTTGTCACAGCCTCGGCACCTGCGGGGTCTCAAGGGGGACCTGGGCAGCCGGCAGCATCGCTAGGTAGCCGGGTGCCAGGCATTCCGCTGCTCCTGACGTTCTTGCATCTAATGAAGGGGCGGGATGCGGCATGATGACGCGGAGCCGCCGGCCTTAAATGCAGGGCACGCAAATCGACTCATTGCCTTGACGTGGAGTTTGTTTCCCGCATCGCTGGTGTATCGTTCATTCGAGTCACTGATTCATTGTTTCATTGCTACGGTGCTGACCTGGACTGTATGAGGAACCTGATTGTTGCTGACTCGGCCTGCCTTCTTGACTACTCTCCCTTTGACCAGGCTATACCTAGAACAGACTCAGAGTGTATGTTGACTTGTATTGCTGTGGAGCTCTGTGATACGCTCATACACACCACACATTACTGTGAGTTTTATTCCTGTGGAGCTCTGTGATACAGTCATTCACAACACACATCAGTGACATGCAGTGACGTCAGTGGCTGATGAGGCACTGACTAGTATCAGAGCCAGATATACACAGGTTATGTAGGTTCAGGGTCAGTGCTCCCCAGGATCTGGCTGCTCTCAGTGCTCCCCACTCTCAGTGCTCCCCAGGAACTGACTGTTGTCAGTGCTCACTAGGAAGTGGCTTCTCTCAGTGCTCCCAAGAATCTGGCTGTTGTCAGTGCACCCCAGGAACTGTCTGCTCTCAGTTCTCCCCAAGATCTGGCTGCTCTCAGTGCTACCCAGGATCTGTCTGCTGTCAGCGCTCCCCAGGATCTGGCTGCTCTCAGCACTCCCCAGGAAGTGGCTGCTGTCACTACTTCCCAGGATCTTGCTGCTCTCAGGGCTCCCCAGGATCCTTTGCTGCTCTTAGGGCTCCCCAGGATCTCCTGCTACTGTCAGGGCTCCCCAGGATCTCTTGCTGCTCTCAGGGCTCCCCAGAATCTTACTGCTCTTAGGGCTCTTCAGGATGTGCCTCCAGGCACACAGTCCCGTGGCACGCCCCCAAGACTGATGAGGACCAGACAGTCACATGACTGTCCTGTGTCAATCATTGCAATCATTGTGATTCACACACAGGAACCGGCAAACTAAAAAAAAAAAACGGAGCACTGACGGACGGCAGTGGAGCGCGTAGCAGGTGAGTATGTGAACTTTATTTTAATCAGCAGATTTTATTTAATTACACATATTTTAATAACCACTTAACAGACAGAATGTCAGGTGAGGCCTTGCTTCTGACTGCACGTCCCTGACACACATTACTGTTTAAACCTGTCTCATTGCTTCCATAAGCAAAATCCTGTACATTGTAAGCATGTAGAGACAAGAAAGCAACGTTCTAACTCAATATCACATTTGGGATTTAACCCTTCATGTACATTTGTGAACTAGTGGGCTCCTGCTGCCTTTGTTTTGCCATTGTGCTGTATGTCAATAGTAGGAATTAAGAGGGACAGCACAGAAACCTTGCAGTTGTAGGGACATGACCTAGGGTTATATGTGTGCCTGAGTGATTTATGTGGTTTAACCCATACATCCATGATTATCTAAGAGAAATCCTGTGAGCTTTCAGAGACAACCAAGCAACATTTTTACCAATATTACTTTTGGGATCTAACCCCTTATCTACTTTTGTGAACTAGTGGGCTCTTGCTGGCTTTGTTTTGCCAATGTGTCGCAGATCACAGAGCGAACTCAGCAGAACTTCTCATTATTCTCTGGCTGTCTGCAAATTACATCTTCCTATACAATGTATAGGAAATGCTAATTTGTGAGCTATGAAAGACGAATCACTTGGTAAACAGAATGGCTCCCCTGTAACCATGCCTTGTGTTTAAAAAATTAACAAGTAAGAAAGCTCTCTAAAAATATTTCCAGTAATCAGGTTTTAAAAAAATAACATAAGGAAAAATATTGATTTAATTTTAATCTGGCAGATTCGGCCCTCAAAAATCCCTGTAAGTAATCGCTCTATGCCATGAGGAATTTATAAATTCATTCAATGTAGGAATGAAGTACAATGGAACACTGTAGAATAGACTGTGGGAAAATAACAAAGAATCAGTCATTTGAGGCTTATTTGGGATATTTGCTATATGGATCAAGTGGTACTGTGGCACATTATTACACAGTATTTTATTTCATTTGTACATATAAACAATAGATACAGAAGCTTTGAACAGCATTTAAAAACGGTTTATTAGTTTAAACCTTAATGTATAGTTAGATCATTAGACTGCTCTCCCTACAGTTAACGTTATTTTATGGTCAACAATATACTAAATCAAAATCATCTCAGGGAACGATTTTATCCATTGACACATTGGAGTGATCATATGTTCACATGCACAGTTTTTTCAACATTTCTGAAATTTAGGGACTAAAATAAGTCAAAATAAAGTCATTATTAAAAAATAATTAAATATACACATACAAACAATAATATTTCAAAGTAAATGAATAGATAAGTACAGAGTCTAGCACAAATTCTTGTTGCTACATTTTACGCCACAATTTAAAGTAAACCTGACTGAAATTTGGGTGGTTTCCATTAATTATGCTGTCAAAATATTTTGACATAAAGAGAGCATGCTTATATAGAAGATGGACACTGCTTAATATCAACATTTCTACCACATTATTTTGTAAAACACTTCAGTTGTTACATCAACAGCAAATAATGGGTACAGATTGAAACGTTGAATTGGCAAACACTGTAAACCATACTGATTGACAGTCACAGTACACAAATCATGCAACTTAACGTGTAGCGTCTGAATTTATTTGTTAGCATATTATTGGGAAATAGTTTTAGTTGAATTAATAATCTTTCTTCTTCAATATACTATCCAGTCAAAGTATAGAATTTTAGAGAAGTAGAGAAACAATGAATGTCTATACTGTAGAGATTCTAGTTTTTGTTATTCGGAACTGGGTATTTGCCTAGTTTTTATGCCTTGTGTAACACAACATATTTTAAGGGTGTTTTCATACTTATTTTAGAATACACTGTCATTTTTTAAATAGCAAAGGGTGAGCAACACAGGTGTATTCAAAACAATTACTTTATTTAACCATATAGGTGCACAGACAGAGAATAGAATGTGCACCTATATGGTTAAATAAATTATTCGTGTGGAATTCATCCTGTTTTCTTTTTGGATATTGGGGGAAGCTGATCCCTTTGGAGGAGCACGGGTGTCCTGATTGGTAGTTTGGAGGCTCTCTCTGCGATGGATTGCTCCACAAATTTCAAGTTTGTGTCTCTGATATTTGCAATGGCATACTTTCTCAAATTAAATTGGATTCAAGAAATTGAATCACTTTTGCTGCCTATTATGAGTTATCTATTTGGAGTTAAACTAGTGTGGCTCAGATTTTACACTTTGGTCATCATTATTTTGAAAACATTCTTAGTAATTTAAAGTAGAATACACTACTTTAAAAAAATCAGTTTAACAATATCTAAGATGCTGTTGGTCAGAAGCATCTCCATGGGAACGAATTGGTAGTATGATACACCTTCCAATTTAAAAACTCCCTGAGATAACTGCCTGAGTTCTAACATAATATATTCATTCATATTGATTACCTATAACTTAACAAACGATCTTTGCTGTTCATCCCCTGCAAGACCTACAGTCTAAGACCCATAGTATAACCAAAAATCCTTCAACATTCAGTCAATGTTTACCCTGAAACTGTGACTGCAACTTTAATTGTCAAGGTAAAATAGTATGGTAATTGTGCCTCCATTAAAATACTCCTTACGTCGATGTGAAATTGAAGCTTCCACACCATAGGCTTTGAAAACGTATACCAACAACAAGTTTCCAAGTTTCAATTTCTTATGAAATTTCCAGCATAAAACCAATGATACCTATACTTTAGTATTTTATTTGTCATTTAATGCTTTCAAAAATTAGACTCTGAAGGCACTGTACATTTTAGAATAAAAGGTGTTACATTTTGATAAAGGCTATAATTTAGTTTGCATGAATAATTTGTTTTAATCTATATATATAAACGTGAAAGTCCTGACTGACTGACTGACTGATCAATGCCCAGCTGAAAACGTTTAACCTAGGAACGTGAAATTTTGAAGGTGCACTGTTTTTATGATGTAGGTGCCCACTAAGGAAGGATTTTTGGAAAATCCACCCATAAGGGGGTGAAAAGGGGGTTGAATATTTTAAACAGGATACCTATAGCTCAAAAACAGAAGCTGCTACAGATGTGAAAATCGGTATTTAGATTCGTCTTGAAAAATAAAAACAGGTGTTTTACCATTTTCCAAAAATCCCAGGTGGGGGGTGAAAAAAGGGGGGCTGAATACTTTTAAACAGGATACCTATATCTCAAAAACAGAAGATGTTACATACATGAAAATTGGTATTTAGATTCGTCTTGAGAAACAAAAAAAAAACACCTATTTTACCATTTTGCAAAAATTCAGTGGGAAGGGGCAAAAAGGGGGGTTGAATACTTTTATCAGTATACCTATATTTCTAAAACCAAAGATGTTACAGGTGTGAAATTTGGTATTTACAATCTTCGTGAAAAAAACCATACATGTGTTTTGCCATTTTCCACAAATCCAAATAGGGGGGATGGGGTCGAGGGAAAGGGGTCTGAATACCTTTATCAGTATATCTATAGTTCAAAAACCAAGATGTTACAGGTGTGAAGTTTGGTAATTACAATCTTTTGAAAATAAAGAAACACGTGTTTTACCATTTTCCAAAAATCCAAGTGGTGGGGTAAAAAAAAGGGGGGTGAATACTTTTAAACAGGATACCTACATCTCAAAAACAGAAGATGTTACCTACGTGAAAATTGGTATTTAGATTCGTCTTGAAAATAAAACAACACGTATTTTACCATTTTCCAAAAATCCAGTGGGGGGCAAAAAGGGGGATGAATACCTTTTTTACTATACCTATATTTCAAAAACAAATGATGTTACAGGTGTGAAATACAATATTCACTATCTTCGTGCAAAAAAAAACATGTTTTACCATTTTCCGAAAATCCAGTTAAGGGGGGTGGGGGAAAGGGATGTGAATACTTTTATCAGTATTTCATCAGAAATTTGGCACTTACAGTCTTGAAAAATAAAAAAAACACGTGTTTTACAATTTTCCAATAATCCCAAGTGGGGGGGAGGGGGTTCTACCAAAAAACCTCAAGTTTCTTTTAGAAAACAATTTTAACAAGTCCTAATATCCACGCGAGCGAAGCCGCGGGCAAAAGCTAGTCTTTAATATAAGGAATTATTACTATCTACTAGCACTGCAATAATAAAAAACTAATTAAAATAAATAACCAATGCCTCATTTATGCGCATTATAGAGGATGTAACTTGGGCAGAAAAGCTTAAGCCCATTGTTGCAGCTCTGTACAGTAATAAACAAATTTTTGTAGAAGTCACCTACAAGAATATCTTGATTTTTGTACGTCACAGTAGATTGTAAAAAAAAAAAAATTCATACTGTCTTTATACAATGGGATTTGGAATGCTAGAGTACAAGAGACTTTTCAATTGCTTTGTACATGAAGTGTGGCTCGATAGCTTTTGCAGCCTCTAAATCATAGAATGAGTATAAGCTTGGGGTGATTTCTTTGTTTATAAAAATGGATCCAATATTTATAACATAGACTAAACTATGCACCTCGTTAGTTCAGACTAGACAATGTACCTCATAAATTCTCAGTGACCACATAAAAATGTTACAGCAGTTCCATAATTTTGATAGTTAAGCTGTTATTGAACTAAACATTTTACATACTTCAGTCTCATCTGTTTGATATATGAGCTCACATGAAATAATCATGACATAAGTGGTACTATAACATTCAGAGAGCACAGACGGCAGTTGCAGTACCAGGTTCATCTGGTACTAATTCTTCAGAACTTGCAAAGGTCAAATGGTGTGAGATAAATATCAATTTAAATACAATTCACTCAATGTAAAATTGAATAATGTTCTTTCTTTTATATTTTCAGTACAGTGGTATTTTTTTTACAATTTGTGAATATGGGTCAGAAGAAAATCTTATTTGTCATATAACTAGACCATGAAAATAAGGAATTAATATACCTTAAGTACATGCCGAGCTGGCTGAGGGGTTTAAAATTGATGCATTAAGCCATACTAATGTGCAAAGCCGTAGCAATCCAGCTCATCAAGGTTAATTATGAAATAACACATTTCTTTTGATCTGTGCACGCCAATTTATTATACTCACATTTAGATACATATATAAGATATGTGGGCCCCTATTACATTCTTCGTGCAATTTCGTTCGCGCAGCGCAAATTTTTTTGTGCACACCGTCCAGCGTTATCGCGCGAAAATTAACGTATTACAATCCGAACGCATTTTCGATCCGAATGCAAAATAACATTCGTAAAAACGACACGCAAAAATGCGCGCAAAGTAAGTTGCGCGCAGAAATCCTGGTCCATCCTGCCCACCTCTGCTGGAGGTCTGAAGCCGCACGAAGAGCAGGTGTCCTGGGAGCCGGCAGGGGGCTCCGGGGGCCCGGGTGGGATTACTGGCTGCACACAGGAGGCCGGCCAGGAGCAAGGCACTGACCAGAATGGGCATATTCCTGGGCCGCGAAACTTGCAATCACTGGGGATGGGGGACGCAGCCAGAGAGTCCCAGGTCAGGGTGACAGGGAGCTGCCTCCGGGCAGAGAACTCCTGCAAGAAATTGTCCCTGGTTCCAGCACTCACTGAGTGAGGCTCTAGCACTTGGCGGTCAAGGAAGAAGCCAGCTGCCTGGGGATGCTGTCCTGCAGGTGAGGGTGGCACTCAGTGAGCAGGCATGCCAGTGTGAGTGCGGGGTTCCCCGGGGCCGCAGAGTGTGAGTGCAGGCTGATCCACTCCCTTCATACTCAAATCTACCTCTTGCCCCCAGGGTGATAGCCTGCACTCCGGCTCTATGACAGCTGCTCACCGGGGACCCATCACCAGCTCCGTCCATCCAGGTAACACTCCGGGGTCACCACCAGAGATCAAGGAGGTCCGGCAAAGGATCCCGGAATCAGCTCTGTAGCAAATGTCAGGTCCCCCTGCGAAACACCGGGGTCATAGGGGCCCCTCTGTATATCCTGGCACCAGGGCCCCTGTATGTCAACCCCTGAGATATAGCTCAGTCCCTGGGGATTGTATAACAATCTGCACAGAGTATATCTCTCTCTCTTCTTCCGAGGAACACATTCTTGGAGGATGAAGGGGACTCTTGGAGGACATTTCTCTCAAACTCAGAAAGATTGGTGGTTCTGCTAAGGTTTGGCCAAACAAAGGACCATGTAAAGGTGGAGCATACGATCCTTCCCTAGCCTTTATTATTCTGAAACAGGGCATCACTGCTGACTTTGGGGGCTTACCAACACCATCATCGTCATTATTTTTTAAGGGGGTACAAGGGCAAAGTACAGAGTATTTTCTCCATCTGGTGACTCCTGTTGTATTGTATGGTGGTCTTCAGGCACCCAGGTAGATAAAGAGTGAGACATCTCCTAGTTTCTTTGCTGGGTCCCTTGAGTCTGCATTATGATCCTATGCAACATTAGCACTGTGAAAGACTGGGGGTCCTCCATCAGATCCTGCCCAGAGTCAACAAGACCCTCCGCTTGGTCCACCAAGGTCTCAACACCGTGGAGGCAACCACCAGCTTGGTGGTGAGCATCCTGCAGGAGCCTGAGCAGACCACCTTGTTGCGCCTGTCAAAGTCAATATGCGTATATATGCTGCAGCAAAAAAAAATGAAACAGCTGATAAATTTTATTGTTTGGGTATGTGTAGAATGTGTAACTGTACTGTGCTGTATTTTTTTTTGTGCTGGTGTATTTCGTTTCGGCCAGAATGATCAAATTTGCAGTTAACACCAGCTTTCCAAAGACGTTAAAAAAATGCGCGCAAACGTCATTCGTACACAGTTGCGCGAAGATTGTAATACCATCCGTGTACTAGCGCACGAACGTATTTGCACTCACAATGTTAAGTATAGGATGCGCGCACAAATTTTCGTTTGCGCAGGGTTACTCGCGGTAGACATCGTTTGCACGAACGTCGTAATACGACGTTCTGCGCAAAGGGTTTTGCCCCTCGCGCAAATGCGCATTTGCGCGCGCTCAAAAAACTGTGCGAAGAATGTAATAGGGCCCGTGGTTTTTCACCATTTTGAAAACTGTTAACCACCACTGAAAAGTGCTGCATTCTTGTCCATTTTTGAGCCAATCTATAACATTAAACAGCCTTGGCGTGTCCGTCGCCAAAAAAGCCTACTGCGCATGCAACCAGCGGCGGTTAGCTGCGTGTGCATGCAACTGCCGCGGCATTTGCGCAAGCAACTGCTGCGGGACGCGCCGGCTGTGCGAGTGCCGCACGCTGGATCCGCGTGCAGCCTCTACCCGTCGGCCGCGCGCGCATCCAGGAGAACAGGATGCGCACGCAGAAGCCGGGTAGAGGCTGTGCGCGCATCCTGTAGAGCCGGATGCGCTCGCACCAGACTGCTATAGTCTGCGCGCGCATCCAGTAGACCAGGATGCTCGCGCAGCCTATCGCCGTCTGCTGCGAGCTCATCCAGCCCCAGACAAGCCCCATTACAAGGACACCCCGCCCGGAGCACGCTCCCATGGGGTGCCGGGCACCACCATCACCCACCCCACAGGGCATCCCACCATATGATGCCCCCCCTCATTCCCTATACCCATGTGAGCTGGGGCAAATATACCCATGTGAGCTGGGGGCAATATATCCATGTAAGCTGGGGGCAATTATACCCATGTGAGCTGGGGCAATTATACCCATTTGAGCTGGGGGCAAATATACCCATGTGAGCTGGGGCAAATATACCCATGTGAGCTGGGGGCAATTATACCCATGTGAGCTGGGGCAATTATACGCATGTGAGCTGGGGCAATTATAAGCATGTGAGCTGGGGCAAATATACGCATGTGAGTAGGGGGCAAATATACGCACGTGAGCTGGGGGCAAATATATTCCCATGCACGCAGGGGACAATTATACCCATGTGAGCTGGGGGCAATTATACCCATGTGAGCTGGGGCAAATATACCCATGTGAGCTGGGGGCAATTATAGCCATGTGAGCTGGGGCAAATATACCCATGTGAGCTGGGGCAATTATACGCATGTGAGCTGGGGCAAATATACCCATGTGAGCTGGGGCAAATATACCTATGTGAGCTTGGGGAAATTATACCCATGTGAACTGGGGGCAATTATACTCATGTGAGATGGGGGCAATTATACCCATGTGAGCTGGGGGCAAATGGATCCATATGAGCTGGGCCAAATATACCCATGTGAGCTTGGGGCAAATATACCCATGTGAGCTTGGGGAAATTATACCCATGTGAGCTGGGGGCAATTATACTCATGTGAGCTGGGGGCAAATATACCCATGTGAGCTGGGGCCAATTATACCCATGTGAGTTTGGGGAAATTATACCCATGTGAGCTGGGGCAATTATACCCATGTGAGATGGGGCAAATAGATCCATGTGAGCTGGGCCAAATATACCCATGTGAGCTTGGGGCAATTTTACCCATGTGGGCTGGGGCAAATATACCCATGTGAGCTTGGGGCAATTTTACCCATGTGGGCTAAGGGGGCAATTATACCCATGTGAGCTGGGGGCAATTATACCCATGTGAGCTTGGGGCAAATAGATCCATGTGAGCTGGACCAAATATACCCATGTGAGTTGGGGGCAAATATACCCATGTCAGCTGGGGCAAATATACCCATGTCAGCTGGGGGCAATATATATATCCATGTGAGCTGCTTTCATTTAGGCGAACATTCATGCACACCTCACTTAACAATAGACTGCCCTCTGGGCAAGCTTTCCACCTAGTAACATAATAATTTTATAAATCAGTTGCCTGTTTAGACACTGATTTAACAATTTAATACAAACACAAAAGGTTAGAAAAAGCAACTGAGCTGAGTAATGTTTTATAAGATTAACGAAAGGTTTGCAAATTTTCAGGCCACTTCACCACCCTATAGAAAGTATTGTAGCATCCATCCACGTTTCAAAATTTAGTTGAATTTTGCCATTGTATGAAGACAAAGAAAGTTCTAAGATCATCTCATGAAGACTCATTGGGCATATGTTTGTGAATAATGGGTTTAGATAATTGATACTGCTTTGTACGTCTTTTTGCTTTACCACACTGACATAGTAACAGAGTCTTAAAAGTTGTTCTGAATGTCTTATTGCAAAGAGCGTAACAAATTGGATTAATTGTGCTATTGATATAACAGAGCCAATATCCAAGATTCCAATATATTCGGGGAATACAGCTTTCACAAAATGTGTTCACCAAAACCATGATATTATACGGAGCCCACGTTATAATGAATGCTAATAATATAGCACTAAGTGTCTGTGCGGCTTTTTTTTCTTTAATTAAAGACATTCTTTTTCGTTTTGTGATCTGACTTCGAGTCTTTGCTGCAAATCTTTTAGCCAGTGCTATTTCTTTAAAAGATATTGGTTGTACTGCACTTGTCCGAGCAACCACATTGACATTTTGCTGCACCTGAGGATTTGAGACAACAGACCTTGATTCATTTGCTACCATACCTTTATTTTCCATACATTTTTGGGTGTTCATGGTTTTAAATTTTATTTCCTTTGGGTTTGTTCCAGATGTTTTATTAGTTGCAGATGATATTTTTACTTGATTAGCACTTGGCAATTTAGAACTAAGAACTGAATTATGTCTTGGAAGTTTCAACAAGATAGAGAAAATTGCTTTTGGATTTTCAGAAACATCTTCTTCATCTGAAGTGGCTGAATTATCAAGTGATGTATTTGCATCTACATGGATCCAACTTTCATTACTGCTTTGATCCTGATCTATATGCTTTGTGACACTTTTGAAAAGCTTTGATTTAGAATGAAAAGAACACCATCTATACCTGGTCCTGGACGAAAACTTCAAGTTCTTCTGGGATTTGTTATTGCTGTTGCTTTTAGATTTTACCTTTTTGCGATCACTTTGTGCTAAATCTGCTTTACCTCCAGAAGCCTGCAGTCCTGACAATTCTTTTGTACGTTTCTCAGTTTCTCTGTAGATCCTCCAATATAAAATTGTCATAATTGACACTGGTAGATAAAATGCAGCTATTGCTGTTCCAAATGTAATGATAGGTTCTGTCAGAAACTGAATAAAGCATTCATCAGAAGGGACAGTGCGCTTTCCAACAAAGTACTGCCAGAATAAAATAGCTGGGGCCCAAAGAATAAATGATATTGCCCATGCCAGACCAATCATAATTCCTGCTCTTTTGGTGGTTCTTTTAGTCCTATAAGTAAGTGGTCTTGTGATGGAAAAGAATCGGTCAAAACTGATAACAAGAAGATTCATGACAGAAGCATTGCTTGCTACATAATCAATCATAAGCCAAAGGTCACAAGCAATGCTACCCATTGCCCAACGATCCATAATAATATAGGTAGTAAAAAGATTCATTGATATTACACCAATAATGAGATCTGCACAGGCAAGACTCAACAAGAAATAATTGTTTACTGTCTTCAGCTGTTTATTTACCTTAAAAGCTAAAATCACTAATATGTTCCCTGTAATTGTCACAAGAGCAATAGCACCACTAAAAAAAGCAATTAAAACTACTTGCCATACGCTATGTCCACCTAAGTAATAGTAATCCTTTTGTGTATCATTTCTGATTGCTGTATTATTAATTTCAGCTGCAAAATAAGATACATTTATATTGAGTTGGGGAATATCATATGTTCCAGGTGAAAATTCTGTTTCATTGTGATTACTTGCTGATGTAGGAATTGTTTTCAATATCAAACTTATGTTTGATAGCAAAGTGAAAAATGTGATATTATTTTGGTGGAGCATGATTCTGTAATCTGGAAAAAAAAAAAAAAGAAATTAGCAATTTGTATACCATAACCGACACAACTCAATACATACAGGCAGGGCAGACAATCAGAAATGATGGGGGCCCCTGACTGAACCTCAAAATGGGGCCCCCATAAACTTCCTCAACCTTTAACAGCTTTTCGCCCCCTTCCAAAACAAAAGAGTTCCACACAGTTCCACAGCAATAAAACTCACAGTAATGTGCCGTGTGTATGAGTGTACCACAGAGCTCCACAGCAATAAAACTCTCAGAAATGTGCTGTCTCTATGTGTCACGTTTCATCGCTCCAGCCCTGTTCCGCTGCCCTCTGTATACATGTATGCATTTCATGTGCTGGCCTCTCCCTATGCTGCTAGTCCTGGGTTGCAGTTTATGGGTTAATTGTTTCCTTTCGTGTCTGTCTGTTCACCTGCTGATCGTTGTCCTGATCT
Organism: Leptobrachium leishanense; assembly: GCA_009667805.1. NCBI lineage: Eukaryota > Metazoa > Chordata > Amphibia > Anura > Megophryidae > Leptobrachium > Leptobrachium leishanense. The sequence goes on from CM019066.1 coordinate 241,742,722, forward strand.
CCTCCCTATTTAAAGCGATGGACCCATATCCCATCGCTCTATCATTGTTCCAGTTTGCCTGCATCTAATCTGCTGTGTTCTGAGCTCCTTGCTGTGTATTCCCAGTCATAGTTTGTATATTTTGTTTTAGTCATTTTTGGTCTTATTTCCCTGTCTGTCTGCTGATTTCCCCAGTTATTCTTGTGTTCCTGGTCTATGTTCTGTGTATACTGATTTCCTGGTTCTGACCCATTTTGCCTGACTGACTTCGCTCCTGGTTCTGGATCCCTGGCTATTGTATGAGGTACACATTCTAGTTATTGACTTCTGGCTTTCCTTCTCGACGTTTCAATTTGGATGCTTCTTGTCTGTACTGTTGATATATTTACTCATGCACATTCCTGTATTCATCTGTATGTCCTTAGATTCTGCACAGCGCTGCTGTATTATTTTTCTTTAGAGCAGATCCGGCTATTCTAAAGACCGGCCTTTCAGAGTAGGGCTGCTTTTTACCGTGCAGGGTCTCTGGCCTAGATTGTATACCAGTGTTGTGCAGAGTTCTATTGTTTATCCTGTGCTGTGCACTCCTGTTATTGTTGCCAAGAGCGGTATCTCTGCTTATAGGGGCTTTTACCTGATCCAGAGCCTGACCACACCGCTACAACACAAGTGTGGTGTGACACCTTAGGTATATAAAGATTAACCTTAGTACTCCCGGGTCGTTATTCCCAAACGTCCAAGTACAGCAATCAATGTATAACAGAAATTGGGATGTCTAAGGAATAATGACACAGAAATACAATCATCGTGCATTATATCTGCATTAAAAGAGTAAAATGCCCCCTTTAACTGGTCGCACTCACAGGATGTCAGTACTTTATAGCATATATTGGAATATACTCGCTGTTACCCCACTGTTACCATCCACTGGAAAGTCTGGATATTCAGCTCGATAGCTCCCACCGCCACAGGAACACAAGCGAGGCTTTGTCGTGGATAGTAAAAATTTAATAGAAAGGGTACATACAAGTAATCTGACGCGTTTCGTGCATGGACTGCACTTCCTCAGGAATTAATACATAAAAAATATACAAGTGGATCAAATTAAAATCTGTTTTTCTGAATGCTGCTTGCCATCTTTATAGTCCTCTTCAAATGCCACCGGGTTAGGCACTTCCGTTTTCGTTTCTCTGCATGCTGTCACCTTGAAGCGCACCCGACTTCCTCCTTCCGCCCTCTCTCATTCGCGTGCGTTTCAAGCTGGTTCTTTCCGCCGGAAGTGACATATCGCATTCACCCCGTTTGGGCATTGAGCATGGCAGTCTGAAAACACTGCAGATCATCTGCAGATGATGGCAGTTTCTTTCTACTTCAATAGAAGAACAGATAAAGTCCATATCTAGGATCCCCCCATGACAGAGGGATCACACAAAAAGAAAAAATATAAAAACATCACTAAACAACAGCACTAAAAACAATAATACATCCTAAAACCAACAGAAAGTTCTTAGTAGAACATGATCAGATACGTTAAATAATTTACAGACACCCCTTAATGTCCAAATCAACATTAAGACCACCGTCCTTCCAGATTCCCAATTTGTGAATCCACTCTAGCTCTTTCTTAGCCAACTGCCTTAGATGGTTACCTCCTCTCCAATCTTTTTTCACCACATCTATACCTGACCATTTTAATCGATCCACTGCAAATAAGGGACAATTATTACAGTGAATGGGGACGCTGTGATCTTCTTTCTTCCTTCTAATATTTCCCATGTGTTCCAGTATTCTGACTTTTAACTCCCGGGTGGTCCTCCCTACATACTGCGTCCCACAGGGACACTCCAAAAGATAGATAACCCCTTTACTAATGCAGTTGATGAACGGTTTAATAGTATATTCTTTACCTGATAAATTACTTTTACTTAGCCTGGTGTCGCCAGTGTTACATAATGATAGAGCCAATAATTAAGCACGCAGAGTTACGTACCATTCTAGAAACCATGCTGCACATGTTATGTATTTTGGTGGCAGACTTGAAGGGGTTACTTAAACCCAGGTCCAGTTCCTGATTATACTCATGTTTCCTTGGGGAGCAAGGTGCATGGTCCACTGTCTATGGCTGAAATGAATAGAAGGTGAACTGGCAACCTCTGCTTCTATTGTGCCAGTTCGTCACATTTCATATCTAATTGCCCTCTTAAGCCAGCGTGCTCCGAGACTGGCAAGGTGCCAGCACGCTCCAAGACTGGCAAGGTGTTAGCGCGTCCAGAGACTGGCAAGGTGCCTGTGTGTCCAGAGACTGGCAAGGTACCAGCGCGTCCTGAGACTGGCAAAGTGCTCACTGTGCCTACATCCCGCAGTAAGGTCACTAAAGCCAGACCCCGTTAAGGGTCAGCTGGTATCAGACCCGGTTATGGGTCAGCTGGTACCAGACCCGGTTATGGGTCAACTGGTGCCCGACCCAGTTATGGGTCAGATGGTGCCAGACCCGGTTATGGGTCAGATGGTGCCAGACCCGGTTATTGGTCAGATGGCACCAGACCCAGTTATGGGTTATATGGCTCCAGGCCCCATTATGGGTCAGATGATACCAGGCCCCGATACGACTCAGATATTGTCAGAACCCCTTTATCGTCCAGGTCTAGGAGAACCCTACCTAGGGTAACCAGGCCTGTGGAGGGGCAACTGACACTCCAGACCCAGCCAAGCTTCCTGCTTATGGGTCAGATGGTGCCAGGTCCTGTTTTGAGTCAGATGGCACCAGGCCCCATTATGAATCAGACAATGTCAGACCCCCTGTACCGTCCGGGTCTAGGAGAACCTGTTCTAGGGTAACCAGGCCTGTGGAGGGGGCAACTGACACTCCTGAACCTGTCGAGTCTCCTGTCTATGAGCCCGAGGAGTACATGGAGTATGATCAGACATAGGATCAGAGGAGGATGAAGCCATGGAGATTACTCCCATGATGGCTTCCCATATGTGGCCTCTACAAACGGTGTTCCAGGGCGTCATATAGTTGCAGGTTGTATTACCTGCGGTGCGGTTCACCTATCTGAATCACCCACCGCACTCCTAGTGCCAGGCGGAAAGGCCGCAATCATGGGGTCTGGCGGCGAGGATGCAATCTTATAGTTAAGTAATAGATCCACTGTGCCTTTGCCCCACAGTGAAGCTGTACTGTCTGGTGCTGGCGATGTGCCACCCATGTTCGATGTTGGCGATGAGCCACCCTTGGCCTATGCTGGCGATTTGCCAGCCATGCCTGATCCTGGCACTGTGCCAGTGATGCCTGATCCTGGTGCAGTGTCTGAGTCAAGCCGTGTGTCAGTGGTGCAAGTGATGCCCGATCCTAGTGCGGTGCCAGCGGTGTCTGAGTCAAGCTGTGTGTCAGCGGTACCCGAGTCAAGCTGTGTGTCAGCGGTTCCCGAGTCAAGCTGTGTGTCAGCGGTGCCAGTGATGCCCAAACCTGACGCAGTGCCAGTGATGCCTGAACCTGGTGTGGTGCCAGCGATGCCCATACCTGCCACGCCGTCCGAGTCAAGCTGTGTGTCAGTGGTGTTTGAGTCAAGCTGTGTGTCAGCGGTGTTTGAGTCAAGCTGTGTGTCAGCGATGCCCGAGTCAAACTGTGTGTCAGTGTCTGGTCCTGGTAATAGGAGGCCAGTTATGCTTGATCCTGTCAAGGTTCCTTCCATGTCGAGCTGCAAGGCAGCTGTACACCCAGTGTCGAGTCTCAAGACCACTTTTCCCATGTCCCACAGTGGGTCCAATGATGCCCAACCCAAAGGTAAGGTAGTGCCACACCTGGTAGTGCCTCCGCCAAAGCCATGTCTTGTGGGGTAGTTAGCTCCTCCAAGTCTCGCTCAAGGAGGAGACGTAAGAAGGGGGTAATCCCAGTTCTGGGTCTGAGGAGACCACAGTTTATGGTGATAGGTACCATACATCCAACCTGACTGGTACCAAAATCCAGAGATCCAGTCCAGTTCCCGAAGGCTACATAAGGACACCTTCTGGGATGTTGCTTCGTGAAGCCATCCTGGCTAAAATCAAGAGCAATCCCACAGTCTGGAGGTGTTTCAAAGAAGAGTCTGACTCGGAGGAGGAGTGGGATCCTAATGGCTTTTGGTGATGGTTGTTTGTGTCATGGTTTCCCGGTCTTGTTTATTGTCTTTGTGGGTGCCTAGGGGTACTTTGAGGAGGGGGTACTGTCAAATTTCGTCGCTCCAGCCGTGTCCCCCTGCCCTCTGTATACATGTATGCGTTTCATGTGCTGGCCTCTCCCTATGCTGCTAGTCCTGCAGCTTAAGGGTTAATTGTTTCCTTTCGTGTCTGTCTGTTCACCTGTTGATCATTGTCCTGATCGCCTCCCTATTTAAAACGATGGGCCCATATCCCATCGCTCTATAATTGTTCCAGTTTGCCTGCATCTAGTCTGCTGTGTTCTGAGCTCCTTGATGTGTATTCCCAGTCATAGTTTGTATATTTTGGTCTTAGTTCCCTGTCTGCTGTTTTCCCAGTTATTCTCGTGTTCCTGGTTTATGATCGTAGTTACATAGTTACATAGGCTGAAAAAAGACATGCGTCCATCGGATTCAGCCTCTCACACATAACCTACAGATGTTGATTCAAAAGAAGGCAAAAAACCCAGTCTGAAAAGCACGCTAATATGCAACACACTGGAAAAAAATTGCTTCTTGACCCCAGAATGGCAGTCAGATTTCTCCTTGGATCAAGAAGCTTTTACCCACATATTAAATATTATAACCCTTAATATTCTGTAACCCTTATGTTCTGTGTACACTGATTTCTTGGTTCTGACCCATTTTACCTGTCTGACTTAGCTCCTGGTTCTGGATCCCTGGCTACTGTATGAGGTACACGTTCTGGTTATTGACTTCTGGCTTTCCTTCTCGATGTTTCTATTTGGATGCTCTGTGTCTGTACTGTTGATTAGATTTAATCATGCACACTCCAGTATTCATCTGTATGTCCTTAGATTCTGCACGGCGCTGCTGTATTATTTTTCTTTACAGCAGATCTGGCTATTCCAAAGACCGGTCTTTCAGAGTAGGGCTGCTTTTTACCGTGCAGGGTCTCTGGCCTAGACTCAGTGCTGTATCTTGGCCTAGGCTGACAAGGCCTAGGCCTAGGGTGGCAGTTTCCAGTGGGGCAGCAAAACCAGCAGCTACTGTGTGTCAGTCTGGTGGATTGTTAACCCTTTAAGGACCTAGGGTCTTTAAAGTCAATGCATTTATTTGATGGAACAGTTCTGTCATTCATCCTTAAGGGTTAATTAGGCAGCAGAGGCTTTGTTATCTTTTGTCTGGCTATCCATCATGAGCCTGACACTTCCTGGTGTCTCATTGCAGTGTCTGGTCAGTTTATTAAGCCATTCAGTTAAATGGAGAGAGTTTTTATTTTTTATTTTTGCAATTCTTTATTTTAAATACAATAAGATAAGATAACAACACATCACTGGTGTATTTTGGCCTAGGCCAACAAGGCCTAGGCCTAGGGTGGCACTTTCCAGGGGAAAAAACGGGAATATTTTTAACATTGAAACCTATGGGGTTCGCCTGAATAAACCTGCTCATTGAAACCACCGAACATCAGGGCATTTCACTGCCATTTCTCTGCTGTTTGGTGTTCTCTGAATAGATTAACCATTACTTCTCTATGGGGATTTGCACTGCCTTCAAACAGCACCGTACTTGCTGGCAGTTCGCCAAACTTGTGTGTGAGCATATCACAGAGCAGTGGTGTACTTAGGGGAGTGGTGGGGGGTGGCCCGCCCCAGGTACCAGTGATTATTGGGGTGTCATTAGGGGGTACTAGGAGGTGTCACTGTGTGTCAGCTTTGAGCTGTGTTCTCAAACAACGAGCAGCGGAGCAGGGCGTTTGCATACGGAATAAAATCGAATAGAATAAAAATCCCCCTCTCCTCCCTCCATAGCTCCTCCCCTGCCCCGCAGCAGCTCTAGGAGAGGGGAGGGGGATGTGATTTGTGCGCAGAGAGAGAAGATGACCGTAAACGGCAGGTAAAGGGCGGGGGTATCAGCAGAATATGAAGCCCTGTCTGCTTACTGCTGTTTAAAGTGGACCTTTCCTTAAACAGCACTGCAGTGATAGAAATTTGTCATTGAGCTGCCTGGCTCCTGGTGAGGCTGCATGCATGCAGGTCACACTCGGTCTGGCCAGTCAGGTGGTACTGAGTCTCAGTACCACCTGACTGGCTGAACCATGTGACACGCACGCACGCAGCTGCCCGCCCTTTCGTTAACATGGACTGTCACTCTATTCTGGACTGAACACCCACCGGGAAGGGAATCAAAGCCACGTGCACCCTCTGGCAGTGGCACCCCACTGCTGACAAGATGGCTCCACGCACAGGCACAGCCGCGATCCTAACGTGGCCTGGAGGGACCTCCTGCTGAGTCTGTACACAGTCCCTGCTGACTCTACATACAGCCCTACCGCGGACGGAGGCCGGTAAATGTAGAATAAATAATTGCTGTGTGCTCATATACACTCGGTTTGCTGGGAGTTTTATTGCAGTGGATTCTGATGCACTCATACACATCACACATTGCATTGCTGGGAGTTTTATTGCAGTGGATTCTGATACGCTGACCCGCACATTGCATTACTGGGAGTTTTATTGCTGTGGATTCTGATACGCTGACACACACCAAACATTGCATTGCTGGGAGTTTTATTGCTGTGGATTCTGTGATACACACTGCATAGTACTGTGAGTTGTATTGCCCTGGAGCTCTGGGATACGCTCATACACACTGCACATTGCTGTGAGTTTTATTGCTGTGCAGTTCTGTGATATGCTCATACACAGTACACTTTTCTGTGGGTTTTATTGCTGTGCAGCTCTGTGATACGCTCATATGCAGTGCACGTTTCTGTGGATTTTATTGTTCAACCAATTAGAGCGGCTATGATTCAGTATACTTGACATGTGTGGCTGTTCTTTGTAAAAATGCTTGATTTTAAACATTTCATAATTTTATTTATCTCAATAGATACATTTGAAATGGTATACAAAATATACATGTAGGCACTTGGTATCCACTTTTAATATAAAGAGAGGAAAAGGCGGAGCTCTAAGAGGAAAAGGTGGAGCTTAAAGAGGAAGGGTAGGGATTAACCAGGAAGAGGTGTGTCCTTGACAGGAAGGGTGCCTCAAATTTAAATTAGGGGGTGCACGAGTTTAGTCAGGCCTAGGGTAGCACAAAACCTATATACACCACTGCAACACATGTATGTCGCACCAGAAGACACAACGTCAAAAAATAAACTTCCGAGAGAATAGCAAATAGGCTAACTTTTACAGGACAACGACATATCGAAAAAACTATAAAAATAAAAGGGAAGGGACTAGGGAGTTTTTCATTCTTACTAAAAACATTTTGTTAAAACTCCATTAATGAAAAAACTTCATTTAAAAAAAGGGTTATAAAAGAAGTGGGAGAGGGCTATTAAACTAGATCTTAATTTATTTATTTATTTGCAAAGGATTTTACCAGGAAAGATACATTGAGATTTCTCTCATTTTCAAGTATGTGCTGGGTTCAAGAACATTGAATTGTTACAGAAATACAAAGTAATAAAATGCAAGCTATTAAAAACAAAACACAAATATACAGATTAACATATCATGGGAAGGGCTAGAACCTTGGGTTAATTAGGGTGATTTGCAAAGTGGAAGCAGCTGGAAAGTAAGCTACATATTTCAGACCAGCACTGGGTGGTAGGGAAGGACAGCAGAGTCCAGAAGCAGGCGCTGTGGCAGAGGGTGATGTGAGCTTGTGGTCGGGCTGTTGAATAAAGAGGTTGCAAGATTAGAGCTTGTGGGCTGTATAAGCCAGTATTTTTACGACATGGTGAGAGGGAGGGGCGGCTATATAAGAGCATGGGTTTAAGAAAGCAGAGCATACATTTATCAAGAAAAAAACAAACAGCCAAAATATTAATAGATAGATGCAAGCATAAAATATGAACAGTAGGATTAAAGTCCGAGATTGTGGAGTAGAATTGCAGAAAACATGTTGATCGCCACCTATAACAGTTACAGTTACAAGCATTTATAAAGCGCCAACAAATTCCTTAGCGCTGTACAATGGGAGCGACAGAATAACAAATATACATACATGTTACACACACTGAACAGAAGGAGTGAGGACCCTGTTCAAGAGCTTACAATCTAAGAGGAGTGGGATGAGACACTAGATGAGGTAACATAACACAAGAGAAATCTATATGAGGATCCATAACCAGTTCTTTAAAAATACTTCCAAATTGTATGGCCATTTTAAGAGTGCAAAAAATAGCTGTATTTGACAAGTGTCTCCTGCACTATCCAAAAACTGCTGGTTTCAAAACCTAATAATACTATTGTGACGGAACCGTTCTCTTCCGCCTGTCCTGACTCTCCAGATACCCCCTTGCCAAGATCAGCCCAGCCTCTGAGTTGCTTGGAGCTCAGTGCCTTGAGCAGCCTGATCTGCAGCTCCAGATCTGCTTGTTCTGAACCTCTACCTTGTAGCCTCTTTGCATTTCGAGAAGGCCGCTCTGTGCCTTCTGAGGTTGAGTGTAATGTAGCGTAGTTGAAGAAGACACCAGGCGAGCTGTATGTTCCAACAGGATTCTCTCTTTATGGAAGATTTCACCGGATATTTAAACAAAATACAGCAATGCACATTCAAACTTCCCACCCATCCCAACCGTTCTGATTGGTTGGTTCCAAGACCACTGCAGGTTTCCTTCAGGTCCTCATCAGTTATAATTTGCATACAAAATGGTGAACATGTACCTAAAGTCTCTAATTACATTATGTCAGTTAGATATTTACAATAAACATTCTTTAGCCTTTAGCTCGCACAACATTTACATAATCTATTGTTCTAACAGATCCGATTAAAGACAAACACTATCCCAGACTTCTTGAATCAAACATGCAGCCAGATAAGGGGAAAAGTCCGGTTGCATAAATTACACAGTAGTAAAGCTTGTTTACTGTCTACACAAAAACACATTACCTACAGAAATATAAGTATATTTAAAACTAAAGCTACGCAATTTACACTAAACTAATTTAAACTAAAACCAAACAATGTAAAATATATTTAAAATCACACAAAATAAATGAACATAAAGTCTCTTGGGGTTTGAAGCATGGAGCGCTACGTCAGTTCCATGACAACTATAACCTATCGCCTAGTATCCTATTATATTAATATTACCATAGCATAAAATTCCTTAGCCAATGCATACAGTATATAATAGGGATACTAGGCGATAGTGCAGGAGACCTGTATAAAGGTATTTTTGCAAAAAGTTTAGTAAAAATGCAAAATTCTCTCGCACGTATGGGGGGGCCCTTCATGGATTCTTGCATCGGGGCCCTGAGGTTTCTAGTTACGCCTCTGCTATAAAGGCAAGCAGCAGCCAGGCCTTCACTGGCTGCTGGCATGCTGCACTACTTGCCCAACAATTGAAAACTGCTAGGGGAGAGACGAAGCTTCTCACCGGCCCTGCAGCGGTGCCAGGGCTCAGTGAGGGCAGGCTGGCTTTGACGAGCAGCAATCACTGCCTGACACCACGCCCCTATCAGCTGACATCAGCCAAGGAGGAGCCGACTGCCCGCGCGCAGCAATGACAGGCTGTGGACTTAGGAAGCAGGGACCCCAGAGATATTGCTGGCCTCCAGCCCCTCCCAGCATGCCCAGCCAGCCCTATGGCCCATCTATTACACTGCCACCAGATGATGCCACCTGACAGGCATTCTGCAGCATCCTGATCTGATAAGAGGTGCCTCCTTTAATGTTTGAGCTGAGGGCATTTCTTCTAAGTGGTGAGTGACTAACACACATTACACACACCCTCCATATATACTGTCACCATACTGCTTCCCTCCATATATACTGTCACCATACTGCCTCCATACTGCTTCCATCCATATATACTGTCGCCATACTGCCTCTCTATATACTGTCACCCTCCTGCCTCTCTCCATATATACTGTCCACAATACATTTCATGTAGTCCTGATTTAATCATTCCTTTTTATTTTTCAACTAAAATTTAAAATATAATGATTTTGGTGATATCAGTGTGGTGTATGTTATTCAGTTTTAGTTAAACTTTACGTATCCTAAATACTAAGGGCAGCCCCAATGTTGGTAGCAAATCTCTCTGTCTCTGTTTTGCCCTAATCTCACAGGACATACTTGAAAACGAGAGAAATCTCAATGTATCCTTCCTGGTAAAATCCTTTGCAAATAAATAAATAAAATAAATAAATATACTGGGTTTGGGTTGTCTTTAAGGAATCCTCTGTAGGTTGTTTCTGGATGTCTTTAGGCCCTCCTCCATATTCGGGTGTGTAGTTGTTTATAGGGGCTCCTCCATCTGTGTGTGTGCGTGTCTCTGCCAATGAGTTATGCGATCATACCTTTTACTATTCTAGTTGTTTTTTTGTGGTTTTACTTAATATGTGTAACACAGACGAAAGTGAATCCCAGACTCCTTGTATTGCGTCCTCTGCGTGTATAATGTGTAATGCAGACATATTGGTAAATCCCAGACTCCCTGTATTGTGTCCTCTCTGTGTATTATTATGTATAATACAGAAGTCATCTATAAATTTGGAGGGGACCCAAAAGTTTCCTAAACTTGTTGGCTGGCCTCTCCATCCAGCCTGTACTGCACTAAGGGGATGATGGCCACTGCATTATAGGAACAGCCATCTTTAAAACCAGAAAGTGTCTGGCTGTTTAAACAGGAGGTGCGGCCTTGAAAGGAAGGAGTGTCCAATTTAATTTAGGGGGTGCACGAGTTTAGTCAGGCCAAGGGCAGCACAAAACCTAAATACACCACTGCCTAGATTGTATACCAGTGTTGTGCAGAGTTCTATTGTTTATCTTGTGCTGTGCACTCCTGTTATTGTTGCCAAGAGCGGTATCTCTGCTTATAGGGGCTTTTACCTGATCCAGAGCCTGACCACACTGCTAGCCTTGTGTCGCCAGCATTACAGTATGATGGCCTTTGGGCCCTGGGGTTGGCCTGGGCACTGGGGCTGGCCTGGGCACCGGGGTCTGGCCGGGCCTTGGCTGGGCACCGGGATCTGGCCGGGCCTTGGCTGGGCACCGGGGTATGGCTGGGCCTTGGCTGGGCACCGGGGTCTGACTGGGTCTTGGCTGGGCACTGGGGTATGGCCGGGCACCGGGGTCTGGCTGGGCTCTGGGTCTGGATGGGCCATGGGGTCTGGCTGGGTCTTGGCTGGGCCTTGGGGTCTGGCCTTGCCCTGGGGTATGGCTTGTCCCTGGGTTCTGGCTGGGCCTTGGCTGGGCCCTGGAGTCTGGTTGGGCCCTGGGGTCTGGCTAAGCCCTGGGTTCTGGCTGGGCCCTGGGGTCTGGCTAGGCTTTGGGGTCTGGCTGGTCCCCGGGGTCTGGCTGGGCCCTGTGGTCTGGCTGGTCCTTGGCTGGGCCTTGGGTCTGGCTGGGCCCTGAGGTCTGGCTCACCAATCCACTTCTCGCTTCTGGCCCACATCTGGCTGGGCCCAGGGGTCTAGCTGGGCCCTGGGGTCTGGCTGGGCCCTGGGGTCTGGCTAGGCCTTGGGGTCTGGCTGGGCCTGGGGGTCTGGCTGGACCTTGGCTGGGCCCTGGGGTTTGGTTGGGTCCTGGGGTCTGGCTGGGCCTTGGGGTCTGCCTAGGCCCAGAGTTTTGGCTGGGCCTTGGGGTCTGGCTAGGCCTTGGTCTGGCTGGGCCCTGGCTAGGCTTCGGGGTCTGGCTGGGCCTTGGGGTCTGGTTGGGCCCTGGAGTCTGACTCAGACTTGGGGTCTGGCTAGGCCCTGGGTTCTGACTGGGCCCTGGGGTCTGGCTAGACCTTGAGGTCTGGCTGGGCCCTATGATCTGGCTGGGCCTTGGGGTCTGGCTGGGCCCTGGCTGGGCCTTGGGGTCTGACTGAGACCTGGCAACTGGCTGTGCCTTGGTGTCTGGCTGGGCCTTGGGGTCTGGCTGGGCCCTGGCATTGCCCTGGGTTCTGGCTGGGCCCTGGGGTCTGGCTAGGCCTTGGGGTCTGGCTGGTCCTCGGGGTCTGGCTGGGCCCTGGGGTCTGGCTGGTGCTTGGCTGGGCCTTGGGTCTGGCTGGACCCTGGAGGTCTGGCTCACCAATCCACTTCTGGCTTCTGGCCCACGTCTGGCTGGACCCAGGGGTCTAGCTGGGCTCTGGGGTCTGGCTGGGCCTTGGCTTGGCCCAGGGACCTGGCTGGGCCTTGGGGTCTGGTTGGGCCCTGCGGTCTGGCTAGGCCTTGGGGTCTGACTGGGCCATGGGGTCTGGCTGGGCCATGGCATCTGCCTGGGCCTGGGGGTCTGGCTGGCCTTGGCTGGGCCCTGGGGTTTGGTTGGGTCCTGGGGTCTGGCTGGGCCTTGGGGTCTGGCTAGGCCCTGGGTTTTGGCTGGGCCTTGGGGTCTATAGCTAGGCCTTGGTCTGGCTGGGCCCTGGCTAGGCCTCAGGGTCTGGCTGGGCCCTGGGGTCTGGCTGGTCCTTGGCTGGGCCTTGGGTCTGGCTGGACCCTGAGGTCTGGCTCACCAATCCACTTCTGGCTTCTGGCCCACGTCTGACTGGGCCCAGGGGACTAGCTGGGCTCTGGGGTCTGGCTGGGCCTTGGCTTGGCCCAGGAACCTGGCTGGGCCTGGGGGTCTGGTTGGGCTGTGGCATCTGGCTGGGCCTGGGGGTCTGGCTGGGTCTTGGCTGGGCCCTGGGGTTTGGTTGGGTCCTAGGGTCTGGCTGGGCATTGGGGTCTGGCTACGCCCTGGGATTTGGATGGGCTTTGGGGTCTGGCTAAGCCTTGGTCTGGCTGGGCCCTGGCTAGGCCTCGGGTTCTGGCTGGGCCTTGGGGTCTGGTTGGGCCCTGGAGTCTGGCTGGGACTTGGCATCTGGCTAGGCCCTGGGTTCTGTCTGGGCCCTGGGGTCTGGCTAGGCCTTGAGGTCTGGCTGGGCCCTATGATCTCGCTGGGCCTTGGGGTCTGGCTGGGCCCTGGCTTGGCCTTGGGGTCTGGCTGGGCCCTGGCATCTGGCTGTGCCTTGGGGTCTGGCTGTGCCTTGGGGTCTGGCTGGGCCCTGGCATCGCCCTGGGGTTTGGCTGGGCCCTGGGGTCTGGCTGGGCCTTGGGGTCTGGCTGGGCCTTGGGTTCTGGCTGGGGTCTGGCTTGGCCCTGAGGTCCACTCTGCTTCTTCTTCTGCTCGACGTCTTCTCGTCTCCCAACCATCGCAGCTAGTGTGTGTTTGTGTGTGTGACTGTGTCACACACGTGACTGGAGGGCGGCGCCAAAGCAGTGTGCTTGGAAGGCACATGCACACTGCTTGGCCTGCCCAGCCAGCCATCCAGCCAGCCAGGAAGCGATCATAGGCTCTCAGTACAGCTCCAGATTCAGACTTCTAGAGACCAATACCGGAGCTGATTAAAAGAGAACCACCGACAGTGGGACCCCGGCGAGCCGGGCTCCCCCGGAGTCCCGGACCCTTTACTGTAGCATGGGGCATAATGCCCTGATGGCGGCCCTGCATACAGGTCTATTCAGTAAAAGGTGAATGTGAAGGAACGGTTCCCTTCCATCTGTCCTGGCTCTCCAGACACCCCTTCGTTGCGGTCAGCCCGGCTACTGGGAGCGCTGTCCTCAGCGCCTCGAGCAGCTTGACCTGCCTGCTTCTGTTCCTCTGCCCTGGAGCCGTTAGGAATCTCCAGAAGGCCGCTCTCTGCCTTCGGAGGGCGATAGTGTATAGTGTAGCCTGGCTGAAATAAACACACCAGGCGCGGCTGTATGCTTTAAAACAGGATCCTCTCTCTCTGAGCTCTGAGAGTTCTCTGACTTTTTAATGAACAAAACGCCACCATTTATGCTGAAGTCCAACAGTCATAATTTGCATACCCATACTAATTACTAGTCATAATTTGCATACCCATACTAATTACATTATGTCAGTTATTTACAATAAACATTCTTTGTATTCTCTTGCCTTCAACTCACACAACATTTGTATATCCATTGTTCTAACACATCAGATTAAACACACACTATCAGAGATCCTTGAATTAAACATGCAGCTAGATAATGGGAAAAGCCCTGGTGCATAAATTACACAGCAGTAAAGCTTGTTTACTGTATACACAAACACATTCACCTACAGGAATATAAGTATTTTTAAAACCAAAGCTATGCCATTTTACACTAAACTAAATTAAACTAAAACCAAACGATGTAAAATATTTAAAACACACAATATAAATGAACATAAAGTCTCTTGGGGTTTGAAGCATGGAGCGTTACATCAGCTCCATGACATATGTCCCCCCTTCCAGAACGGCAGGGCAAGTTTAGATCCCAAACGGATCTCTTGCCACTGACGAGACTTCTCACCTTGTCCTTTTTTCTGCACCATCCTCAAAGTTCCAGGGTGCTGGCGCACAAGCATCACCAGTAGGGTCCGGCGGTTGCCACAGGGTATGCCTGGGTGTGGGTCCATAGTCTGTCGGGAGGAGGCGAGCCACCAGGCTTCTCCACTTAAACTATACTAAACTAGCCCGCTGTCCAGCGGGGTGGAAGGGGTCAGCGGCTGCGGGATAAGCAGCCCGGGGGAATCATATTTCTGCTCCTCGGGGCAGGATGGGGTGGGTGGGCAGAGGCCAGCGGCGCTCTGCCCCGTTGCCAGCGCATCTGCTGGGTAAGGGTTGCTTTGCGGGAGGATGGCTTCTTCCATCTCCAGGGGGATCAAAGGTTGCGGGCAAACCAGCCCGGGGGGGAACATCTGTCTGCTCCTTGTAGCAGACTGTGGAGTGGGGGCAGAGGCCAGTGGCGCTCTGCCCCGTGGCCAGCTCTTCTGCTGGGTAGGGGTCTCCTTGTGGGAGGAGGGCATCCTCCATAATGAAGGAGGTCAGGGGCTGTGTGGAAACAAGCCCGGGGGGATCCGGGGAAAGAAGCAAGGGCTGCGGGCCAAGCAGCCCGGGTAGATCATCCATCTGCGCCTCGGAGCAGGCTGTAGAGGGTGGGCAGAGGCCAGCGGCGCTCTGCCCTGGGGCCAGCTCTTCTGCTGGGAAAGCGGGTGCGAGATCAAAATCCAGCGGGGTGGAAGGGGTCAGCGGCTGCGGGATAAGCAGCCCGGGGGAATCATCTTTCTGCTCCTTGGGGCGGGATGGGGTGGATGGGCAGAGGCCAGTGGCGCTCTGCCCCGTTGCCAGCGCTTCTGCTGGGTAAGGGTCGCTTTGCGGGAGGATGGCTTCTTCCATCTCCAGGGGGATCAAAGGTTGCGGGCAAACCAGCCCGGGGGGAACATCTGTCTGCTCCTCGTGGCAGACTGTGGAGAGTGGGCAGAGGCCAGCTGCACTCTGCCCCGTGGCCAGCTCTTCTGCTGGGTAGGGGTCTCCTTGTGGGAGGAGGGCATCCTCCATAATGAAGGAGGTCAGGGGCTGTGTGGAAACAAGCCCCGGGGGATCCTCGGGGGGATCCGGGGAAACAAGCAAGGGCTGCAGGCAAAGCAGCCCAGGTAGATCATCCATCTGCGCCTCAGGGCAGGATGGGGTGGGTGGGCAGAGGCCAGCAGCGCTCTGCCCCATTGCCAGCGCTTCTGCTGGGTAAGGGTCGCTTTGTGGGAGGATGGCTTCTTCCATCTCCAGGGGGATCAAAGGTTGCGGGCAAACCAGCCTGGGGGGAACATCTGTCTGCTCCTCGTGGCAGACTGTGGGGGGTGTAGCTTCCTTGACGGAAATTCCAGGCAAGCTGTAAATCTCCTCCCAAGTATCGCTGGGGAGTGCGGGTTCCTCCCATGAAGCTCCAGACAAGCTGTAAGTCCCCATAAAAGGATCGCTGGGGGGTGTAGATTCCCTGGACGAAGCTCCAGGCGGGCGGTCAACCTCAACCCAGGGCTCTACGGGGTAAGTTTCAGGGGTGGGGTATTCTGTCCATGTCGCTTGGAGCTCGGCCAACCGCAGCTGGTGTTGGCGCTCCTTATCTCGCTCCTCATCTTCTTGGAGGTCCATCATCAGTTGTACAACTGCTGCTTCGGAGGGGGTGGTGCTGCATATCTCTAATATTGCTCGAGCTTTCTTTCGGAGGTGATCTTTAGTGGCCGGAGTCGGGGTTGGGGTTCTTACCATTCGCTGGTCCATCCTTGTAAGCTCCTTCACCAGGGCTTTCTTGTTTTTGGTGCCGGCGATTCCTCCATGGCACTCTAATATGTATCTCAGCGTGTCCCTCTTGTAGTTGGCATAGCTGGCCATTCTGCGTTTCTTCTGGGGTTGGAGAGCTTATCCTCACCGCTTGCCACCAGTGTGAAGGAACCGTTCCCTTCCGTCTGTCCTGGCTCTCCAGACATCCCTTCGTTGCGGTCAGCCCGGCTACTGGGAGCGCTGTCCTCAGCGCCTCGAGCAGCTTGACCTGCCTGCTTCTGGTCCTCTGCCCTGGAGCCGTTAGGAATCTCCAGAAGGCCGCTCTCTGCCTTCGGAGAGCGATAGTGTATAGTGTAGCCTCGCTGAAATAAAGACACCAGGCGCGGCTGTATGCTTTAAAACAGGATCCTCTCTCTCTGAGCTCTGAGAGTTCTCTGACTTTTTAATGAACAAAACGCCACCATTTATGCTGAAGTCCAACAGTCATAATTTGCATACCCATACTAATTACTAGTCATAATTTGCATACCCATACTAATTACATTATGTCAGTTATTTACAATAAACATTCTTTGCATTCTCTAGCCTTCAACTCACACAACATTTGTATATCCATTGTTCTAACACATCAGATTAACCCCTTAAGGGCCGCTGACGTACCCTGTACGTCTTGTCCTCGGGTCTCCCTTAGACCCGCGGACGTACAGGTTACACCAGCGGCGCCTAATTCCCCCTCCCGCCCGATACTCACCTCCCTCGCTGGATCCCACGGCGATCTGGCAAGGAGGAAGCCTGCCCATGTGATTTACATGGGCAGGCGAGGCAGATGACGTCGCCACGCTGCGTGGTGACGTCATCAGCAGGCGTCCCCATGCATTTCAATGGAGGGGAGGGGGGGGCTCCTTCGGAGCCCTCTATCTCCCAAACCATTGAAGCTAGGGAGATGCCGTTTGCACTGCTGGAGAGCCTCCCCTTTTCAGCGGTGTATGGCATTAACCGTTTCGCCGCCGGATCACGTTGCGGCGCCAATTGGCGCCAAAACGCGATTCAAACCTGGAGGGGGACTGACATCTTGGATGTCAGCCAAGCCTCCAGGTCCGCCCCACCCACTGACAACCTCACCATATGTGTGAGGATGTCAGTGGGCCAGTTAACCATCTAGCTGCCATGTAGAGATAAGGGGATCCTTATATCCTAGATATTTGCCATCATTTGAAAGGCCTGATTATGGCCTTTCAAATGATACCAAACATGACCAGGTTTGGTTTTAAAAAAAAATAATAAAAAAATTAAATAAAATAAAAAAAAATTTAAATTTTTTTTTGTCTGGGGGGGGTTTAATTAAATAGGACCTAGGCTGTCATCTAAAAATAATTAGCACAAAATGGTCAGAATGAGCGCAGCGCACATAGGTGAACTGTCTCAGTAGTGAAGGGGTTAAAAAGCAAACGCATGTAAAAAAAAATATATACAGTCATGGCCGAAATTGTTGGCACCCCAGACATTTTTCCAGAAAATCAAGTATTTCTCACCGAAAATTATTGCAGTTACACATGTTTTGCTATACACACGTTTATTCCCTTTGTGTGTATTCGAACAAAACAAAAAAAGGGAGGAAAAAAAGCAAATTGGACATAATGTCACACAAAACTCCAAAAGTGGGCTGGACAAAATTCTTGGCACCCTTTCAAAATTGTGGATAAATAAGATTGTTTCAAGCATGTGATGCTCCTGTAAACTCACCTGGGGCAAGTAACAGGTGTGGGCAATATAAAAATCACACCTGAAAGCAGATTAAAAGGAGAGAAATTCACTTAGTATTTGCATTGTGTGGCTGTGTGTGCCACTCTAAGCATGGACAACAGAAAGAGGAGAAGAGAACTGTCTGAGGACTTGAGAACCAAAATTGTGGAAAAATATCAACAATCTCAAGGTTACAAATCCATCTCCAGAGATCTAGATTTGCCTTTGTCCACAGTGCGCAACATTATCAAGACGTTTGCAACCCATGGCACTGTAGCTAATCTCTCTGTGGGTGGACGGAAGAGAAAAATTTATGAAAGGTTGCAACACAGGATAGTCCGGATGGTGGATAAGCAGCCCCAAACAAGTTCCAAAGAAATTCAAGCTGTCCTGCAGGCTCAGGGAGCATCAGTGTCAGCGCGAACTATCCGTCAACATTTAAATTAAATGAAACGCTATGGCAGGAGACCCAGGAGGACCCCACTGCTGACACAGAGACATAAAAAAGCAAGACTACAGTTTGCCAAAATGTACTTGAGTAAGCCAAAATCCTTCTGGGAAAACATCTTGTGGACAGTTGAGACCAAGATAGAGCTTTTTGGTAAAGCACATCATTCTACTGTTTACCGAAAACGGAATGAGGCCTACAAAGAAAAGAACACAGTACCTACAGGGAAATATGGTGGAGGTTCAATGATGTTTTGGGGTTGTTTTGCTGCCTCTGGCACTGGGTGCCTTGAATGTGTGCAAGGCATCATGAAATCTGAGGATTACCAAAGGATTTTGGGTCGCACTGTAGAGCCCAGTGTCAGAAAGCTGGGTTTGCGTCCGAGATCTTGGGTCTTCCAGCAGGACAATGACCCCAAACATACATCAAAAAGCACCCAGAAATGGATGGCAACAAAGCGCTGGAGAGTTCTGAAGTGGCCAGCAATGAGTCCAGATCTAAATCCCATTGAACACCTGTGGAGAGATCTTAAAATTGCTGGTGGGAAAAGGCGCCCTTCCAATAAGAGAGACCTGGAGCAATTTTCAAAGGAAGAGTGGTGCAAAATTTCGGGTGAGAGGTGTAAGAAGCTTATTGATGGTTATAGGAAGCGACTGATTTCAGTTATTTTTTCCAAAGGGTGTGCAACCAAATATTAAGTTAAGGGTGCCAAGAATTTTGTCCAGCCCATTTTTGGAGTTTTGCGTGACATTATGTCCAATTTGCTTTTTTTCCTCCCTGTTTTTGTTTTGTTCCAATACACACAAAGGGAATAAACGTGTGTATAGGAAAACATGTGTTACTGCAATACTTTATTGTGAGAAATTTTTGCTTTTCTGGAAAAATTTCTGGGGTGCCAACAATTTCGGCCATGACTGTATGTAGTAGAACAACTTTTAGAAAGAAAGAAATCCAATAATAGGTGCAGCTGGAATTTTGTGTGCTAAACGTTAAGGGCTCTATTAAATACTTTGCGCAAACATTAACGCGTGCGCAAAAATGCATTAACGCGAGGGGAAAAACCCTTTGCACAGAACGTCGTCCGCGCAAAAAATGCACGGTACCGTCTACCGCTGGTGAACCTGCGCGAACCCTTTGCGAGCGTAATATACATTGCGCGTCCTATACTTAACATTGTGAGCGCAAATGCGTTTGTGCGCTGGTATGCGGATGGTATTACAATCTATGCGCAAATTTTAACGGGCAACGTTTGCGCGCATAATTTTAACGTCTTTTAAAAGCTGGAGTTAATGGCAAATCTGAACGTTCTGGCCAAAACCAAATACGCCAGCCTGGAAAAAAAAATACAGCAAAGTATAGTTATACATTCTACGCATACCCAAACAATAAAATTGAGAAGTTGTGCGTGTTTTTATTACTGCTGCAGCATATATATTCAGATTGATTTTGACAGGCGCAAAAACTTAACGGGAGACTATTGATTGGCTGAATTGCGTGAAAAAACAGACCGCCAACAGATTTCTGCGCACAGTGTTAATGTGCGTGCGTTTTTGCGCATCTTTTTTACGTGCGTTATTTTTTGACTGATGAAAAAATGCGCTCAGATTGTGATACCAGCGTTAATTTACGCGTGTTAACGTTTAACTCGGCGTGCAAAAAATTGCAGTTGATAGAGCCCTACATGTTTGTGATTAATTAACGTTTGAAAATATGTGAGGTTTTATTAAAATAAAGAATACATATTCTGTAAATACTATAAAATGCTGTGAAATGTCTACTACTCATTTCATAACGTTACAGAGCTCTTTGTAGCTCTAGAAATTGCTGTATTATACATTAAAGATATTATCATGATTATTAGTGATTAATGACTATTTAAACTAATCTTGGTTAATGAGACAATAGTTATACCTTATATCTTTATACCCTAACAATTTTTTTTTAAAAAATAATAAAATTTTAAAATAACAATAAATTACATAAGTTTTAAAGCTCTGAAAATTTGATGTTTTTTAATTCAGTCTTTAGATTGGAAATGTTGTAACTATTTATTCAACATAAGAGATTATCTAGATCTTATAAAAGCAAAGTAGTTCTCTAATTCCCCTGTATCTCTTTTGTCTGTTCATGTCTTGTGTAAAAACAGAAAAATCTACCCTTATCCACAGGACTAACAGTTGGCTAGCCCTGCAGAGTCTGTTGTACAGCTATAAATAAAATATAGTTATTATGATAATTCAAAAATAGAAAAGATAAAATATGTTTACTCAGACCACAACAAAAATGTATCTGACTAATTAGCTAGAAAATTAAGTAATGTGGGAAATGCCGAACATGAGCTTGGAATTAACTTATCAAAAATTATCATTCTTCATTATAACTGCGGACAATGTTTCCTACATGTCGTCCGCACCGTTAAGGTTAAAGACAAATATTATTGAACTGAACAATGGTGGCTATTGGTTTACATTACCGTTCTTGTGTGCATCAATCATGGTGAGGATGAGGACCCTGCACTGAACACACTATTTTCAAATTAACTATCTTTTAATCCGAAGTTGCTCTAAATATGGTTCGATATAGATACTAGGGATGAGTGTTCGGTTCGGATCTGTTTGGAGTTCGAATCGAACATAGGCTGTTCGAAAGTTCGTGAACTTTGAACTTTTTTGGGACGTTCGCCAAAAGTTCTAAAAAAATAAATAAATTGAAAGAAGTATAAAAAATGCTTAAAAAAATACTAAAAAAATCTAGAAATAAAGAGACTCTTTACTGCAGAATATTATAAGCAACGGTTTATTAGATATTGAATTAAAACGGGAATATTTTTAACATTGAAGCCTATGGGATAAAACATTCTTGATACTAAAACATCAGGCAGACACGGCCCTCTAATCAGGTACTGTAGAGGGCAGCCTTTCCGGGGCCTCCCAAGGATCCCCTTGAGGAGCATGCGGCCGCCAGATGCCAGAGCTGCGACTGTGCGGGCTAGCCGCCCGGGTGCATGTGGCAGAGACAGGTGGTGCAGGGAGGGAGCCACTGCACCTGCGGCCACGGCAGACCGCCCCCCATAACCAGGATCCAGGGAGCCCCCACTGGCCACCAGGCTAAGGTAAGGCGACAAATTTCTAAAAAAAATTAAATCCAAGGACATTTTTAAATGTCCCTGGGAACATGAACATAAAATAAAACCTTTTTTTTCTTTCTCTACCTTGCTGAATGTATTTAATTATATATATTAGATACATTCAGGCAGGTAGAAGGGGGGTGGCATGTGGGCTGCGCGGGGTCTCAGGCAGTGGGTGGTTTTTTTTGTGTGTATATTTTTTGCAAATTTATAGGGGAAGGTAAGGGCAGGTATGATATATATATATATATATATATATATATATACAAAACACCAAAATAGAGCACACCATACCAATGACCACCTTCATCCACCATTTTCTGAAAGAAAAAAACACATTTAAAAAATTCAAAAAACCTGACTGAGGTAAAATGATGGGGATTCAGTTAACAAAGTATGATCATAGTTTGCGTAAGCCTGGCACAGTCGCCAATGTACCCCATCGTTGACAGGTCCTATCTTACTTGACTGTATCTGCATTTACAGAATTAACTCAACTTTGAGCTTCCCCGTAGGGACTAGCCTTTATAGGTTGTCACGGTGGGACACACCTGTGAACAAGGAGGGGTGCATACCCAGGAAAGTAGTCCGCTCTCCATCTATATATATAAAAAACAGTGGCGGAAGTACCAGGGTCGCAGCGATGGCAGTTGCGACCGGGCCCTGGCATTCCGCCACTGGAGGGGGGGGCCCAGCGCCACCGCCAGATTCCGGCAAAAAGCGCCGGAATCTGGGAGCAGCACCGCCGGCTGTTCCCCTCCCTGTGAGCGGCCCGCTGGCTTGCAGCTTGGCCGCTCGCATGGGATGGGAACTAGCTGACCAGCACACGAGATCTCGCGAGAACTCGGCTGCGCTGGTCAGGTGGTTTCCGGTGAGCGGCCAGGCTGCATGCTTTCAGTGGCCGCTCACCTCAGAGAGGAACGGCGGCAGCAGAGGAGCCTGAGGTGAGCTGGGGGCCCTATATACCCATAAGAGCTGGGGACAAATCTATCCATAAGCTGGGGCAATATATCCATGAGCTGGGGCAGTATATCCATGTGCTGGGGCAGTATCTCCATGTGCTGGGGCAGTATCCATGTGCTGGGGCAGTAATAGTATATCCATGTGCTGGGGCAGTATATTCATGTGCTGGGGCAGTATATCCATGTGCTGGGGCAGTATATCCATGTGCTGGGGCTGTATATCCATGTGCTGGGGCAGTATCCATGTGCTGGGGCAGTAATAGTATATCCATGTGCTGGGGCAGTATATTCATGTGCTGGGGCAGTATATCCATGTGCTGGGGCAGTATATCCATGTGCTGGGGCTGTATATCCATGTGCTGGGGCAGTATATCCATGTGCTGGGGCAGTATATTCATGTGCTGGGGCAGTATCCATGAGCTGGGGCAGAATATCCATGTGCTGGGGCAGTATATTCATGTGCTGGGGCAGTATCCATGAGCTGGGGCAGTATATCCATGAGCTGGGGCAGTATATACATGAGCTGGGGGCAAATATATCCATGAGCTGGGGCAATATATCCATGAGCTGGGGCAATATATCCATGAGAATATCTCCATGAGCTGGGGCAATATATCCATGAGCTGGGGGCAAATATATCCATGAGCTGGGGGAAAATATATCCATGAGCTGGGGCAATATATCGATGAGCTGGGGGCAATATATCCATGAGCTGGGGGCAAATATATCCATGAGCTGGGGGCAAATATATCCAGGAGCTGGGGGTAAATATATCCATGACGTTGGGGGCAAAAATATCCATGTGTGAGCTGGGGCAATATATCCATGTGTGGCCTGGGGGCAATATATATATCCATGTGAGCTGGGGGCAATATATATATCCATGTGAGCTGGGGGCAATATACAGTATATATCCGTGTCAGCTGGGGCAATACTATCTTTTTCTTGGGGGGGTTGGGGGGGCCCTTCATGGATTCTTGCACCGGGGCCTTCAGGTTTCTAGTTACGCCACTGATAAAAACGTTTGTCCGTCGCCGCGCATCCGGTTTCTGTTGGCTGCGCACGCTTCCAACAGAAGCCGGATGCGCTGCTTCAAACAGACGCCGGAACTGTGATGGGTGCAGGTGCAGTCCGTGACAGACACGTTACAGAAGTAAATCGTATACAAGCAAATTCTATACTTATATGACGTTGCATCGCCCGGCTTTCCAGCTGTTCGGCTGCTGTCAGCTGAATCGTCGGGTCTCTGCAGGTGTCTAGAGGCTGGATTGGGAAGGTGTAGCACACAGATCTAAGTGCCCTCCTCTCCTTATGAAGCCAGGTGGGATGCGGCGAAGCCCCCTATGAATGTCCGAAAACAAAACCGAAACTAACATGTGAATGGAAGTGAACTAGCCCCGCCCACAGATCCACTCAGCAGCATGGGGAAGTGAAGCTTTTTGCCCGACAAGGCACTGGAGAGAATGGGGGACCACACTGACAAGGGGGGGGGGAGTACTGGCTTCATATCATTGCCAGCCTCTGTGTTGTGTCTAAGCAGAGAAGGGGGCACTGTCCCATGGAGGCTTGGTGACAAGTCAGGGGAGTGCTTTGAAGATATATCATGGTTCTGAAGATGAGGTCCCTGTAGTAGCTCCATAAACAGAAACACAAGAAGCTGTGAGGCCTGTATACATGAGCTGTGTGAGAGAGGGGGGCTATAGATATATACATTATAGCATTGTTTATGGAGCTACTACAGGGACCTCATCTTCAGAACCATGATATATCTTCAAAGCACTCCCCAGACTCTGTGTATACTTCCAATGGCATCTTCCTTAGGACAATTTGACAGCCCACAGTCTTAGCTTAAGTTAAAGACATGTACACCATATCTGCTAGACACTGATACTATAACTTAAAGTGTGTGTATATGTGTATGTGTATACATTTTATTCACAGACATGCTGGCTATGATACGTAATATTTTTTAAATTTTAGGCTGTCAGACAAACGCAGTCAGAGCGCACTCTGCGTGCGTGCACAACGGACGGACGTTCTGACGGAGGATACTGTAGACACCACACGGTCTGTTTTTTTATGACGGACGTATAAAAAAAAAAGGAAATATGGGAAGCAAAATAAATATGAAAAAGCATATGAAAAGCCATTGTGTGCGTCAAGGTGCTGGACATAGCAAATGCGCTGCGTCTGACATCTCATCACACACACAGAACGCTATGCGGACGTGGCGCACTCTGTGTGTCTGTCTTAGGGTTTTTACGTTCTTGCCTAACTTGCGTCCGTTTGCCACGTGCATTGTGCGTGCGCAGTTCGGTGCGCACGTACTTCGTGTGTGGGTCTCTATTGCTCATGATTCTATGCTATGACGGACGTTAAACTGTGCAGCAACACGGACGTCATCACTGCGTTCGTCTGACACCGGCCTTATATCTCCTGGGAGGGTATAAGTTGGTTGTTGTCATAAGAGTAGGAGGATAGGACCTGCCAGGATGGGGTACATTTTACATATATATCTCTATATATAAATGTGTTTCCAACGCGTCTGCGCGTGCACTCATCACAGCTGCTTACTCAGCCCTCCCACCGCGGATGGGACGACGATGGACACATTACAAACGTATTTATATATAGAGATACTCTCAGATATAACACTGAAAAGCAAATATGTGAACACAGATTCTGGGCTGGCAACAACAACAACAATAGACTGCCCTCCGGGCGGGCTTAACACCTAGTATATATATAAAAAACAAACCACAGGGTGGGTTGCACTCAACCTAAACTTGCAACACAAGCGGGTGCATCTAAGACTTCATATACAAAACACCAAAAACCATACCAATGACCACCTTCATCCACCATTTTCTGCAAGAAAAAAACAAATTCAAAAAATTCAAAAAACCTGACTGAGATAAAATGATGGGGATTCAGTTAACAAAGTATGATCATAGTTTGCGTAAGCCTGTCACAGTCGCCAATGTACCCCATCGTTGACAGGTCCTATCTTACTTGACTGTATCTGCATTTACAGAATTAACTCAACTTTGAGCTTCCCCGTAGGGACTAGCCTTTATAGGTTGTCACGGTGGGACACACCTGTGAACAAGGAGGGGTGCATACCCAGGAAAGTAGTCAGCTCTCCATATATATATAAAAAACAAAGCACAGGGTGGGTTGCACTCAACCTCAACTTGCAACACAAGTGTGCTCTATTTTGGTGTTTTGTATATGAAGTCTTCGATGCACCCGCTTGTGTTGCAAGTTTAGGTTGAGTGCAACCCACCCTGTGGTTTGTTTTTTATATATATATGGAGAGCTGACTACTTTCCTGGGTATGCACCCCTCCCTGTTCACAGGTTCACATGTTTAAAGACCGGATGACTAATTTTTAAATTCTTGCACAATACACAGGACCACATAAATCAACCCCCCCAAGAGGGGCTATAGCTCTCAGTAATAAAGAACTGTTTCAGTGGGAGGATAGAAAAGACGTGAAAGAAATATATTCATTCAAACCCCATAGGGGAGACTGTATCTAATTTCATTGTCCAAAACGCTTCTCTTTTTAGCAATAACTGGGAGCGATTGCCTCCTCGTTTTAGAGGTGGTATGTGGTCTATGGCTTTAAATTTGAGTGTGGGTAATCTGTGTTGGAGAGCCAAAAAGTGTTTTGCTACGGGCTTACCTGTAAAACCATCTCTAAAGGCAGTAGTAATGGCAGATCTATGGCCTCGAATTCTTTTTTTTTTTTTTTTATTGTAATAAATTTTTATTATTTTTTACACACGTATTTTACAGGACATTAAGTGCATTACAACATATTCAGGCAGCCTTGTAGTACTTATGACATATGCATCTGATGGTAAACACGCAGGTTGCAGTATTGCATTCCTCCTGACGTCTGATGTGCATGGAAACATATAAAATACCAATTTATAATACCAATTTAAACAGAAAAATAAAGAAAAGAAAGGAGGGAAGTAGGGCCTGTGACAAAGGGAGTGGAATAGGAAGGGGGTATGAAGGAAGCGGTCTTTCGTTTGTTATTTAGTTGCGATCAGGAGTGGTCTACTGGGTTTTAGGGTGGCGTGCTTGCTGGTGTAGACCAATAATACCAGCGCCGCAGATGTTTGGCGGTGGTGCCAGAGGATTGATGCAGC
This sequence comes from Leptobrachium leishanense, assembly GCA_009667805.1. Classification (NCBI taxonomy): domain Eukaryota; kingdom Metazoa; phylum Chordata; class Amphibia; order Anura; family Megophryidae; genus Leptobrachium; species Leptobrachium leishanense. The sequence goes on from CM019066.1 coordinate 241,769,320, forward strand.
AGATCCTCTACATCTCTGGTACGCTGGACTTCATCCAACCATTCCCGAAATGTGGGGGCTATCGCGGACTTCCAGTGTCTAGGTATCACCGCTTTCGCGGCATTCAGCAGACGAATGTCAAGGGTGTTTCTGTATGTGTCCACAGGTAGCGGTGTGTGGTGGAGCAGCATTGCTGCTGGTGTAAAGGAGGGTGGAGTGTCAGAGACCTTGCTAATGGCATCATGAACCAGTGTCCAGAAGGGTTGCAACACTGGGCAGGACCACCATATATGCAATAGATCTGCGCGTTGCGATCCACATCTCCAGCAGGAAGCATCTGCTGTGTCCGAGTATGTGGCAATAGTGATGGGCGCCCTATACCAGCGCGACAGCAGCTTGTAAGCCGTTTCTTGCGTGCGAGTAGCAATAGAGCACCGGGTACTGAGCGCAAACATTTGATCCCATTCTTCCTCTGTGAATGTCTGGTGAAGGTCCGATTCCCATTTCGCCACATACAGGGGCGTGGTGGGGGAAAGGTTTTGCAAGATACCATACATGGTCGAAATGCCATGTTGGGGAAGGGTCCTACGGGTAATCACTTGCTCAAATGCGGTCAGTGGGCGAGTGTATTTGTCTAAAGGAGCCAAGGAGCGAAGATATGTAATGAGACAGTGCATGTGAAAGATCGTAAGGAAGGAGTCGGGGTGGGTCAGTGGGATGTCCTTTGGGGCTTTAGGTCGGTCCCCATCTATGTAGAGGCCAGGTAGGGGGGTCTGTGTCAAAGCCGCGTCAGGGAGAGGTAGCAGTCGTGGCGAGAAGGCCGGTAAATGATTGAGCGGCAGGAGTGGTGAAGGCCAGGGGGCCAAACGTGTGGACCTCTGCAGCCGCCGCCAGATGGCCATTGTGACTGAAACTGTCGGGTGTGTGGGGATATCAGTAAGGGCAGTGGTGCCTATAAGCCAAGGGAGGGAGGTGAGCGAGCGCCCTACCAACTCATGTTCCAACGCCACCCATTGTTTACCAGAGGCACCCAAGCTCCACTCCACCAGCCGCAGAAGGTGAACAGCCTGATAGTAGCGCTGCAGATGCGGCAGAGCCAGCCCCCCACGAGAGCGAGGAGCCGTCAGCAGCGCCACCCTCAATCTTGGTTTACGCCCGGCCCAGACATATCTAATGAAAAGGGATTGCAAGGATCGGAAGAAAGCAGTTGGGACATGTACCGGCAAGGTTTGCAATAAATAAAGGACTCTTGGGAGAACATTCATTTTAAGGACATTTATGCGCCCAAACCATGTGATATGTGGGATGGCCCATCGAGTAAGATCTTTTTCCAGGACCCGAAGCAAAGGGACAAAGTTCGTGACATAAAGGTTTGATACCGCTGGGGTGAGGTGGACTCCGAGATATTTAAGAGACGAGGTACACCATCGAAAGGGGAATGTGGATTGAATATGTGTGCTGAGGGGGGCAGGTATTGAGATATTCAAGATTTCCGATTTTGACATATTAATTTTGTAATTACTGAGCGAGCCATATTCGCGTAGTAGTTCAATGAGTGAGGGTAAAGAAATCTGGGGCTGCTGCACAAAAAATAGCAGATCATCTGCATATGCCGCCACCTTATGAGTGTGGCGCCCAACACCCACACCATGAATGGAGGGGTTAGCCCTGATAGCTTGAAGGAGGGGTTCCAGGGATAATGCAAATAAAAGAGGGGAGAGGGGACAACCCTGGCGAGTGCCATTTTTGATGTTAAAGGGGGGAGACAAGGTGCCATTTAAGTTGATGCGAGCGGTGGGTGAGTCGTATAAGGCGGTTATCCAGCGTAGGGCATTGGGGCCAAACCCCATATGATGCAAAGTCTGGAATAAGAAAGGCCAGTGTACCCTGTCAAACGCCTTCTCAGCGTCGGTGGAGAGGAGCAAGGTCGGGCCGGCACCAGGTTTCTGGGCAGCGTGAATCAGGTTGATAGCCAGCGTAGTATTATCTCGTCCCTCCCTCCCCGGGATGAAGCCCGTCTGGTCAGGGTGGATCAGATGTCTCATATGGTTAGCAAGGCGCAGGGCAAGGACCTTAGCGAAAAGTTTTACGTCCTGATTCAGGAGGGAGATTGGTCTGTAGTTAGCGCACAGGGCATGATCCTTGTCTGGTTTAGGGATCAGTGTGATAGTGGCAGAGAGTGATTGTGGTGTCAGATGTGATGCAGGTTCAGTCAGGCCATTAAAAGAGGCCAGCCAAGCGCGGGAGAGGAGTTTTTCGCAGATTTTATAGTACTTAAGGGTAAAGCCATCAGGACCCGGGGTCTTACCCACTGGTGTTCGCTTGATCGCTTCATGCAGTTCTTCCGCAGTGATTGGGCCCTCTATAGAGGACCTCATGTGCGGCGTCAGTTTTGAGCGTAAGTGGGTGCGAAGGAAGCGCTGGGTGGTGTCTGGGGCCGTCTGATCGGGAGTCGTGTGGAGGCCATAGAGCATAGTGTAATAATCATGGAAGAGGCCAAGCATATCTTTCGGGAGGGTAACGGTGGGTCCCTGTGGTGTGCGAAGATGGGTGACATATAATGCCTGTCGGTGGGTGCGGAGGGCGTTGGCCAAAAGCCTACCGCATTTATTTCCATGTTCATGGAAGGTTTTGCGTACCGTCAGGAAGGCCTTCTGAGCCCTGTTATTAAAAAGAGAACGGAGCTGTGACCTCAGGTCCAATAACTCCGCGTAAGTGTCATCGTCGAAGTACAGTTTATGGGAACGTTCCAGGACCGCTATGCGCTGCAAGAGGGACTCCTGCTCCGCAGTGCGTTCTCTCTTACGACGCGCGCCCTGCTGTATTAGGTATCCCCTAATGACGGCCTTATGAGTTTCCCAAATAATCTGCGGGGAGCAGACAGGTGTGTCATTTTCCTTAAAGTAGTTTTGTAGCGCGTCCTGGAGGCCTTCTTTAATCTGGGGGTCAGTGAGAAGGGATTCATTGAGGCGCCAAAGTTTCTCCCTTGGTCGGGCTAGGGGTGAGGAGAGCGTGATCAGGACCGGGCAGTGATCTGACCAGGTCATGGGACCAATGGTGGCAGATTCCAGGAGGTGCATACTACCGAAGGGGAGGAAAATATAGTCGAGGCGTGTGTAGAGCTGATGCGGTGCACTATAATATGTATAATCTCGTGCGGAGGGGAAGAGCGAGCGCCAGCAGTCCATCAGTCTCAGGGAGTGTAGTGCCGTTCGGGTGCGGCGGAGGACGGTGTGTGGGGTGCTAGTGACGCCTCTAGAAGTGTCTAGGCGAGCGTCGAGTGGCAGGTTGAGGTCACCTCCTACCACCAAAATACCTTCCTGGAAGTCCTGAAGTTGATGAAATATAGAGCGAATGGCGGAGTGTTGCTGCCGATTCGGGAGATATATGGAAACAAAAGTGTACCATTGCGCACCAATTTGGCCCTTCACAAACGTATAGCGACCGGCCGGATCCAGTAAAGAGGTCGGGTTGCTAAACGGGGTGGAGCGAGAAAACAACACGGCAGTTCCGCAAACTCTACCAGCAGTAGCATTACTGAAGTAACCAATAGGGTATTTGTGGTTTTTAAATGAGGGAGGTCGGGCATGCGAAAAGTGGGTTTCCTGCACTAACACTACATCCGCATGAAGTGAAGTGAATTCCCTGAGGGCCGCATGGCGCTTTTCGGGGATGTTCAGGCCTTTCGCATTTATGGAGAGAACTTTAAGAGTGCGGGGGACGGTGGCCATGTCAGATTGGTGCGGAGGTTATTGATGCAGGGAGACCTGGGAGGGGGGGGTAAGGGGAAGCGCCCAATAGGGCAGACCAGGTACAGGGGGGTAAAAACTAACAACCAATTATAATGGTACAAATATATACACAGGGAGCACGTGCCTAATAGGACTGTTCACCGCGTCACTGATTGAGCGCGGGAGAGTCCCAGGCCACAGAGGGGGGTGCGGACACCACCAATCACTCTGTGGAGGCACTGACTCGTGGGGGTTACCCAGCACGGGACAATCAACAGTGAAGGTCAAATAATATAACGGTAAATTCTGAGTGTAATTTTAGCAACAGCTATTAAAAAGACAGCGAATTATAATAAGTAATAAATTTCCAAAAAAAAATTCAATAAGAAAAATCAAAAAGCACATAGGAGACGCTGAACGCGCAGCCCCCAGAACAGATAAGTACACGGGCGTACTCCAGGAAAAAGAGAAAGAAAAGGAGAACAGCTCATTCAAGCCGCCCCTGAGGTGCATTGAAACTTGTAGTGTTTCAGACCTTAAGCAATATGAGCAGGCCGTCGGAAGTTCAGGGCCGAGTAGGAGCCTTGCCTCCAGTTGTGTCACATAAATTATCCTGAGAAGCGGCTTAGGCCGTCAGGCCCACCTCAGGTCGGGGGACCCAGAGAAAAGGGGGGTCTCGCAGGGCAAGGAGCATATAAAAAGGATACTGACGTCGCCGTTGTCAAGGTCTTCAGGTCGGAGAGGCGCCGGTGCCAGTTGGGGGCAGCTTCCACAGTGTCGGGAGAGGTCCGGAGGGCCCATTGCAACCCAGGCGAGACCGGTGGAGGCCAGTTCAGGTCACCCGTGCTTGCGAGGAGGAGGAACGGCGTCTGCGGCGGGATCGTCGCGGGCGTTGCGGAGCCTGTTCTGGCGGCATGTACAGCAGTGCCAGGTCTGGCCAAGCCGGGAGTGTGTCCGGTGGAAGTGAGAGTTCCTCCAGGAACAGTGGGAGATCCAATTCGCTACGAAGGCTAAGAGGTCCCGATGGCGTGCGGATTTGGAGGCCAAAGGGAAAGAGCCACTTATATTGAATTTTCATGTCCTGCAAGGCAGCCGTGAGCGGACGTAGCATTCTTCTGGACTGCAATGTAGCAGGCGAGAGATCTTGGAATAGTGAGATCTTAGCCCCCGCGAAATCGATGGTGCGAGAGCCTCGGGCCGCTGCCAGTATGGAGTCTTTCAGCGGGTAGCGCAGAAGGCAGCAGATCACATCACGTGGGGGGGCGTCAGGTGGGCCCTTCGGTCTCAGTGCCCTGTGATAACGTTCCAGTTCAATAACTGTGTCAGGATCCCTTCCCAGGACATCATTAAATAAAGCGATAAGCGTGCTTTTTAATTCCTCCTGCGTATTCTCTATCTCCGGGAGACCACGAACCCTGATATTATTCCGGCGATTCCTGTTCTCCACATCTTCCAAATGACGCGCCATCATTTGTAGGGCTGAGCGCTGTGTGGTGATTGCAGCGGAGTGGGCCACTAACGTGGCAGACTGTTGTTCCTGCGTCACCTCCACGTGCTGCAGCCTGGTTTGAATGCCGCCAAGATCAGTGCGCAGCGCGCGGATTTCTGAGAGGAGAGAAGCTCCCAATTCAGTGGTGGCCATGGCTAAGTCCTCTTTACTGGGGAGGTATTGTAGAAGCTGGCGAAGGTCATTTGGGGGGTCCCAGGCACTCACCGAGTGTGTTGGAGAGCTGGAGACTGAGGAGCATGAGGCGGCGGCCATCTTGGATTCCGGGTCAGCGTTTTCAGCGGTCAGAAGAGGTGCTAAAAACGGCCTGATGGATCCAGTCTGCTGATTCCCAATGTTCTCTGGGGGGCCTGGAGTGTGTGGGGGTTTCTTGGCTTTACCCATGGGTGCGTATGTGCAGCGGAATAGGGGTATATGCAGCGCGCTCAGCGGAGCTCACCAGTCAAGCGGCCATCTTCCTGGACGTCCCGGCCACGCCCCTGAGCCTCCTCTCCCACGACACCAGCTCTGTCTGTACTATAGTACTTCCTCGAATTCTATCTCTAAGGGGTCTGTCTGTTTTTCTAACGTATGATAGTCCACATGGAAAAGTGGAAAAGTGATTAAATACACTACAAGTTCTGTAGTACACGTGACGTGATGTGATGGTGAATAGAATTTTTTTTACCAGAACTGGGATGTGTAAATGTTGATCCAGGCAGCATATGACTGCATGTGACACAATTTGTGCATCTAAAGCATCCATACCGAAGAGATGCAGATTTCTGAGAATATGAACTTATCGGATCTGTCTTTACTAACCAGTCACGCAAGTTTCTAGATCTCCTATAAGTAATTACTGGTGTATTGTGAAATTTGGAAGGCAAAGTACGATCATGTTTAAATGTTTCCCATTGACGATGAATCTTTTGAGAAATGTTATGACTATATGTACGATATGTCATTGGTAGATACATCTTAGCAACATCTGAAGATTTTTTTGTTTCGAATGAAACTTTTTCACAGGCTTTCACAAAAGCTTGTTGAAGCATACTGTCAGAATAGAGATAAATGCAGTATCTGTGTGGCACCACTAGATGGCTCTATTGTTAAATGCAGGGAATCGATAAAACAATTGTGGGAGATAAAAAAAAGGACAGTGTATACGCTGGACAAGGTGAAAAATAGTGGATGAATAGAAGGACTCACAATTAGTTGAAGGTGTGACAACCAAATAAAACCACTGGTATATACTAAAAATTAAAGAAAGGTATAGATGTAAAAACCAAATAGGTGGATAAGATTGATCACAAAGTACTACAGGGTGTGTACTGCAAAAAATTTGGTATTCCAATTGCTATAAATGAAGCACTACACTAATAAGGGAAAAGGAAAACCATATATCAATATGACAATAAATAAGGGTAAATGAAGACTGGATAGAGAATTTGAAGGTGATATAGTAGAAAACAATTGGCAACGGTAATTTAATAGCAAGTGTGTAATAAGATCAATAAAAAACCAGGGTCATTCTAAAAAAAATTAATTAAATTAAATCAAGTAATGTGAATGATTATAAAAAAACAATGGTAATAAAAAGTGTACATGTACAGCGCAATAAAAGAGTCCGTGTGCAGTTGCTCATCAACTAGTGAGAATCAGAGCATGTCCAGAAAATGTCTTTAGTCTGTAGAACAAAAAATATATATGATGTGTATACTGGCCAGATTCAAAGGTGCAGCAGCCGAAAATACCAGAAAAAATGGCAAATCCCTAAGTCCGTTGAATAAAGGATGCAGGTCACAGAGCTGGTGTTAGGCGCTAGCACTGATTTCCATCGGTTCCAGTAAAGGCTACTCAACCTTAAGATACGTCCTCGATGGGTAGGCAGACAAAAAAGAGAGAAAAAGTAAAAGAGTTTTGTGCAGACTGTTATATCCCAAACAGAGTAACTGAAAGATAGGAGATATAATCAAATTTTTCAGTGCCAATTTTTGAAAACGGCACCAAACAGCAGACAAATCGGTGAATTTTAACAGGGGGCACCGACTCCCCTTCCTGAGAGCCAAGACACAGGAATCCCGATGTGAGGGGATGGCTTTCCAGGATACTATAGATTAATTCACCAAGAGACGTTCAAGATGAAAAATCCATAATCAGTTTATTAACCACTTCAATGCGGTGGACGCGCTCAGCGCGTCCATCCGCATTGCTACTTGGCTTCAGCGCGTCCTCCCTTTGCAGCCCGCGATCAGCCGGTATTCCGGCTGATCGCTCGGCCCCCCGGTGTGGGCTGACATCATCGATGTGAGCCCAACCTCCGGGACCCCGGCGGGCACGATAGGCGTCATCGCGCATGCGCGATGACGTCTATTTCAGGCACCCCCCCGCCATTGCAGGGAAGGTGCCTGAATGGGAGGGGGGGAGGTCCTTAGGACCTCTCCCCCTCCCCATCCGTGCATGCCAGTGGTTAAAGGCAGGCACCGCCAGGAAGGGCACAGCCTGCCCTTCCAAGCCTCGGCTGTCTTTAACCCCTAGGGGGCTGGATTGCGATATGGCACCAACATGCGCCGTATCGCGGTCCCCTCCCGGAGCTGGCCGACATCTTGGATGTCGGCCAAGCTTCCGGGATATCCCCCTAATTCCTGGCATCATCGCACAGAGCGCAATGGCGCCAGTTTTCAAATTAACCCCTTGCTGCCACCTATAGTGGAGATAGGGGGTTCCAATGAACCCCATATCTCCCGATCCGTGACAGCTAGGGGTTAATGTTTACTATCATTGGAACGGCCGGAGCCGGAGCGTGGCCGTTTCAATGATACCAAACATGACCATGTAAACTGTAAAAAAAATTAAAAATAAAAATAAAATTAAAAAAATAAAAAAATAAAAAAAAAAAAAAAATGTTTTTGGGTTCTTTTTTAGATTATTAGTGCAACAATATTGTTCTCATTTCAATTATAATGTGAACAATGATGCTGCACTAATGATTTTTTCTATGGGGGGCGTTTGCTAAAAAACACGTAATTTCCCCCCAAAAAAAGTAACGATTCCTCATTTCTAATTTTTTTAACAAGCGCACCCCATAGAAAATATAACCGCAAACGATCGCATTTTAAAATGTGAAAAAACCCACTTTACACATTGTAAATTATTGAAAATTCTAATTTTATTGCATATTTTGTTATAATATACAGACATGACATAACGTATACATATAATAATGACATATTATGAATCTGCACAGTCTGCCGGAAAGAACGATATATAATATGTCTGGGTCATATATTAAAATAAGGCTTCAAAACTCGGTTAAACATGATGAGCGAAACCGGTAAAAATGACCTCAGCACAGAGGTGGGAAAAGGCTCAGCAGCGAAAGGGTTAAAACATTAGTAAAATACACCTCAAACGCATTTTGCTGGACCCAGCTTCATCAGTGACACCCAAAATCCGCTACTTCACGGGCAGGTTATGGGGACCTCCTAGGCACGATATTTGAAGGCATTTTTTATTTTTATTCTTAACTTTTATTTCATGGAAAACTCACTGTTCCTTTAAAAACTTTTTTTTTTTTACTTTTTGTCCTTGTTTCCTGTCCCCCAGGGCACTACCCGGAACCCCATACACCTTTTATGGCAAATATCTAGCATATATGCCCTCTTGGAGGGCACTCTAAAAATCGAACATTCGAGTCCCATTGACTTACACTGAGTTCGGATCGTGTTTGAACTCGAACATTTGAAATTGTTCGAGTTCGAAGTCGAACCGAACACGGGGGCGTTCGGCTTATCCCTAATAGATACCAAAAAAATTTCAACATCTGCATATTGGGAAAAAACAGAAACATAGCATTCTTCTTATTACTGTCATTGAAGGCAGTTTAAAGGGATAGAGTACTATTACATTCTTCACGCAAAAATGCACGCAGAACGCGTGAATTTTTGCGCGAAGCGTTAAACGTTAATGCGCATAAAACAACGCTGGTATTACAATCCTCTCGCATTTTTTCATCCGTCAAAAAATAACGCGCGGAAAACGGACGCACAAAAACACGCGCGCAGCAACGCAACAGAAGGCGCAGAAATCAATGTGTGGACTGTTTTTTCCCATGATTCAGCCAATCAGAATTAAGGAACCACAATTGGTCTCACGTTAAGTTTTTGCGCCTGTCAAAGTCAATCTGCGTATTCATGCTGCATCAATAAAAAAACTCGCACAACTTCTCAAATTTGTGAACTAAAAGGTGATACAGTGGAGGCGCTAAGTTCAAATAGAGTAGAAATTAGTTATATAAATGCAGCCTACTGAGAGGGACACAAAACCTCGACAGAAATGTGTTGGAAAGAGATAGAGGGTACTCCAGTGGAGCAAGAAGTCTGAATGTACGTTTAAAAATTAAATATGGACTCGCAATGATATATGTTAAAGGCAGAAGCTATATACGATGCCGATACGAACAGATGCAAAAAAATAAAAAGTGGCTCAGTGCAATGGTAAAGTTCGTACAAAAAATCGGAGGAAAATATTTTATATCCTAAGTGAACGGTAAATCCCAATATTCAGCAGGGATATGTGCACAGTCTAAACGACCGGTGATAAAGTGCTACCGTGAATTAAAATGCTAATGATGTGCAAAGTGCAAACAAAGTGCATATATTGCAGTAGTAACTAGAATGCTGGTGTTAACAATAACAATAGCAGAGAAAAAGTGCAACAGTGTCTATATAATAAATCCTCTAAAAACAGTTCATAAAAAATTCATAAAAAAGAGAGAAACAGTCTTGCGGAATATATAACCGCAGTTTCAAGGTGCACGCAGAAGAACGTGTGCTCTTCGTGAAAAAAATGTGTAAGTCTATATATGCCCCTCACTTATATCGTCCAGGCTTATGTGGGGATCCGAGTAAGGTATCTTCTCCTTGGGGTCCTAATATGTTCCTGGTCCTCAAAAATGGGAAAAAAGGAAAAAGAAGAATGATAGTACAATACTGTCTGAACACGCTGGCTAAGGTTTTGCACAGAAAAGGGGCACTTACACTTTCCAGAGCCTACAATATCCAGGCTCTGGTTCGAAGTACACTGGGCCAAGTAAAGAGTGGCCTCTTCCCTTCTTTGGTTTCCTTGTTCACCTCAAATTAGGGATGTGCGTTTCGGGTTTCGGAATTTCGGAATTTTCACGAAATTTCCCGATTCGTGTTTTCGGATGCGGCCGATTTTCTGAAAATTTTTAGATCCGAAAATAGCAGATCCGAAAAGTTTTCCGAGCTGAAACGAAATATTTTCGGAATTTTCGAATGGACTTGAAATGTGTCAAATTGAAATTTATTTTCGCTCTATTCATGATTTTGGTTCCATTCGTGATTTCGGTTCCATTTCGTTAATTCTGGACATCGTATATTTAACTATTACCGGTTATATCACTTGTTTATTTTGTTTCCAATGATGCGATAATTCTGTCGATACGAAAATCCGTACTCAGATCGGATCCGATTCGTCTGCGGGTCGCGCATGCGCACGCGCGCGGATGTCGTAACTTTATTGAGCCATTTTTGTAGACAATTGCCAAAAAATATAGAAATTCTTTATCATGGCTGAAGGAAGAGACCGAGAGTCCCATTCGGACACCTCCTCATCTTCTTCCACCCCAGAGACACCCAGGAAGAAGCGGGCCAGTAACATGGCGTTTGAGGAGATGTTGGAGCTGGTCCGCATCTTCGATCTTAAAGATTATGACTGCTGTAAGGGCCCTTACGGCAGAAAGAATAATTCACGAAAGAATCGTATCCTTGACAAACTCCGAAACAACATCCTGGAGCTGTTCGGGAAGGACCGGACGAAAGACCAGCTCCGCAAATGCTGGTCCGACCTCAAGACGCATGAGCAGGAGCAGCTGAGGCACATCCGGCGTGTCATAGCCAAACGTAAGTGTCATGTTATATTGTAAAGCGCTGCACAAACTGTTGGCGCTATATAAATCCTGTATAATAATAATAATGTGCTTGCATGTGCTAATGTGCACAGAAATATGTTGATTTATCTAGTCCTTTTTTCATGCAATGTGATTGTGTATAGCTTTGCGTTTTCACGACTCGTCATACATGCATTTTTGCCATAGCTCTTCCTTTTTGTGATTTTACGTATTCGTGAAAATTGTGACATTTGATGTATGTAGATGAAGTTACAATGCTGGATTTCTTTTGGCACTGTCTACTGTAGTGTGTTGGGGGGGAGGTTGTTGTGATTGAGTGATGCATACGAGATGACCCGCAGCTTGCCCAGTATTGGCTCCCACCTGCGCATCAACAAAAATCTCTGCGTCTCTGCTAAGTGGTAGGATGGGACATGTAGTTCTTTTGAAAGTGCATCCAAACAGAGCCGCCTTCAATACATCCTCAGCAGCTGCTGAATTGTTGCAGCGCAGCAATTCAGTTTGCTGCAGCAGTGTCATTATTGAATGCTTTAGATGCAAATTTCAAAACAAAATGGCGGGTTTCTGTTGTTTCTGCTATATCCACAGTTTTATTAGCAGAAACTGAAAGTGAAACTAATGAGGCCTTCTATAAAATAACTAAAAGCAGTCAGCACAATGCGTTTTGTACGCACAAAACACAAATAATAGTTTTTATTGAATAAACGTAATGTTTACTTCTGAAAAAAATATATAATTGAACGGTAATATATGTCTATGTGCAGAGGAATAATAAATAAATATTTTGTGACTTTAGAACTATGAGATGGGAGTAGTGGTGGGTCAAGCTGGTAGTGGGGTAGTGGAGGGGTGTCGCAATACTTTCGGCAATATATTGTATAGATATACCATTTTTTCCAGTCTGCATTATTTACGTGTTATTTTTTGGATTTGGCAGAAGACAGGAAGAAGGCAGCAGCATCTGCCCCGGCGGGCACCAGTGCCCCAGTGGAGGAGGAGCCACGGGCGACCACCAGCGCTGGTATATACTGTTTTATTTTGCAACGACTTTTGGTCAAAAACAGAAACATTTTTTGTTTACTGTATTTTAATTAATTTTTTTTATGTATAGCACAAGAGGAGCAGGAGGAGGAAGAGGAGGAGCAGGAGGAGGGCCATGATGGAGAGAGGGAGCCGGAGCAGCAGGAGGCCGCCAGTCCAGGTTTTTTTTTTTTTTACTGTTGTATTTTGCATTGACGTTTGTTCAAAAATAAATCAGTTTTGTTGTTTACTGTATTTTTTATTTCTTTAATTTCTTAGATATAGCACCGGATATGCTGACGGTGGTGGTGGAGGAGGAGTCAGAGCCTCAGGAGGCCGCCAGCACTGGTATATACTACTGTTATATTTTTTCAAGACTTTCAGTCAAAAATAGAAACCTGCTTTACTTACTGTATTTTCCTTCTTTCATTTATTGGATATATAGAAGGAGAAGCCAGACCGGACACGTCCAGTGTCCGGATATTCAATCGGGAGACGATCGACGAGCTAAGGCTGACTGTTTCAACAATTGATGCCATCCAGGAACTTCTCCAGGAATTGCGGGAGCACATAGTCAATGCCGCGGACATCCTGGAGCGGCAGTGAGACAGACCAGTGGCAGCCTCCTCCTGAAATCTGCAGGTTCACTCAAGACAAGGCCGGACCGGATACGAGCAAGGATTGTCTGAACACGAGTCTCTTCAGGAAAGGCAAACTTTATTGTGATATCACGGATGTGCCTCAGCTGCTCCTGCTCGCGTGCTTTGAGGTCGGACCCGCGTTTTCGGATCTGGTCCTTCGTCCGGTCTTTCCCAAACAGCTCCAGGATGGTGGTGCGTAGCTTGTCAACGATACGATCCTTTCTAGAATTATTCTTCCTGCCGTAAGGGCCCTTACGGCAGTCATAATCTTTGTAATCAAAGATGCGGACCAGCTCCAACATCTCCTCAAATGCCAGTAATTCTCAAGTGAACCAATATTCTGAACAAGATGTTTGCCTGGCTTACAATGGCGGCCATCTTCCAGTCTATGTTTGTTTGTGTTGTTTGTGCCCCTGTTGGGCAGTTTGCCATCCTTGGCATGTTCCCTTCCCTTCCCCATGTTGTAAATAAATTTTCAATTTTTTCTATATTTTCCTGTTTGTGTGCGTTGCTTTTCCTTACTTAATAAGTTAATATGTATTGCTTGGTTTCCACACTGTTAAAATTATATGTACATAAATTTATTGACATTTCTATGGACCCTTTGTCATAAATTTGTCAACATATTTGTGGCCATGAATGTGACTGTGCACATTCTACACTTCCTGCCTGGCCAAAAAATGTCACACACTAACACAACCTTGTTGCACTGCCTTGAGATTTGATTACCGACGTGGCCTGGTTTTGTTAAGCTTAGGCGATGTCACAACAACACGGATTTTTGACCACAGTCACATTCATTGTATAACCAAGAATTTATCAAAAAATATTGATGGCAGCACTGCGTGAAGTCTTCTCCAACACAACCCAAAGATCCTTAGTGCGGCTCAGGTCTAGTTTATTTGTCCCTGTTTGCAGCTTCACGCAACACCTCCTCCCAGCTATGAGCTCTCTCTCTCCCACCGCTGCCCGCTAAGACGCTGCCCGCCAACATGGTCACGTCCTTGCAGGAAGACAACAGCGTGGGGGAACGGCAGCTGCCGACAGTCCCAAGACCTCGTCACAATGACGTCAGTTCTGGAGTTAACCCCTAACTGCGACCAATGGTGGAGATAGGGGGTTCATTGGAACCCCCTATCTCCCGATCCGCGGCAGCTATCGGTTGGTTAATGTTTGGTATCTTTGGATCGACCAGAGCATGGCCTTTCCAACAATACCAAACATGACAATGTTAAAAATTCTAAAAAATTAAAATATAAAAAAAAATAAACAGGTTTTTTGTTTTGTTTTGTTAATGCAGCAATATTGTTCCCATTTCAATTATAATGTGAACAATGATGCTGCACTAAGGATTTTTGTATGGGGTGCGTTTGTTAAAAATAGTGTAATTTTCACCCAAAAAAATATAACAAGTCCTCTTTTCAATTTTTTTTAACAAACGCAACTCGTAAAATATAACCGCAAACACTCGCATGTTAAAATGTGAAAAAAACACTTTACACCTTGTAAAACAAACATTGAAAATTCTAATTTTATTGCATTTTTTGTTATAATATACAGACAGGACATGACGCATACATATGATAATGATATATTATGAATCATCTGCCGATCTGCCGGAAAGAACGATATATAACATGTCTGGGTCATATTATAAAAGAAGGCTTCAAAACGCGTTTAAACAAGAGGAGCGAAACTGTTAAAAGTTAGCTCAGCAGCAGACCGCAGTGCCGCACACAGGCGTGAAGGGAAGTCGTGAAATGCCTCAGCAGCGAAAGGGTTAATTTTTTTTTGTCTGTTTTAAATCTTTTTTTTTTTTTCGTTTCAGATCATTTTGATCAATTATTTTTCCGTTTTAAAACCTTTTTGTTCTGGTTTTTATTTTTAAAGTCAAACCATTCTGGTCAGTTTAGCTTTTTTTTAAATCGTTTTGTTCTTTTTTTTTCGTTCCTTGGCTTTCATACCATTTTTTTAATGTGATTAAATAAATAAAATTGTGAAATGTATATTCATAAGAAAAAAAGGATCTTTATTTCATAAAAAAAACACACAATAGAATCGCCAGAATTATCGTATTGACAGAATGAATTATCGGATCCGAAAAACAAACCAAAAATTTATTATAAAAAAATATGTAAAGTATAAAAAAGTAAACCATAGTAGTTTACGTCAAAACGAATAGAGTTAGACACTTTGAAACGAGGAGAACAGACGTTCCGAAAAAAATGAAAATTTCCGAAATCACGAAAAGTCGATACAAAAAACGTGCAAAGTGACCCGAAAATACGAAAAATGGTCGATATTCCAAAAAAAAAATGTACACGAAAAACGAGCCGAACCAAACCGAATCGAAACAGAAATCGGTCGAAACGAGCCGAATCGAAAATTTTAAACATCAGAACAAATCGAACCGAATCGAACCGAAAAAAAAATCGGTGCTCAAGCCTATTAATATCTGACATCCCGATGTGAAACATCGGGACTTTTGCATTAGTTTTCGACCATTTTTAATTTTTTAACTTTTGGATAGTCGAAAATCGAAATCTATCCAAAAAGTCCCAATGTTTCACATCATTCTGAACTTTGTTTGGATAGAGTAAGTCCGTGGGTGTGCGGCCGTTAAATGTATATACCAGTGGTGTTGCTACGTGGGGGCGGGGGGTGCGGCCCGCACCAGGTGACACCCGCCTTTAGGGTGACACTGTCACCCTAAGGGCGGGTGTCTCACCCTCTGCCGCGTTTTTTGCTCCCTATGAGCGTCCGAAGCATGCAGCTTCGGCGCTCGCCTGGAGGAAACACGTCACCAGCCAATCGCGGCTGGTCACGTAGCTCCCCCTGGCGAGCACCCAAGCTGCGCGCCGCCGGACGCTCTGAGGGAGCGAAAAAGGCGGCGGAGGTGAGCTGGGGCCATTATCATGAGGTGCTGGGGCATTCCATGTGCTGGGGCAAATCCATGAGGAGCTGGGGCATATCCATGTGTGAGCTGGGTATCCATGTGTGAGCTGGGGCATATCCATGAGGAGCTGGGGCATTCCATGTGCTGGGGCATTTTATGTGCTGGGGCAAATCCATGAGCAGCTGGGGCATATCCACGAGGAGCTGGGGCAAATCCATGTGTGAGCTGGGGCATATCCATGAGGAGCTGGGGCATATCCATGTGTGAGCTGGGGCATATCCATGAGGAGCTGGGGCATATCCATGTGTGAGCTGGGGCATATCCAATTATCCATGAGGAGCTGGGGCATTCCATGTGCTGGGGCATTCCATGTGCTGGGGCATATCCATGAGGAGCTGGGGCATATCCATGTGTGAGCTGGGGCATATCCATGAGGAGCTGGGGCATTCCATGTGCTGGGGCATTCCATGTGCTGGGGCATATCCATGAAGAGCTGTGGCATATCCATGTGTGAGTTGGGGCATATCCATGTGTGAGCTGGGGCATATCCATGAGTGAGCTGGGGCATTCCATGTGCTGGGGCATATCCATGAGGAGCTGGGGCATATCCATGTGTGAGCTGGGGCATATACATGAGGAGCTGGGGCATATCCATGTGTGAGCTGGGGCATATCCATGAGGAGCTGGGGCATTCCATGTGCTGGGGCATTCCATGTGCTGGGGCATATCCACGAGGTGCTGGGGCATATCCACGAGGAGCTGGGGCATATCCACGAGGAGCTGGGGCATGTCCACGAGGAGCTGGGGCATGTCCACGAGGAGCTGGGGCATATCCACGAGGAGCTGGGGCATATCCACGAGGAGCTGGGGCATATCCACGAGGTGCTGGGGCATATCCACGATGAGCTGGGGCATATCCAGGAGGAGCTGGGGCATGTCCACGAGGAGCTGGGGCATGTCCATGAGGAGCTGGGGCATGTCCACGAGGAGCTGGGGCATATCCACGAGGAGCTGGGGCATATCCATGAGGTGCTGGGGCATTCCATGTGCTGGGGCATTCCATGTGCTGAGGCATATCCATGAGGAGCTGGGGCATATCCATGTGTGAGCTGGGGCATATCCATGAGGAGCTGGGGCATTCCATGTGCTGGGGCATTCCATGTGCTGGGGCATATCCATGAGGAGCTGGGGCATATCCACGAGGAGCTGGGGCATATCCATGAGGAGCTGGGGCATATCCGCAAGTAGCTGGGGCATATCCACGAGGTGCTGGGGCATATCCACGATGAGCTGGGGCATATCCACGAGGAGCTGGGGCATATCCACGAGGAGCTGGGGCAATATCCATGAGGAGCTGGGGCATATCCATGAGGAGCTGGGGCATAAGCATGAAGTGCTGGGGCAAATCCATGAGGTGCTGGGGCATATCCATGAGGTGCTGGGGCATATCCTTGAGCTGCTGGGGCATTCCATGTGCTGGGGCAGTATATCCATGAGCTGGGGCAGTATATCCATGTGCTGGGGCAGTATATCCATGTGCTGGGGCAGTATATCCATGAGCTGGGGCAGTATCCATGAGCTGGGGCAGTATATCCATGAGCTGGGGCAGTATATCCATGAGCTGGGGCAGTATATCCATGTGCTGGGGCAGTATATCCATGATCTGGGGCAGTATCCATGAGCTGGGGCAGTACCAAACACGAATGTGAAAAAAGTTTGTAAAAAAAAAGAAATTAAAAATAAAAATAAAAAAATATTTAAAAAAATTTATAAAGCAAAATAAACATTTTTTTTTATTTTTTTTGGTTTGTTAATGCAGCAATATTGTTCCCATTTCAATTATAATGTGAACAATGATGCTGCACTAACGATTTTTGTATGCGGTGCGTTTGTTAAAAATCGTGTAATCCCCAAAAAAAAATGTAACGAGACCCCATCTCTAATTTTTTTAACAAGTGCACCCCATACAAAATACAACCGCAATTGCTCGCATGTTAGTTAAATTGTGAAAAAAACACTTTACACATTGTAAATTATTGAAAAATCATATTTTATTGCATTTTTTGTTATAATATACAGACAGGACATAACGTATACATATAATAATGACATATTATGAATCTGCCGAGTCTGATGGAAAGAACGATATATAATATGTCTGGGTCATATACTAAAATAAGCCTTAAAAACACGTTTAAACATGATGAGCGAAACTGGTAAAAATTACCTCAGCACAGAGGTGTGAAAAGCCTCAGCAGCGAAAGGGTTAATTAAAAAAAAACACGATAGAATCGCCAGAATTATCGTATCGACAGAATGAATTATCGGATACGATAAACAAAGCAAAAATTTATTATAAAAAAATATATAAAGTATAAAAAAGTAAACCATAGTAGTTTACATCAAAACGAATAGAGTTAGACAGCTTTGAAACGAGGAGAACAGACGTTCCGAAAAAAACGAAAATTTCCGAAATCACGAAAAGTCGATACAAAAAACGAGCAATGTGACACGAAAATACGAAGAATGGTCGATATTCCGAAAAAAAATGTACCCGAAAAACGAGTCGAACCGAACCGAATCGAAACAGAAATCGGTCGAAACGAGCCGAATCGAAAATTTTAAACATTCGAAAAATCGAACCGAATCGAACCGAAAAAAAAAATCGGTGCACAAGCCTACCTCAAATGCAAAAGAAGGGGAGAAGCAGCAGTGCTCCCATAGCGTAACTTTATAAGACAGCTGAATAGATTGTCAGGTATATTGGAAGGGGAAAAGAAAAATGGATGTCTGTAGCCATTTTGTTTTAAATAGAAAGTCTTTTCTTTTTCAATTTTCTCTAGTTTTAGAAATGAACAGAGATTTTTTTTATATAGTTCATGGCTAGGTGACCAGACATGAGGGAATTTTAAAATGTCTTTATTTGATATAATGCCCAAGCTAAGTACTAGACATGTCATAATTAAATTTATTGGTCTGTCTTAAGTCTTTAAAACAAAAAGATATTTTGTCTTTGGGTATAGGAAAATAAAAGTTACAAAATTTTGTAATGTAGGTTTATATTCACGAAATATATTTTTATAATCAAGGGGTATTTTATTTTATTTACAGTAGAAAATATATGCTCCAATAAATATTGTAGAAGAGTATAATTGGTAAATAGTATAATTATTGAAGAATAGATTCTGTTGATTTTAGCCAGAGAAAGGAATTCAACTGATAAAGACTCAGTAAAAACTTTGAGAGGAGTGGAAACATAAATTTAATTTTGGCAGGAGAGATATAAAGTCTAACGACTGAAATAGGGTCTTTGTGTGCAAATTGACCTCTTGACATGAGATAAGAATAATAAAAATTAAATGGTGAAATTAATTAAGAAGTGCAATACTGCCCTCTAGAGGATAGTAAATATTATATTTGATATAATGAATAATATTGCTAGTGATGTCAAATTGACTATAATTGAAGATACGACAATGCAGTCAGGGCATTCCCGCAGAAGCCAGGACATGAGGCATTCAGAGACTTACACACATCGCTAGCAGACCATCCCAGGACGATGCACTCAAGACTCACACCAAATCTCTGACTCACATGCATTGATTATCTGATATTGATAATTTTCACATATTCCAAAAACAATATTACATACAGAATATTCCAAGGCAGTAACTCATCAAAATCCAGATTGGAGAGGTAATGTATGAGAGCTATTTAAATTAAGAAATTAATGTAATTATATATATTTGTAGTATTTCTTGCAACAGATAGACTGAGATTTCTCAGACTTTGTTCGCTCCAGAATCTAAATATCTCTATTCTGCAGATAGAGATATGAAGAAGTGGACATAAGGATTTATTCCAAAAGAAACTGTTGTAAGATTGATATACTGATATATATATATATATATATTGAATTGGAAATTACTGTGATTGAAATTAATAAGCAAGGAATTATATAACTACAAAATAAAAAAGCAGAAGATTAGAAGTTTAATTCTCGAGATTATTGGAGGATTCATTAAATAAATTTTTATTACTTAGCTCATCTTTTGATTCACGTAGCATAGATATATATATATATATATCTATAAGATCTAGCTAGTTAAACATTGGTTTGCTGGGAAATACATGTTTCGTTAAGCAGAAATGTTTATTAACCATTTGTGTATTAGTTACTAACTGATAAGGTAAATGATACTAATCATATATGCAGTTACTAACAGTGAAGCTAGTTTTTATGTGCTGATGGATTGTGGTTTATAAACTTTTGATTATAATATGAGATTTGAAACTTTTTTGGTAAACGTAATAAATATATATATGTTTTTATCCGATTATTGATTATTGTATTCTTCAAAGCAAAACACAGACAATTAAAAGAATTTAGGAGAATTTCTAGGAAATATAAACGATTGATATTTGTGTCTCGTATAAATTTCTTATTGAATAATAATCCCTGCCATACTGGAGGTTAGCTGCTGAGATAAATCCAATATATGACATATTGGAGGCCAGCTGCTGAGATAAGTCCAATATATGACATGTTGTAGTCATGTGCAGAGATAATCCCTGACAAGATACAAGGTAAAAAATGGTCTCACTCACCGATGGTGGAGCCTTATTAATCCAGGCTCTGTTTTATGGCATACGGTACACTTTAATCGGTGGGCACCTTCACCTCTTTAGCAGTTTACAGTTGTCTCGGGCAGGTGGATAAAGAAATGTTAGTGTCACACGCTAGATGGGCTAAATTTCTGGTGTGGGACAATCCATAGAAACAACAACTACAAATTGGGTAGTGTTTAAAAAAGGGGGTATTTTAACCCCTTAACGCCGCAGGACGTATATTTAGGCCCTGCATTAGGCGGGTTTTGGCGCCGCAGGACGTAATTGTACGTCCTCGGCGTTTTCAGCCCCCCGGGAGATACTCACTTCCTCCGGCGGCTCCCTCACTGCTCTGACTCCCACGGAGTCAGATCGGCAGGGTTTCCTCCTCCGGTGCACTGACGTCATCGCGCCGGGGGGCGCGATGACGTCAGTTTCAGGCGTCGTCCCCCCGCCGGAGCAGGGGAAGCACCTGAAGGGGAGGGGGGGATCCTTCGGATCCCTCTATCTCCCCATCGCCGGGGACCAGGCGGCTGTGGCCAGCATCGCTGGAAGGGTCACAGCCTGACCTTTCCAGCGATGTATGGGGGGGTTAACCCCTTAGTTGCCAGGTCGCGACCAGGCACTAATTTTTGCCCGATCGCGGCCTATTTCCGGTGGGGGCAGCCCCCACCTCTGGGTCACCCCCCCGCTCAACTGATTCATCGCGCCATGCGAGATGATGTCAGTTAACCCAGGGAACCCCCTAGCTGCAAAGGAGGAGATAGGGGGGCTCTTTGAACCCCTTTATCTCCTGATCGGTGGCAGCTAGGGGGTCATGTATGATATTTCTGGAACGGCCAGAGCATGGCCTTTCCAATGATATCAAACATGACCATGTTATATGTAAAATAAAAGTTTAAAAAAAGTAAAAATAAAATAAAAAAATAATAAATTAAATAATAAAAAAATAAATACGTGTTTTTTTTTAATGCAGCACTATTGTTCACATTTCAATAATAATGTGAACAATGATGCTTCACTAATTATTTTTTTTTGGGGGGTTTAGCTAAAATCACGCAATTTCTCCCCAAAAAAAAATGGGTTCCCCGTTCTAATTTTTTTAACAACTCTACCCCACAACATATGACCGCAGAGCCTCGGATAATAAAATTTTAAAAAAAAACACTTTACACACTGTGCAAGATTGAAATTTTATTGAAAATTCACATTTATTTACTTTTTTTAAAAAAGTTTGTTCAGGGCATGACATATACATATAATAATGATATATTATTAATCTGCCGAGTCTGCCGGAAAGAATGATATATAATTTGTCTGGGTGGTATAATAATACGTGACTTAAAAATGGTCAAAATGAGCTCAGCAAACTTCTACTTCCGAAACAGCGCCGAAGTTGTAAAATTACTCCCGTCCTTAAGGGGTTAATCATAAAAGGATAAACAAGATATTCAAAATAGGGGAGGAAGGATCAAAAGGGATAAGTGGATACACGTTTCAGCACTTCTCGTGCCTTCATCAGTCCATAATAGGGTAAAAAACGCCCCCGTTTAGCAGCAAATGACGGCCAATATACGAAGTCCGGCCGCACAAAAGTCCGGCCGCGCAACGCAAGTGGAAAATGAGCGCATTTTTTCGAGAACGCAGAACTGCTAGTACTGACGTACAGAGTGAGCTGCGGACACATAGCGGCGTGTGTGTGTGATTAGGAGATGTCAGACGCTGCTAATGTCCAGCCTACATAACGTCCAGACACAAAAAGTGTTTTATTGACGGTCCGTAAAAAATCACGCTCAAAAATGCGCGTCGTCTGACCGTTTTAGCTCATTCCATAAAAAAATACGTCAATGCGTTCGGACGCACTTTTTGACAGTCGCTGCGAATAATGCGTTCGTTATGCCCTAGCCTAAAGACCACAAAAACCCTTGCGAGTTCCTGGACAGCGGGGACTCTTTTTTTTGAGAAAGGATTTTACCAGGAAGGATACATTGAGATTTCTCTTGTTTTCAAGTATGTCCTGGGTGGCAAGTATGTACTGTTAGGTGTCTTGCCAAGGAGAGGTTGCTCGCTGGGATCGAACCCATGACTCCACAGGCTCTCTCCATGCAGAACAGTGATGTTACCTCTACTCCACCCAGCCGGTACTTGTAGTAGTAAAAAGTTTTATTCAAAACATAAACAAGTGCTGCACTTTATGGTGGAGTTACTGACCAGGACTTTCCAGGAACTTTTTAAAAACCTGGCTGATTCCCTGGTGAAATTGCTGCAAGACATTTGGGGCTCCTCGACTAAGGAGTGCATTCCTGCAGCTAACAAGCACAAAGAACCCCTGTCCCACGAAGAACGTACCCGGAGACAGACCAACAATCTGTGCCTATACTGCGGGACAGGATCCCACTGGATATCCAATTGCCCATTAAAATCTTCCAGACCTGCAGTTGAAAAACAAGAACCTGGACCTCAGTCTGTTGCAACTCCCAAGCACGCTCAGGTGCGTACACCTCTAAGGCAATCCCAGGCTTCCAGGCCTGCTGCAGCCACTGATTCAAAACCTGCTGGAGAAAGATCTGCTGTATGTGCATCTGCACCTAGGTCTGCACCCAGAAAACCCCCTGCACCCCGAAAACCTCATGCACCCAGACCTGTCCCCAGGAGATCTGTGCCCGCTGTACCCAAGAGAAGGGTGTTGCTGGAGTCCACTTCTGAAGTGGAGTCTGAAAGTCCTATGGATACTGAAACCACTTTTACCCACAGAACCAGAACTTTTCCTTCTTATGGATGTAGAACTCACTGTACCTGTGGAGTCAGAAATACCAACCCCTATAGAGATGTCCATGCCAGTTGCACCTATGGCACAGAGCCCTCTCAAACAATTTATGAAGGCCAGGCTAAAGAAAGCTCTGGAGATCAAGAACTCCATGATGGCGCTTACAGCTCCCATCACTCCCAGGCAGCACGATCCACCATTGACTTCCTGCTCTTCTTCCCTGTCTGAATACGACCCAGAGGACATCGTTGCCTCTGAGGAGAACTTACCGCGACAGACAGCCCGATGCTTCAAAGGACCCACAGGTCAACATACGGGGTCTTTGGGGTCTGATACTCCCAAAGCGTGGCGCAATGTCTGCTCCTCGTCCGGCGATGAGCTTGATCCGGAGTGGGATTATGGTGAAGAGGAAAAAGAGGACCAGTGCAGTGAGTCATGGCTGTTTGACTATCCTTCCCTTAGTGATGGACCAGATCCAGAATGAGAAACGGGAGAAATGGAGGAGATTCCTATCTCAATGCCATCTTTCTATGTGGGCACTAGGTTCTCTGGTGACTCTATCTCCCTCTGTCGCCAAAGCCAGACGCTTGAAGGACACTCCTGTCAGTCCAGACCCCTGACTGCTTAGGTCTGTGACCTCATTGTTCCACCATACCCTTTCCCCCCAATAACAACACAAACACTTCTGTATTGGAAAGGGCATGGCCACAGCTTTTATTGAAAAACACATGTAGTATCATTTTCTTCATCCATATATTTCTGACCCTACCGCGCATGTCCTGCGGTAGGCAGTTACACCAATTATTTTCCATGAGCTCATCGCCCCACCTGACCTGATTCAAGTGAGGGTCGTCCCCCCCAATGCCCACCCGAAGGCGGCATATTCTTTATCTGTTCCGTTGCTGGCAAGGCATCACGCCAATGCCAGAGGCTGCCACACCCCCCACCGGCAGTCTCTGCACTCCCACCGCAGCCAGCGCCCTCTCAACGCCACTCATAAACCTGGCCAATAGTATATGAAGCCCGATATCCGACAAATGCACCCCGTCATGACGCATGAGGTTCCCATTCTCCCCTTCCAAGTCCGTGTGCCGCACCGCAATCCCTCCCAGCTGCCACGAAGTGCGAAACCGTCCGGTTGACCCTCCGCCGGACCCGCTCCAGCACCCTCGGTGCCGCAGACGTGTCCTAGCATGGCCGGGGGATGACCTCCGACCAAACTAACGAAACCCCATCGAACAACCCAAAGCAACGCGCCAAGTCCCGTTTAATATCATTAATTAAATCTACCGACCGAGCAATCCCAAAATCATTACCCCCGCATGGATCAACAAAACAATATTCCGCGGAATCCTCCAACAAGGACAACTCACAGAAAACCTGTGCCCACCGCAGCTCCCGAATACCCAACCAACGAACTGTGACCAGATCCGGCGGGAAACCCAAGTTCCTCCCGTGCGGCCGACGTCCCACCCGTTGCGCAGCCCAATGCACGTACGAGTGCCCGATGATCCACACGAACTGATGACGACCTGCAATTACAGCAAATTAGGATGGATATATGACATGCAATGTTCTGACCGCCACCTCCCCAGGGGCCGCAACATTTCTGGAGAAGCCCCCGCAGCAACCGTCGCAGCGCGAATGCGGAAAGAGTGCGGCAAGGAAGAAGCCAGGTTGACGCCCAAGCCCACTAAGCAGCACCGAAACACCGCCGTGAACTGGTACCGGGTCAAGGGGCACCCACTTGCATAGACCAAGAATGATCCCTCACCTTACGGCCACAGGGCCAGATAAGAGTCCGTCAGGTCCCCCAGGCACCCAGCTCTTGCAATCCACCCCAGGGTAACCCAGGCCCCCCTACCACTCTGATCCATCTTTGAGCGCGCAATAAAAATCCGGACCCCTCCCTCCAAACTTGCCACATGGCTCCCCAACAAAGGAGACTCCACCCCGGAACTACACGCTACTAACTCCCTCACCCAGAACAAAGCGCTGTCCACCATCCTCCTCAGACATGAAGGGAAAGCTGTCGCTCTCGCAGACACCCAAGGAGCCACCTGCCAAAAACGGTCCCACTGGAACCGGGAGAGAGCGTCAGCAATTACATTGTCCACACCCGGTACATGCGCCGCCCTGACAAAGATGTTGTATTCAAGACAGAGCAGAGCCAGGCCTGGGCGCACCAGGACCCCTGAAAGTAGGCCCCAAACCCACCTGAGCCTGAAGCGTCCGTAAACAGTTCCAGGGAACCGTTGCCCACTTCCGCCTCCCGCCAGTAGGTACGCCCATTGTACTCCCCCAAAAACTTGCGCCACACCTCCAGGTTCTCTTTCAATGATCGAGTAATGCGGACAAAATGATGTGGCATACTGACGCCCGCTGTCACCAAGGACAACCGTTGACAGAACGCCCTACCCATCAGCATCACCCAGCACGCAAAGGCCAAGTGACCCAACAGCGACTGCAATTCCTGTACCCGCAATTTTTCCGTGCCCAAGGCCCGCACCACCAAGCACTGCAACACCTCAATCTTATCGGCCGGCAAGCATGAAACCCTCTCTACCATATCTATTTCGATCCCCAGAAATGACTAACGGCTACAGGGCCCCTCGGTCTTCTCCTCCGCCAAAGGTATACCAAAATCTGCTGCAACCTCCCGGAATGCCCCGAGCAACTCTGCGCAAACCGTAGACACCCCAGGACCTACGAATAGAAAATCGTCCAGGTAGTGTACTACGGAGTTCGCACCTGCTCGCTGGCGCACCACCCACTCCATGAACGTCGCGAACAACTCAAAATAGTGGCAGGAGATGGAGCACCCCATCGGCAGGCAACGGTCAAAATAATATTTCCCCTGAAACGAGCAGCCCAGCAGGTGGTAACAGTCTGGATGGATGGGAAGCAACCTGAACGCCACCTCCACATCCACCTTGGCTAACCAGCACCCCGGACCCGCCTCCCTAACCAGCTGAAGCACTTCGTCAAAGGATGCATAACAAACACGACAAGAATCCTTGCCTATGCCATCGCTAACTGATGCCCCAGCCGGATAGGACAGGTGGTGTATCATTCTGAATTTTCCCGTCTCCTTCTTCGGAACCAGACTCAATGGTGAAATTCTCACGTTGACAAAGGGTAACTCCCTGAACGGACCCCCAATCCTCCCTAGTTGCACCTCTCGCATCAACTTCTCCCCCAGCACCCTTTCATTGTCCCGCGCAGACACCAAATTTCCCGAAAACAATGGGAAGTCTGATGGCTCATGGAGAATATGAAAGCCGGAGTAGAACCCGTCCCGCAGGAGCACCACCGCCTGACGACTCGGGTATTTAGCGAGCACTGGCGAAACCCCGTCCACCAAACTCCTCCCGGCCGGCAGGCCTAGTCGCTGCCCCTGCTCCCTTCTTAAAACACCTGAACAAGGGATGGGGCCCCCACACCCCGAACACTCGTGCCGGAAGCGGCACGCTGCCGACCAACTGCAATGCGACTAATTATAGAGCCAACTAGACATGTGCACAGCACAAAATTTCGTTTTGAACTAATGGATTAGTCCTAAAATGCAATTTATTTAGTTGCTAAAGAAATTCGTTTTCAGTTCTTTAGTATGAAAACTAATTTCGTTCATCCGAAAACCAGTGGATACAATTACTATTGTAGTGGCTCCTCAGAGGACTGAGATTGCTGCTTGTTACAGTATCTCTCACTCTCAGCACAATGTGGGCCATAACTTAACCAGAGCTGTTGTAAACTTCCCAGAGCCATTATAGCCTATGGAGGTTTTCAGTTTACAACAGCTCTGGTTAAGTTAGCACCAACATTGTAATACTGCCCGTGTCAGGCAAAGCTGTTACAGTAACTGACTGCTGCTCATCACAGCGCTCAGAGTTTCAGTAAAACTAGTAAATAATATTTTTATATATAAGAGGTTAGAACAATATTATTTCCTTGTTTTACTGAAACTCTGAGCGCTGTTACAGTCAGTTACTGTAACAGCTGAGCCTGATACATTGCACTGAGAGATAATATAACAAGCAGCCGATCTCAGCGCTCACAGCCACTGGATTTAAAGGGCTAAAAAAAAAGGCTCTTGTCTGTATAATGTTTAGTACATCCTCCTGCATTAATTAACCCTTTCACTGCTGAGGCTTTTCCCGCCTCTGTGCTGAGGTAATTTTTACCGGTTTTGCTCATCATGTTTAAACGTAGTTTTAAGGCTTATTTTAGTATATGACCCAGACATATAATATATCGTTCTTTCCGTCAGACTCGGCAGATTAATAATATGTCATTATTATATGTATACGTCATGACCTGTCTGTATATTATAACAAAAAATGCAATAAAATATGAATTCTCAATAATTTACAGCGTGTAAAGTGTTTTTTTTCACATTTTAACATGCGAGCAATTGCGGTTATATTTTGTATGGGGTGCGCTTGTTAAAAAAATTAGAGATGGGGTCTCGTTACATTTTTTTTTGGGGAAAATTACACGATTTTTAACAAACGCACCGCATACAAAAATCGTTAGTGCAGCATCATTGTTCACATTATAATTGAAATGGGAACAATATTGCTGCATTAACAAACCAAAAAAAAGAAAAAAAAGTGTTTATTTTTTTTAGAATTTTTTTTAAATATCTTTTTATTTTAATTTTTTTTTTTTTTTTTACAAATTTTTTTCACATTCGAGTTTGGT
This sequence comes from Leptobrachium leishanense, assembly GCA_009667805.1. Lineage (NCBI taxonomy): Eukaryota > Metazoa > Chordata > Amphibia > Anura > Megophryidae > Leptobrachium > Leptobrachium leishanense. The sequence goes on from CM019066.1 coordinate 241,797,084, forward strand.
ATCGTTGGAACGGCCATGCTCTGGCCGATCCAACAATACCAAACGTTAACCCCTAGCTGCCACGGATCGGGTGCTAGGGAGTTCATTGGAACTCCCTATCTCCACCGTTGGTGGCAGTTAGGGGTTAACTCCAGGACTGGCGTCATCGTGCTATGCACGATGACGCCAGTCCTCAGGGGGAGTTCCCGGAGGCTTGGCCGACATCCAAGATGTCGGCCAGCTCCGGGAAAGGATCACGAACCGGCGCTTTTCAACGCCGATTCGCGATCCAGCTCCCCAGAGGTTAATGCCAGGTACCATTTGGAAGGGCAGTCTGTGCCCTTCCAAATGGTGCCTGGGTTAACCCCTGCAACGCCGCCGATGCGGGGGGCGCCTGAATTAGGTGTCATCGCGCTGCCACAATGACTCCTAATTTCACCGGCGGCGGTTTCGGATGCTGGGCTGACATCAAGGATGTCAGCCTGCACCGGAGGGGCCAGCGATCGGCCAGAACTCGGCCGAACGCTGACCCCAAAGTGAGGACGCGCTCAGCGCGTCCTCAGCACAGCAGCAGCCATGCGGAGGACGCGCTGAGCGCGTCCTCCGCATCGAAGTGGTTAATACCCCTCTCTGTATAATGTATACAACATCCACCTGCATTAATTAATACCCCTCTCTGTATAATATATAGAACATCCTCCTGAATTAATTAATGTCCCTCTCTGTATAGAACATCCTCCTCAATTTATACCTTTCTCTGTATAATGTATATAACATCCTCCTGCATTAATACCCCTCTCTGTATAATGTGTAGAACATCCTCCTGCATTAATTAATGCCCCTCTCTGTACAGAACATCCTACTGCATTGGCATGTGGAGGGTGCAGACCTTCGAATGTTGCGATGTCGCACTCTTCATTGCTGGTCTCCTTCACTCATCAACGTAATATCACAAAAAGGACTGAAACTAAAATGTAGTGCACTTTATTTTAGTTTCTTTCGTTTTTTGTACTGAGCAGTTTCGTTTCTCTTGAGTCATACGAAAACTAAATTATTCCAAAATTCGGACTAAATCGTTTTAGTACTAAAACGAATGCACATGTCTAGAGCCAACAGCACCCCTTACCTACTCCCGCCGACCCCCCCCCCGGTGCTCTGAGGACAGTGGCTTCAAGAAAGGACTGCCCCCCGGCCGCGCCGGCGTCATCAGCAACAGCCACAAGTTGGTGTCTGCCATTTTTTGTCTGAACTGCTGGTCGTATCTGAACCAGCATTGTCCGTCATACACCTTATACGTAGGGAATGAGCCGAACACCCCCGAGTTCGGTTCGCATTCAAACTCGAACTTTTCAAATGTTCGAACTCAATACAAGTCAATGAGACTCAAAATTAGATTTTTAGAGTGCCCTCCAAGAGAGCATATATGCTAGATATTTGCCATAAAAGGTGTATGGGGGTCCGGGTAATGCCCTGGGGGACAGGAAGCAAGGCCAAAAAGTAAAAAAAAAGCCGTTTTCCATGAAATAAGGGTTAAAAATAAAAATGAAAAATTCCTTCAAATATCGTGCCTAGGAGGTTCCATAACCTTCCCGTGAAGTGGCGGACTTCTAGGATGTATAGAAACATTTTAAAACAAAAAAATGACGTTTCAAGTGACGGTAAACGGTTTTCCTTTAATCTATTCATAAACAACTGCTTGGGGCGGCAGCCTGTATGAAAAGACATTTTAGGATCCGCAGAAAAAGTTTAGTGATTTTTTTGGCTAAATTATGGTGAAACTTATGCATGCTTTGGATGAAAGTAACAATAGTTGCTTTAAAATTGGGTGTTTAGCGTCGGCAACAGTGCCGTCACACAGTAACCCCTCTGAGGATATGAATCTGGTACAGGCGTCAGTGGCAGTGCACCCAAATATTGTGCCTTTGGTGCCAGGCCAGCAAGTGCCATCATACAGTAACCCCTCTGTGGTATTGTGGAAGAGTGCAGGGGTGGACCATGCAGGCTTATATTAAAAAGATATGAATCTGGTAAAGGCGTCAGTGCACCCAGATATTGTGCTTTTGGTGCCAGGCCAGCAAGTGCATTCACACAGTAAACCCTCTGTGGTATTGTGGAAGAGTGCAGGGGTGGACCATGCGGTCCTATATTAAAAAGATATGAATCTGGTAAAGGCATCAGTGCACCCAGATATTGTGCTTTTGGTGACAGGCCAGCAAGTGCATTCATTCAGTAAACCCTCTGTGGTATTGTGGAAGAGTGCAGGGGTGGACCATGCAGTCCTATATAAAAAGATATGAATCTGGTGAAGGCGTCAGTGCAGCCAAATATTGTGCCTTTCATGGCAGCAAGTGCCTTCACACCGTAACCCTTTTGTGGTATTGTGGAAGAGTTCAGTGCTGGAGGTTTTGTGAATGTAGAAGACATCCCCGATCTATTCAGTTACGTCAGCATCAGGGGATTGATAGCTGCTGATCCAGGACTGATTAATTTTTATAAATGTCAGCCGGTCTACAGAGTTGGTGGACAGACGCACTCTTTGAATGTGGGATTTGCAGGTTTGGCTAACCAGGCCATCCTCATCCTCCGAGTCCTCTGCCAGCCAGACTTGTAGTAGTTTACAGTCCACCTCAGCTGCCAAAACATCTAAATCAGCCTCCATGTCCACAGCTACTCCTGCCGTAGCCTCACTATCACACATGGAGGAGTCAGCTGAATAGTTTGACTACAATGACAGTGACATGCTGCTTGAGGATGCGCAGCAACTACAGTGCTCTGATTCAAACTCTGAGGTTGAGGAAGGGAGTATAATCAACCTAGAGGAAGGGGGTGCCAGTGACACACAAATAAGTGGCACTCATGTTGCCCCAGCAGCTGCAGCATACTGCCAAGTTGGGTCCAGTGACGAGGAGATAGAGGGTGATGACAATGATGATGAGGTCACTGACTCCACCTGGGTACCTGATCGAACAGAACAGTCAAGTGAGGAGGAGGAAGAGGAACAACAAACACGAGGCACAATGTCCTCTATGATCAACTGTAGCACATCCAGGCATCAGAAGTCACAGCTGCTCAGGTGCAGAGCGCTGTTGTCTCAAAGCACATGTATGGGAAGTCTGCTGTCTGGGTGTTCTTTAAGAAATGTGCAGCAGACCGCACGGTTGCTATATGTAATCTTTGTCAGATGAGGATCAAGAGTGGGAAAGACATCTTATGCTTGGGTACCACGTGCTTGAGGCGACATATGACCACCTGCCACACATCCCGTTGGCACAACACTTTGCATAGGTCTTCCTCATCCTCATCTGTCTCTACCCCCACTATATGTCATGCCATGTCATTGCCTACAACCTTCACTGAGAGGGATGATGCTACAGTAATGGGTGTACCAGGTCCTTCCTCACAATGTGACAGCATCCCATCAGCTGAAGATTTACGCAGTCAGATTACGTTGCCCCAGCTGCTGCAGCGTAAGAAAAAATATAGTCCCAACCATCCCCAAGCACAGCGTCTAAATGCCAGCTTAGCAAAATTACTTGCATTACAGCTGCTGCCTTTCCAGCTGGTGGACTCTGCTTCCTTCCGTGAATTTGCTGAATGTGCTGTACCACAGTGGCAGGTTCCAAAATGCCATTTCTTTTCACGGAAGGCCATTCCAGCACTATACCAGCACGTGGAACACAATGTTATAGAGTCATTGGGAAAGGCAGTCAGCAGCAAGGTGCACAGTACTTTAGACACGTGGTCCAGCAAGCATGGACAGGGCCGTTATATTTCCTTCACGGCACACTGGGTAACTCTGATTGCAGCTGGGAGGGATCCAAGACGGGGCTCTGTGCTGGAGCTTGTTCATTAACCACGCCTCCAGAAAGCTGCTTGTATGATGTCTGTCTGCTCCACCACCTCTTCCTCCTCCTCCTTCTCTGTCTCTGGTGAAGTGGCAGTTAAACCGACGAGTGACAGGGGCTACGCAATGGCTGAAGCAAAAATATGCCATACTGTGCTTGAGCTGGTTTGTTTAGGGGACAGGAGCCACACCGGGCCAGAAATTCTGTCAGCTCTGCAGGGGCAGGTGCAGAGATGGTTAACACCATGCCAGCTTCAGCTGGGAATGGTCATCTGTTATAATGGCAGCAACCTTCTCTCCGCCCTACGCCTGGGTAAGTTTACGCATGTACCATGCCTAGCACACGTCCTAAATCTGGTGGTACAGCGTTTCCTAACCAGGTACCCAGGGCTGGCAGAGCTTCTCAGCCAGGCCAGAAAAGTCTGCAGCCACTTCAGACGGTCATTCCCAGCAAGTGTTCGCCTGGCAGAAATTCAAAGAGAATTCCACCTTCCCACAAACCGTCTGATCTGTGACATGCCCACCAGGTGGAACTCGACATTAGCAATCCTGCAGCGTCTGCGCAAGCAGCAGAGGGCCATCAACGAGTACCTCTGTGAGTATGGCACAAGGACAGGTTCAGGTCAACTTGTTCCCCCCCGCAGTGGCTGATGATCAAGGATGCATGCACTGTACTGTCACCATTTGAGGAGGCAAGGAGGATGGTGAGCAGGGACAGTGCATGCATCAGTGACACCATTCCTTTAGTGTTCCTGCTGGAGCGCACTCTGCAGGGAATTATAGATGTGGCACTAGGCAGAGCAGCGGGAGGAAGAGGAGGTCTTTCCTAACTCTGAAGGCCTCAGTCTTTATGCAGACAGCTGTCTTGCGGGTCCTCAGATTAGTCAGGAGGAGGATGAGTAGGATGAGGAGGAGGAGGAGGAGGAGGAGGAATATTTAAGTAGTGGGGGCATTTAAGGTGGGGATTCCTCAAGGGAGGGTTTTGTGTGCCCAGAAACCCAAGGACTAGTACGTGGCTGGGAGGAGGAAGTGCATGATGGGGTCATCCTCATTGACCAGGAAGACTCGGAAGCTAATGCCACCTCCAACCTACGCTGCATGGGCTCCCTTATCCTGCAAAGCCTGCTAAAGGACCCCAGGATTCGTGCTATCAAGGAGAGGGATCATTACTGGTTGGCAACCCTTCTTGATCCACGATACAAGGGTAAAGTTGCAGAGCTCATCCTGCCCGCACGAGGGAGGACAAGATGAAAAATCAGCTACTAGGTTGCCCTTCATCCAGCGTGCTTTCTGAAAGGGCATTCAGTGCCGCTGGAGGTTTTGTCCACAAAAGAGTGCATCTGTCCACCGACTCTGTAGACCGGCTGACATTTATAAAAATGAATCAGTTCTGGATCAGCAGCTAACAATCCCTGATGCTGACGTAACTGAATAGATCGGGGATCTCTTCTGTATTACCAAGACCTCCACCCCTGCACTCTTCCACAATACCTCAGAGGGAAAACGTTGTGAAGGCACTTGCTGGCACCAAAGGCCTAATATTTTGGTGCACTGCCACTGACGCCTATACCAGATTCATATCATTTTAATATTGGACCGCAGGGTCCAACCATGCACTCTTCCACAATACCACAGAGGGGTTACGGTGTGACGGCACTGTTGCCGACACTAAAGGTCCAATTTTACAGCACCTATTGTTACTTTCATCCAAAGCCTGCATAAGTTTCACCATAATTTAGCCAAAAAAAATCACTAAACTTGTTCTGTGTGTTTTCATACAGGCTGCCGCCCCAAGCAGTTGTTTGTGAATAGATTAAAGGAAATCCATTTATCATTTGAAATGTCATTTTTTTTTAAATGCTTCTATACATCCTACAAATCCGCCACTTCAAAGGCAGGTTATGGGGACCTCTTAGGCATGATATTTTAAGGAATTTTTTGTTTTTTATTTCTCTTAACCTTTATTTCATGGAAAACTCACTGTTCCTTTAAAAATGTTTATTTTTTTCACCTTTTTGTCCTTGTTTCCTGTCCCCCAGGGCACTACCCGGACCCCCATACACCTTTTATGGCTAATATCTTGCATATATGCCCTCTTGGAGGGCACTCTAAAAATCAAACTTTTGAGTCCCATTGACTTGCATTGAGTTTGGTTCGTGTTCGAGTTCGAACTCGAACTTTTGAAATTGTTCCAGTTCGAATGCGAACTGAACATGGGGGTGTTCAGCTCATCACTACTTAAGACGGCCAGCACCAGTTAGCAAGGACAAGCGTGCCCCTGCAGAGGATGCACCACATCCACGACGACCAGAGGCTCAGCCTCCCGACACAGAGGCTGCTTGCCCTCTTATCTGTGTCTGGGAGCATCTTCCTGTCCTCTTTGGTCTTTCTGACATAGTGAGTTATATATATAGATTAAAGATATACAGAACTCTGATTCAACTCTGCTATAAAAATTGGAGGTATGCAGAACTCTGATTCAACTGTGCTATCTAAATTAAGGATTTCCAGAACTCTGGTATAACTCAGTGAGACACCCTGATAGATTAAAATTCGCAGAAATATGTACAGGTCTGTGAGACCCCCTGATAGGACCCCCTCATAGGACCCCCGGATAGCTGGCAACAGTGACAAGACACAGATTACAATTCCCAGAAACCTCCTATAAATCAGTGAGACCCCCTGATGGGTGGCAGTCACAAGACACAGATTAAAATTCCCAGAAACCTCCTATAGATCAGTGAGACCCCCTGATGGGTGGCAGTGACAAGACACAAATTACAGTTCCCAGATATCTGCTACAAGTATGTGGGACCCCCTGATAGCTGTCAGTGAGAAGACACAGATTACAATTCCCAGGAACCTCCTATAAATCAGTGAGACCCCCTGTTGGGTGGCAGTGACAAGACACAAATTCAATTCCCAGATATCTACTAGAAGTGAGACCCCCCAATAGCTGCTGGCACTGACAAGACACAGATTACAACAATTCCCAGATATCTGCTTGAAGTGAGACCCCCCCCAAAAGCTACTGGCACTGAGAAGACACACTAACAGAACAATCTCTTCTCAAAAAACACATGCTGGGGCTGCGAGGGACGCCTTATATAGTGTGTTGCGGGACTTAGCTCTTTGAGCCCATTATTGGGCAAAATTTGCCCAATCAGGACTCTGAGCCGTGATTGGACCTGTGGTCAGGTGCAAGGCTGTAGCCAATTACAATCTTTAGGCCAGTGGAAAAGTGCATTGTGGTGCATTGTGGGCGAACATGCGGAAATGTTCAGAGTTCGAACAGCCGAACGGGCGATGTTTGAATCGAACTCCGAACATATCGAACCGAACAGCTCATCCCAAGCACAAAGCAGTTGAAGCTGTGCTGCCTGTCTGCCCTCTCCTCCTGCACAGCAAGGAGACTGGCCATCACCTAAAACCAGGAGATGCAGAGATAAGACATTCTCCCCCTACTGATTAAACACTCAGCTGAGCAGAGATATGTGGCATGGGGGGAGGGGGATCTGCTGCATTCATGCTGTTTAACCCCTGCAAGGCCGGAATACTGAACAGATTCTCTACTGAAGTCAAATGTTGACAGTAAAGCGGGCGGAATAGCTATCTGGTATAATTTATGTGTATATGGGTGTGCGTGTGAGCTGGGTGTATAGGTGTGTGAGAGACCTGAGCGTGTATATGTGCGTGTGAGCTGAGCGTATATATATAGATATATATATAGATATATACATACAGTCAGGTCCAGAAATATTGGGACATCGACACAATTCTAGCATCTTTGGCTCTATACACCACCACAATGGAGTTGGAATGAAACAAACACAATGTGCTTTAACTGCAGACTGTCAGCTTTAATTTGAGGGTATGTACATCCAACTCAAGTGAACTGTGTAGGACTTATAGCAGTTTGCTGATGTGCCTCCCACTTGTTAAGGGACCAAAGGTAATGGGACAGAATAATAATCATAAATCAAACTTTCCCTTCTTAAAACTTGGTTGCAAATCCTTTGTAGTCAATCACAGCCTGAAGTCTGGAACGCATAGACATCACCAGACGCTGGGTTTCATTGCCTACATTTGACGTCCCTGGGCGTCGTGGACTAAAAAAAATTTAAAAAGGCAGTAGGCAAGCGGCCCCGGCCTTCACCACTATTCCTCTGATCATCCGCAGCCTCAGAAGCACCTGTGTCATCACTTGGTAACCTACCAGTGCCTGGAAAGGTGTTACACAAGTGTCGCTTTAGAGCGTCCTCAAGTTTTTTCATTCTCTGCTCCCTCTGTGCGGGCAGGATGAGCTCTGCAACTTTACCCTTGTATCGTGGATCAAGAAGGGTTGCCAACCAGTAATGATCCCTCTCCTTGATAGCACGAATCCTGGGGTCCTTTAGCAGGCTTTCCATAATAAGGGAGCCCATGCAGCATAGGTTGGAGTCCTCCTCCTCCTTCTCCTTCCTCCTTCTTCCTCCCTCCTCCGGAATGCTGTCTGCGGAAAGACTGGGGCCTTCAGAGCTAGGGAAGGCCTCCTCTTCCTCCCGCTGCTCTGCCTCTAGAGCCACATCTATAATTCCCCGCAGAGTGTGCTGAGCAGGAAACTAAAGGAATTGTCTCACTGATGCATGCACTGTCCCTGCTCACCATCCTCATTGCCTCCTCAAATGGTGACAGTACAGTGCATGCATCCTTGATCATCAGCCACTGCGGGGGGGAAAAAACAAGTTGACCTAAACCTGTCCTTGTGCCATACTCACACAGGTACTCGTTGATGGCCCTCTGCTGCTTGTGCAGACGCTGCAGCATTGCTAATGTCGAGTTCCACCTGGTGGGCATGTCACAGATCAGACGGTTTGTAGAAAGGTGGAATTCTCTTTGAATTTCTGCCAGGCGAACGCTTGCTGGGAATGACCGTCTGAAGTGGCTGCAGACTTTTCTGGCCTGGCTGAGAAGCTCTGCCAGCCCTGGGTACTTGGTTAGGAAACGCTGTACCACTAGATTTAGGACGTGTGCTAGGCATGGTACATGCGTCAATTTACCCTTGTGTAGGGCAGAGAGAAGGTTGCTGCCATTATCACAGACGACCATTCCCAGCTGAAGCTGGCATGGTGTTGACCATCTCTGCACCTGCCCCTGCAAAGCTGACAGAATTTCTGGCCCGGTGTAGCTCCTGTCCCCTAAACAAACCAGCTCAAGCACAGTATGGCATCTTTTTGTTTGAGCCATTGCGTAGCCCCTGTCAGGCGTTGGTTTAACTGCCACTTTGCCAGAGACACAGAAGGAGGAGGGAGAGGTGGTGGTGGAGCAGACAGACCTCATACAAGCAGCTTTCTGGAGGCGTGGTGGATGAACAAGCTCCGGCACAGAGCCCCGTCTTGGATCCCTCCCAGCTGCAATCAGAGTTACCCAGTGTGCCCTGAAGGAAATGTAACAACCCTGTCCATGCTTGCTGAAACACATGTCTAAAGGCACATGCACCTTGCTGCTGACTGCGTTTCCCAATGACTCGATAACATTGTCTTCCACGTGCTGGTATAGTGCTGGAATGGCCTTCCGTGAAAAGTAATGGCGTTTTGGAACATGCCACTGTGGTACAGAACATTCAGCAAATTCACGGAAGGGAGCAGGGAGCAGAAAACCCCAGAGAGATTAGTGTGAAAGACGCTACAAAATTAGTACAGAGGTAATATACCTTAAAGCAGCTCACTAAAATAAGTGTATCCTTCACTTCAAAGATAGAATTTTAGAGGAAAACACTTAACGGTGTATAAGGAATTGAACAGAGGAGGCACAACAAACAACTTCCTCTATGACCAACCGTAGCACTAGCCAGTCCAAGGCATCAGATGTCAGAGCTGCTCAGGTGCAGAGCGCTGTTGTCTCAAAGCACACATCTAGGAACTCTGCTGTCTGGGAGTTCTTTAAGATATGTGCAGCAGACCCCAACGTTGCTATTTGTAATCTATGTCAGATGAGGCTCAAGCGTGGGAAAGACACCTGACGCTTGGGTACCACGTGCTTGAGGTGACATATGACCACCTGCCACACATCCCGTTGGCGCAAAACTTTGCGTAGGTCCTCCTCCTCCTCATCTGTCTCTACCCCCACTGTATGTCCTGCCATGTCATTGCCTACAACCTCCACTGACAGGGATGATGCTACAGTAATGGATGTTAGAGAAAAACACCTTACGGTGTATAGGAGCGCATAAGAAATTGAACAGTACCACAAATATCACAGAAAAAAGGACAAAGAACAGTGACAATTCTTATTCTTTCAATACAGTCCCAGATCTGTTGCTTTAGACCATCAAGCTCTGAAAAAACAAAAAAAGACCTCATTGCGCAATGTTTGATTACACAAAAAATTATGAAAAATAGAAAATAGAGGTTCCACTCACAAACAAGGAGTCTGCAATACACTAGATGTATGCCTTTAAGCCTCTTCAGGGGGGCTCCTCCCATCAACAAAAAAGAAGACCTTGACTACTTCAAGCCTGGATGTATACTTCAGACCGGAGTGTATATTATGATCTCAAAACAGAAAAAAAATAGTATAATTCTGTATATTATTCAAGAGTAAAGGTCAAGGAAAAAATACACTCACGTGTTTAAGAGCCTCCAATTATGGTGGCTCTGTACAGGCGCCTAGAGCCTCTTTTATGAGGGGGTCCCACCTCATCTTTTCACTGGCCACTGGATCTCGTTTTCATTTTGGAGAGTATTGACCAAATATACCGAGGTAGCATAAAAGGTTTTATTAATATAAAAGGTACAAATAAGCACCGGTATTTTATAAAAAAGTTACAAGAACCGAGACGCGTTTCGCCTACTACTGTAGGCTTTATCAATCGGATTTGCCCCCTAAGGAGCATCTTTTGGCTTATATAGTCTCTCCTCATCTGATTGAAGACCGCATGTATCCGGCGTGCGGTTCATCTGCGTTCCACGCACAATCGATTGGTCCCAGTACGACGCACTTCCGTTTCCGGAAGTCCGCACATAGACGGATCTCCCCAACCAGATGTCTACAGTTCCGCTTTTGAGAGCCACTCAAACCCCAGACCTCAGCGTCACGACGACATGCGCCAGAAAAAACATCAGAGGAACATCGAAAAAACACACAGCGGAATTGTCTCTTCTTCTTAAAATCCACATATATCCGGCGTGCGGCTCATCTACATTCCACACATAATTGGTTGATCCTCATACAGCATACTTCCGTTTCCGGAAGTCAGCACACAGACGGATCTCTCTAATAGGGATGAGCTGTTCGGTTCGATTGGTTCGGAGTTCGCATCGAACATAGCCTGTTCGTTTGTTCGCGAACTGAGAACATTTCCGGGTGTTCGCCGCGTGTTCGCCCACAATGCACCACAATGGACCACAATGCACTTTTCCACCGGCCTGAAGCTCGTAATTGGCTATAGCCTTGCACCTGACCACAGGTCTAGAGCAAGACAGGTTCAACAAATTTTAGCCCAATCATGGGCTCACAGAGCTAAGTCCCGCAGCACACTATCAGGGTTATTCAGAGAGCGTGAAAAGCAGGAGAATGACTGGAGAACGAAAAATTCTAGGTCAAAATAGCCAAACCAGAAAAATTCTCCCTTTCATCTCAATTTCCAAATCGGCTATTTTGATCTAGAATTTTTCATTCTCCAGTCATTCTGCAGTCATTCTCCTGCTTTTGACGCTCTCTGAATAACCCTGTATATAAGGTTTCCACGCAGCGCTTCTGCACGCATTTGAGAGGAGATTTCAGAGGAGATATTTGTTGTGTGTTCTTACTGCCGGTCTGCCACGTTACTGGGAGGGTCTGGGGGGGTCTCATTTCTACCAAATATCTGGGAATTGAGGTGATCTGTCTCTTGTCACTGCCAGCAAGTCTTTTTGGGGTCACTAATTTCTACAAAATATATGGGAATTGAGGTGATCTGTGTCTTGTGACTCACTGCCAGTACCATGCAGTATTTTGGGGGTCACAAATTTCTACAAAATATTTGGAAATTGAGGTGATCTGTGTCTTGTCACACAGCCAGTGCCACGCAGTATTTTGGGGTCACTAATTTCTACAAAATATATGGGAATTGAGGTCATCTGTCTCTTGTCACACAGCCAGTACCACGCAGTATTTTGGGGATCACTAATTTCTACAAAACATTTGGGAATTGAGGTGATCTGTGTCTTCTCACACTGCGAGTGCCACACAGAATTTTGGGGGTCACAAATTTCTACAAAATATTTGGGAATTGAGGTGATCTGTGTCTTGTGACTCACTGCCAGTAGCACGCAGTATTTTGGGGGTCGCTAATTTTTACAAAATATCTGGGAATTGAGGTGATATGTCTCTTGTCACTGCCAGCAAGTCTTTTTGGGGTCACAAATTTCTACAAAATATTTGGGAATTGAGGTGATCTGTGTCTTGTCACACAGCCAGTGATACGCAGTATTTTGGGGGTCACTAATTTCTACAAAATATCTGGGAATTGAGGTGATCTGTCTCTTGTCACACAGCCAGTACCACGCAGTATTTTGGGGGTCACTAATTTCTACAAAATATCTGGGAATTGAGGTGATCTGTCTCTTGTCACTGCCAGCAAGTATTTTGGGGGTCACAAATTTCTACAAAATATTTGGGAATTGTTATAATCTGTGTGTTCTCATTGGCTGCCACCCATCAGGGGGTCTCACTGATTTATAGGAGGTTTCTGAGATTTGTAATCTGTGTCTTCTCACTGCCAGCTATCAGGGGGACACACTGATTTATAGGAGGTTTCTGAGACTTGTAATCTGTGGCTTCTCACTGCCACCCATCAGGGGGTCCCACATACTTCTAGCAGATTTATGCGAATTGCAATTTGAGTCTTCTCACTGCCACCCATGAGGGGGTCTCAATGATTTATAGGAGGTTTCTGCGAATTGTAATCTGTGTCTTGTCACTGGCTGCCAGCTATCAGGGTGTCTCACTGAGTTATACCAGAGTTCTGTAAATCTTTAATCTTTATATCAGAGTTGAATCAGAGCTCTGTATATATTTAATCTATATATTAAACTCATTAGTAGCTCTAATTTATTAGCATCACCTGCAAACATTCTGTTTTTCACATGATACTCCTTATCAATTACAAAAGTTATTTTTCATTGGTCAATCTACTTAGACTGAACCTTTTTAAGGAGGGAGATCAATACCTATCACAAGCTATTCAATTTTCGCTCCAGATGAAGCCGGTTGTTACCGGCGAAACATATGTCGAGCTGAGTGTATAATCTTGTTGATTTTAATGCTGTTTGTCTTGTAAGCATTCGGTGAGGGTCAGAGTAGAATTTGGAAATATTTCTAGGGACAGCAGCCCATATGTGATTGGGCTCATTGTGTGCCTATTCTCCATCCTGTTCTTTGGATGTGGTCCTTTTTTTGGGGAATTTAGTCCCTAGAATCTCTTGGTCACTCTGCAATTGATTGTCACACACACCCATGGTTTTGGGGCTTATACTACATTTTTGCAGTTTTTTGATCATTTATCCCTTATCATATCTCTATTTTTCCTTCACCATGCCAATGTGTATATGTTGTTTTTAGTTGGTATTTGGGAGTGTCTCGTAGTTATTTAATAAAGGCAGGGAGTATAATCAACCTAGAGGAAGTGAGTGCCAGTGATGACACATAAATAACTGGCACTCATGTTGCCCCAGCAGCTGCAGCATACTGCCAAGTTGGCTCCAGTGACGAGGAGATAAGGGGTGATGATGACAATGATAATGAGGTCACTGACTCCACCCGGGTGCCAGATCGAACAGAGGAATCAAGTGAGGAAGAGGGGGAGGAGGAGGAGGAGGCACAGCAAACACGAGGCACAACATCCTCTATGACCAAACGTAGCACTAGCCAGTCCAAGGCATCAGATGTCAGAGCTGCTCCGGTGCAGAGCGCTGTTGTCTCAAAGCACACATGCAGGAACTCTGCTGTCTGGGAGTTCTTCAAGAAATGTGCAGCAGACCCCACTGTTGCTATTTGTAATCTATGTCAGATGAGGCTTAAGCGTGGGAAAGACACAGGACGCTTGGGTACCACGTGCTTGAGGTGACATATGACCTCCTGCCACACATCCCGTTGGTGCAAAACTTTGCATAGGTCCTCCTCCTCCTCCTCATCTGTCTCTACCCCCACTGTATGTCCTGCCATGTCATTACCTGCTACAACCTCCACTGACAGGGATGATGCTACAGTAATGGATGTACCAGCTCCTTCCTCACAATGTGACAGCATCCCATCAGCTGAAAATTTACACAGTCAGATTTAGTTGCCCCAGCTGCTGCAGCGTAAAAAAATATAGTCCCAACCATCCCCAAGCACAGCATCTAAATGCCAGTTAAGCAAAATTAATCGCATTGCAGCTGCTGCCTTTACAGCTGGTGGACTCTGCTTCCTTTTGTGAATTTGCTGAATGTGCTGTACCACAGTCACAGGTTCCAAAACGCCATTACTTTTCACGGAAGGCCATTCCAGCACTATACCAGCACGTGGAAGACAATGTTATAGAGTCATTGGGAAAGGCAGTCAGCAGCAAGGTACATGTGACTTTAGACATGTGGTCCAGCAAGCATGGACAGAGTCCTTACATTTCATTCACGGCACACTGGGTAACTCTGATTGCAGCAGGGAGGGATCCAAGATGGGGCTCTGTGCTGGAGCTTGTTCATCCACCACGCCTCCAGAAAGCTGCTTGTATGAGGTCTGTCTGCACCACCACCACCACCACCTCTCCCTCTTCCTCCTCCTCCTCCTTCTGTGTCTCTGGCGAAGTGGCAGTTAAACCGACGCCTGACAGGGTCTATGCAATGGCTCAAGCAAAAAGATGCCATACTGTGCTTGAGCTGGTTTGTTTAGGGGACAGGAGCCACACCGGGCCAGAAATTCTGTCAGCTCTGCAGGGCCAGGTGCAGAGATGGTTAACACCAAGCCAGCTTCAGCTGGGAATGATCGTCTGCGATAATGGCAGCAACCTTCTCTCCGCCCTACGCAAGGGTAAATTGACGCATGTACCATGCCTAGCACACGTCCTAAATCTAGTGGTACAGCGTTTCCTAACCAAGTACCCAGGGCTGCCAGAGCTTCTCATCCAGGCCAGAAAAGTCTGCAGCCACTTCAGACGGTCATTCCCAGCAAGCATTCGCCTGGCAAAAATTCAAAGAGAATTCCACTTTCCCACAAAACATCTGATCTGTGACATGCCCACAAGGTGGAACTCGCACAAGGACGCCTATGGCACAAGGACAGGTTCAGGTCAACTTGTTTCCCCCTCCGCAGTGGCTGATGATCAAGGATGCATGCACTGTACTGTCACCATTTGAGGAGGCAACGAGGATGGTGAGCAGGCACAGTGCATGCATCAGTGACACAATTCCTTTAGTGTTCCTGCTGGAGCACACTCTGCGGGGAATTATAGATGTGGCTCTAGAGGCAGAGCAGCGGGAGGAAGAGGAGGCCTTCCCTAGCTCTGAAGGCCCCAGTCTTTCCGCAGACAGCATTCCAGCGGTTCCTCAGATCAGACAGGAGGAGGATGATGATGAGGTGGAATATTTAAGTAGTAAGGGCATTGAAGGTGGGGATTTCTCAAGGGAGGGTTTTGTGTGCCCAGAAACAAAAGGACTAGTACGTGGTTGGGAGGAAGAAGTGCACGATACGTCATCCTCATTGACCAGGAAGACTCGGAAGCTAATGCCACCTCCAACCTACGCTGCATGGGCTCCCTTATTATGCAAAGCCTGCTAAAGGACCCCAGGATTCGTGCTATCAAGGAGAGGGATCATTACTGGTTGGCAACCCTTCTTGATCCACGATACAAGGGTAAAGTTGCAGAGCACATCCTGCCCGCACAGAGGTAGCACAAGATGAAAAATCTTGAGGACGCCCTAAAGCGACACTTGTGTAACACCCTTCCAGGCACTGGTAGGTTACCAAGTGATGACACAGGTGCTTCTGAGGCTGCGGATGATCAGAGGAATAGTGGTGAAGGCTGCCTTGTTAAAAAATTTTAGTCCACGACGCCCAGGGACGTCAAATGTAGGCACCCATTGCCAGCGTCTTCACCATATGGTGCAGGACTACCTAGGTGCAAGGGCAGACCTGGATACCTTTCCAGCAGATGATCCACTGGCTTACTGGGTGTTGAGATTGGATCACTGGCCAGAACTTAGCCAATATGCTATACAGCTACTAGGTTGCCCTTCATCTTGCGTGCTTTCTGAAAGGACGTTCAGTGCCACTGGAGGTTTTGTCACAGACAAAAGAGTGCGTCTGTCCACCGACTCTGTAGACCGGCTGACAGTTATAAAAATGAATCAGACCTGGATCAGCAGCTATCAATCCCCTGATGCTGACATAGCGGAATAGATCGGGGATGTCTTCTGTATTCACAAAACCTCCAGCACTGAACTCTTCCACAATACCACAAAAGGGTTACGGTGTGAAGGTACTGTGACGGAATGAGGTGTTATCCGTCTGCGGGTGTGCTCCAATCTGACCCCCTCTTGATGGTGTCAGGCCCGACTAACGAGTGTCACGGCACTCGGCGTCTCGAGCGGCCTGAGATGACCCTGGCGTTACTTGGCGAGATGGTGCTGCCGAATTAAGTTGACCCGTTCTGCGTAGTAGGGAGCTAGGAGACCGCAGAGTGTCTCCTGCACTGTGATTTTAACTATGAAATGACGACACCAAACGGGGCTGTATGCTTCAAGTCAAACGCAGTTGAACTGACTCTTTACTCAAATGGGACAGGCATTTAAACATCTCACACACAAAGGAGACATGCCCAGGCTTGAATGGGAACTCAATTTGCATACAATGGCATGCTTGCATCATCTGATTACACACACACACAGAGCTAATGTACACAGAAATTAGCATACAATTGAATTTCAACACAGCCTTTCACTCCTAGCAACCAAGGGGAAATATAATACCTTTAAATGCATCACACAATTACACATCTGAATCCACACTCATACAATACAGGATACATGGTAATACATCACACCAATAAAACCACATCTAGAAAAGGTATAACTGTTCATTTCAACACGCAAAACCGAAAGAGTCTCAAATAAAGAAAAAGATCTTTGAAATGTCCCCGGCTGTTAGTTCTGGGGCTCGCTGGTCAGAGCCCCTATGTCCGTTCCATGACAGGTACTTGCTGCCATGAAAGGCACAATATTTGGCTGCACTGACGCCTGTGCCAGATTTATATCATTTTAATTTTTTGAACAGCAGGGTCCAACTCTGCACTCTTCCACAAAACCACAAAAGGGTTACAGTGTGAAGGCACTTTCTGCCATGAATGGCACAATATTTGGCTGCACTGACGCCTGTGCCAGATTTATATCATTTTAATTTTTTTAACCGCAGGGTCCAACCCTGCAATCTTCCACAATACCACAGAAGGGTTACGGTGTGACGGCACTGTTGCTGACACTAAAAACCCTACATTGCCAATCATGTGGGGTACAGCAGCCAGGAAACAGGAAGAATAGGGACAGCAAGCAAGGTATAATGGGATTTATTGGTATAAAATAATTAAAATAATCTTGGTACATCCAAACGCGTTTCGCGGTATGAAGCCGCTTCCTCAGTAGATGTCAATCATGATTGTGATGTACACCGCTGCTGAGGATCAGGGGAACGGATACTGAAACAACATCAAGGCTCTTGGAGTACCCAAAGATTGGAGGACCACCACAGACGTTGGAGCACCACCAAGGGAAGTCTGGCGTTCCTTCCATAATTCTGCCAGCCGCTATAAACATCTGGTGTCTGATACTAAGACACCACACCATGTGAGTGCAATCCTCTTATCTTTATTTTAATAGTATACTGCCTTGACATACTGCACCATTATTTTTGTTTTCTGTTCTGTTTGAGGTTTACACTCATCCAACAGAGGGGAGAACTGTCATTTAAGTGAGGACATCCCTGTCAGTGTGAAGGAAGCGCCTGTCCCGCCACATTTTTCTCTATTTATGCCTCTAACTGGATTCTAGGGATAAGCCCGAGTGAATGGACAAGCTGCTGATTTACTGTGAGAAACATTCACAATTTACGGTTTTATTGCTGCCTTTTTTTTTTCTGCTCTTAACCCCTTCCCGACCGCGGACGTACCATGTACGTCATTGCAGCGGGTCTCTCTTAGACCCGCTGACGTACATGGTACGTCCTGCCGTTTTTGAGCTGCTGGAAGCGATCGGATCGCTTCCAGCAGCTCAAATGCCATTGCAGGATGCCTGGGAGTCCAGGCATCCGTGCAATGGCCGTTAGAAGTGCCGGGGCACCATGTGATCGCTCCCCGGGAGCGATCTACATCCGGTTGCACCGGAGAGGTGCCCGGCACTTCTACAGAGCGCTGGAAGCGATCGGATCGCTTCCAGCTGCTCTGAGCATATTACAAGGATGCCTCGACATCGAGGCATCCTTGTAATATACTTACCTGCCGCCGGTCCGTCCGTGATCGCTCCCCCCGAGCGATCACTTCCGGTAGCGGCAGGAAGTACTGAGTGCCACGAGGTATCGTGGCACTCAGTACAAAATCGATCACTTCAGTGATCAGGTGCTCTGCTGGGTGCCTCGAGGGATCAAGGCACCCAGCAGAGAAAAAAAAAGTGTAAAAAAAAGTTAAAAAAAAGTAAAAAAAGTGTGTAAAAAAAGTGTAAAAAAAGAAAAATAAATAAAATAACTGACAGTTAGGGGTAGGGTTAGGGTTAGGGGTAGGGTTAGGGTTAGGGTTGGGTTAGGGGTAGGGTTAGGGTTAGGGTTAGGGTTAGGGGTAGGGTTAGGGGTAGGGTTAGGGTTAGGGTTAGGGGTAGGGTTAGGGGTAGGGTTAGGGGTAGGGGTAGGGTTAGGGTTAGGGTTAGGGGTAGGGTTAGGGTTAGGGGTAGGGTTAGGGGTAGGGTTAGGGGTAGGGGTAGGGTTAGGGGTAGGGGTAGGGTTAGGGGTAGGGTTAGGGGTAGGGTTAGGGGTAGGGGTAGGGTTAGGGGTAGGGTTAGGGTTAGGGGTAGGGTTAGGGGTAGGGTTAGGGTTAGGGGTAGGGTTAGGGGTAGGGTTAGGGGTAGGGGTAGGGGTAGGTTAGGTGTAGGGTTAGGGTTAGGGGTAGGGTTAGGGTTAGGGTTAGGGGTAGGGTTAGGGGTAGGGTTAGGGTTAGGGTTCTAAGGGCAGGGTCAGGGTTAGGGTTCTAAGGGCAGGGTCATCTTGGGGCTGAGTGGGATGTTCCTAGCCTGCCTCATCAGAGAGGCAGGCTAGCAACATCCAATCAGAAGTTAGAAAAAATCAAAATAAAATTTCTAATTTGTCAGGTCAGGCCAATATTTTGTAAATATTGGCTCTGACCTCTGTGATTCTCCCTCCCTCTCCTCACTTGTGTTTTGGTGAGCGAGAGAGAGAGATCAGATTTGACAGGTTAGAGATTTTAGTGAGATTTAGTGAGATTAGAAAAATTGAGGCAGATTTAGAGAGATTTTAGGGAGATTTAGAAGAATTGAGGCAGGTTTAGAGGGATTTAGAGAGATTTAGGTGTTTATTTGTATTTTCTTGTGAAACCCAACGGTTCTTCTAAGAACCAACAATCCGCTTATATATATTATAAATTATAAAATTTTATAATCTATTAATATATAATGTCTGAGAGGGTGTACAGCGCCGAGGAGGCATATGCCATCCTGGCGTCAGAATCTGAGGCATCTGCGTCAGACTCAGACCCTCATTTCGACCCCGCTAACTGCTCAGAGGCGTCGCTAGATACATTATCTACGCTGGCTGATGTATCTAGTGATGTTTCTGATGCAGATCCTGGGTCACCACCTGCCAGCAGGAGACGCACAGCTCCAGCTGAGGAGTGGGTAGTGCCTCATCGCCAGAGGCCAGATATCCTCCTTTCACGGCAAATCCTGGCATCAATATTGATGTTGCAGGATTTACCGCCACACAGTTTTTGCAGGTGTTTATGGGGGATGATTTGTTGGGCCACATCGTGGCCCAATCAAATCTGTATGCCCATCAGCATTGTGCTGCGAAGCCAGACTCCTACTTGGCAAGGCAGCAATGGACCCCGCTAGATGTGCCAGAATTTCTGAAATTCTGGCACTTACTATGCTGAGGCATCATAAAGAAGCCCTCAATTCGCTCCTGCTGGAGCAGTAGCCCCATCTGCTCTACCCCCATTTACCTCCAATCAATGTCACGTAGAAGGTATGAAAACATTTTGCGTTTCATGCACTTCAGTGACAACAGCCTGTGCTCCCCTAGAGAGCATCCCCAGTTTGACAGGCACCAGACTTTTACAATTTTATTCGTACATTTTTATGTTCTACAATTGGTGCTGTATTTTGCCAAAATCTTTGCACACCTATGCATGGGGGGCATGGGTGTACTCAGGAGATCTTGCAGAAAACAACCTGGAGAGTTTTCATGCAGTAACAAACAACAGTGTCTGCTAAGGCTAGGGTCAGACGAGCGTGATTTCTACGGACTGTACGTCCGTGCAGTACGGACATCGTCAGTACGGAAGACGCAGTAGTGGTCACACAGTCCGTTTTTTCACTGACATTTATTTTTTGACAGATGTAGGAGGGACAATAAATTCAATTGCAAAACCATTTTGTCCGTGAAAAATGCAGGACGTATAAAGCAGTCCGTCTGACCACGTTCCATCACTCACACACAAAGCTATGCAGACGTTGCGGACGCAGCGCACTTTGTGCGGCCGTTCTAGCGGTTCTACGTTCTTGCCTGCTTGCGTCCGTGGGCCGCGGCCGTTGTGCGTCCGCAGTTCAGTGCGGACGTACTTCGTGTGTCGGGCTCCATTGGACTTTATGTCATGCTATCACGGACGTACTTTTAGGCGTGATCACGGACGTGAACACTACGCTCGTCTGACCCTAGCCTAAATCACAGTCCAAAACTACTGTGGGCGTAAAAATCTGAAATTTGAAAAATTACCGCCACACACCTTGTTGCCAAAATGTTTTGGGCTAAAACCGTTGCATCCATGGCATCAAAGCACTCCATATGCAATACCTTGGGGTGTCAACATAACAAATATAAACAATTTTCTGGCAATAATTCAAACTGGGGTATGCGGTAGACCCAAAACCAAAGATAGGCCTAGCTGAAGAAATAATCTCAATTTCAACTCTAATGACAAAGTCATAAAAATTGTATTTGAACCTTCCCAAAATCCTGGCAAACCTAGGCATGGGGGGCATGGGTGTACTCAGGAGATCTTGCAGAAAACAACCTGGAGAGTTTTCATGCAGTAACAAACAACAGTGTCTGCTAAATCACAGTCCAAAACTACTGTGGGCGTAAAAATCTGAAAATTGAAAAATTACCGCCACACACCTTCTCAAATGTTTTGGGCTAAAACCGTTGCATCCATGGCATCAAAGCACTCCATATGCAATACCTTGGGGTGTCAACATAAAAATATAAACAATTTTCTGGCAATAATTCAAACTGGGGTATGCGGTAGACCCAAAACCAAAGCTAGGCCTAGCTGAAGAAATAATCTCAATTTCAACTCCAATGACAAAGTCATAAAAATTGTATTTGAACCTTCCCAAAATCCTGGCAAACCTATGCATGGGGGGCATGGGTGTACTCAGGAGACCTTGCAGAAAACAACCTGGAGAGTTTTCATGCAGTAAAAAACAACAGTGTCTCCTAAATCACAGTCCAAAACTGATGTGGGTGTGAAAATGAAAAATGACCACCAAACAGTATCTAATTTGTTTGGAGCAAACGGATGCATCCATAGCATAAAAACACTCCATTTACAATACTTTGGGGTGTTAGCTTACCAAATATATGCACGTTCATAAAACTGGGGTATGTAAAAAGGCCCCTAAAAAGAAGATAAGCAAAGAAGATACTGTATGTCAAATTAGAAAATTGACAAGCACATGTCAAAGATTGGCGTAGCACCCCAAAAACAACAGAACAAATCTATATATGGGTGGTATCAATTTACTCAGAAGATGTTGCTGAACATATTTTGGGTGTTTTTTGGCAGTAACCCATAACTGGATTTGACAATTCATGCCTAAAGTACAATGTGTGTGAAAAAATAACACAAAAAGTGACTACCTGAAAGTTTGACAAAGAGCTAGTGCATGGAAAGTGTTAAAATACAACTCTTTGAAGCACCCTAGGGTGTGCCCTTTCTAAAAATATATGGTTTGATGGGGGTAAATTACTTTGGCCGCTTCAAAAATGTCCCAAATAGGACATGGGTGCATGATGACGAAATGTGAAAATTCCAAGTTGGAAAACTGAAATGCGCACCCCCAAATAAGGCCTTTTAGCCCCCAAATGACCCGACATACCTATACATGGGTGGTATCAATTTACTCAGAAGATGTTGCTGAACATATTTTGGGGTGTTTTTTGGCAGTAACCCATAACTGGATTTGACAATTCATGCCTAAAGTACAATGTGTGTGAAAAAATAACACAAAAAGTGACTACCTGAAAGATTGACAAAGAGCTAGTGCATGGAAAGTGTTAAAATACAACTCTTTGAAGCACCCTAGGGTGTGCCTTTCTAAAAATATATGGTTTGATGGGGGTAAATTACTTTGGCCGGCTTCAAAAATGTCCCAAATAGGACATGGGTGCATGATGACGAAATGTGAAAATTCCAAGTTGGAAAACTGAAATGCGCACCCCCAAATAAGGCCTTTTAGCCCCCAAATGACCCGACATACCTATACATGGGTGGTATCAATTTACTCAGAAGATGTTGCTGAACATATTTTGGGGTGTTTTTTGGCAGTAACCCATAACTGGATTTGACAATTCATGCCTAAAGTACAATGTGTGTGAAAAAATAACACAAAAAGTGACTACCTGAAAGTTTGACAAAGAGCTAGTGCATGGAAAGTGTTAAAATACAACTCTTTGAAGCACCCTAGGGTGTGCCCTTTCTAAAAATATATGGTTTGATGGGGGTAAATTACTTTGGCCGGCTTCAAAAATGTCCAAATAGGACATGGGTGCATGATGACGAAATGTGAAAATTCCAAGTTGGAAAACTGAAATGCGCACCCCCCAAATAAGGCCTTTTAGCCCCCAAATGACCCGACATACCTATACATGGGTGGTATCAATTTACTCAGAAGATGTTGCTGAACATATTTTGGGGTGTTTTTTGGCAGTAACCCATAACTGGATTTGACAATTCATGCCTAAAGTACAATGTGTGTGAAAAAAAAACAAAAAGTGACTACCTGAAGATTGACAAAGAGCTAGTGCATGGAAAGTGTTAAAATACAACTCTTTGAAGCACCCTAGGGTGTGCCCTTTCTAAAAATATATGGTTTGATGGGGGAAATTACTTTGGCCGGCTTCAAAAATGTCCCAAATAGGACATGGGTGCATGATGACGAAATGTGAAAATTCCAAGTTGGAAAACTGAAATGCGCACCCCCAAATAAGGCCTTTTAGCCCCCAAATGACCCGACATACCTATACTTGGGTGGTATCAATTTACTCAGAAGATGTTGCTGAACATATTTTGGGGTGCTTTTTGGCAGTAAACCTTAAAGTTCACAGTACATGTATTCTTAAATTGCGTTCAAAAAAAAAAAAATCACCAACATTTTTTTTTTTTTCAAACTTTGGCATAGATTTGTGGTAAAATGGTTTGCATGGAAAGAGTCAAAATACCCCAAGTTTAATACCTTGATTTGTGTACTTTAAAAAAATATGTATATGTGGAGGGTTATTCAGGAATTAGTGACAGATATCAGTGTTACAATGTCACTATCACTAGTTTTGAAAATAAACTCTTTGGAAATGGCAAAGTGCTACTTGCACTTATTGTTGCATAAAATAAGGAAAAAAGCGAGGAATATGTAAACATTGGGTATTGCTAAACTCAGTACTAAATTTAGAAACTACTAAGGAATAAAAAATTTTTGACGGTTGTTGATACATAAGAAATTTTTGGGGGTCAAAGTTCGAAAAAGTGGTGTTTTTTCAATTTTTGTGTCATATTTCACAATATTTTTTATAGTAAATTATATGAAATGATGAAAAAAATGGTATCTTTATAAAGTCCATTTAGTGACGAGAAAAACAGTGTAAAATATGTGTGGGTTACATAAACGAGTAAGAGGAAAATTTGACGTAAACACTAAGAGCGCAGAAACATAAAAACAGCTGCGGTCACGAACGGACGGATTTGTGTAAAACCGCCCGGTCACTAAGGGGTTAAAGGTCTAGAGGGGTTAATTAACCCTCAACACATGAACAATTGTGAAAGGAACCACTAGGTGGCGCCCAGAACACAGATTCTTCTGTTTTATAGTGAAATAATTAGACAGAGCATCGCGAAACCTGTTGGTGTGTCTATTCACAGGTATTATGTCATCGTTAGCATACTCATCTAGACCCGTAACTGTGAGGGTATCTTCGAAATTAACCCCATCCCTTGCACGAACATAGTTATGTAGGATGCAACAGCATTTCACTATATCCACACAGAAATCCACATTTACATCAAGTGGACGATGAAAAATCCTCCACTTGTTGCCCAGTATGCCAAAGCTACACTCGACATACCGTCTCGCCCGCGACAGCCTGTAATTAAACACCCGCTTCTTCACAGTCAGGTGTGTCCACGAGTATGGCCGCAGGAGATGTGTGGATAGGCCGAATGCCTCGTCACCCACGAAGGCATAGGGGACTGACACGTCGCTGCCAGGCAAAGGTGCGGGTCTGGGGATGTTCAGGTTCCCACCCTCAATCTCATTCCACAGTGTTGAGTTCCGAAACAGTGTGGAGTCCGAGTCCTTGCCATATGATCCGACATCCACATACACAAAATTTATAGTTGGCATCTGCCACCGCCAGTAGGCCAATTGAAAAATAATGTTTATAATTTTGATACAGTGAGCCACTGTGCAGTGGCTTCACAATGCGGACATGTTTGCCGTCCACCGCTCCCAGGCAGTTGGGATAGTTCGCTCTCTCCCAGAATCCTGCTGCAATTGCCAGCCATGTCTCACCTGTGGGTGTTGGCAAACATTGGTCCTTCATGGTTTCCCATATTGTTTGGCAGACATTGCGGACGATCTCACCAGCTGTCGATCTGCCAATGCGGAAGTTGTAATGCAGATCCTTCAAACTGCATCCACTAGCGAGATACCTAGAACATGAAAGAAGCTGTGTTATGATCACATCATATAAACCTAACCTTATGTCACTCTCATCATGTTTTGCAGCACATGAAGCAATCAATAAATGGCGCACGGTGAGGGACAATCATACCCGGGTCCTGAAAAAGGAGGCTGAAGCTGCTTGCTCTGGAGCTGGTGCAAAGAAGAGGCGCAGCTATTTGTATGCAGACCAACTGTCCTTCCTGAGGAAGAGCCAGGAGCCGCGCAAGACCGTGAGCAGTATTGACCGGCCATCCACCTCTAGCTCACAAGGGCAAGACCTGCAGCCCGCAGGATCTGGCAGCTGCCAGGTGGAGGTCGAGCAGGGTGGTGCGGAGTCCCAGGTGGAGGATGTGGAGTCCGAACAGGTGCCGGGTACAGCACCCACAGACAGCACCGGTACGGCTCCCAGGAGGAAGAAGCCACCATCAGCTGATGTCGAGCAGGCCATGGTCGCATTCATGGAGGCGCACCATACACATCCACGCTGCATGGTCGCTGATTCCGAGGACATGTCCTTTTTTAATTCCTGTCTCTCCCTGCTCAACATGATGACCCCAGCGCAGAAGGTGGATTATCGCCGCCGAAGCCTGGACCTGATACATGAGATACTGTCCCATCCACAACAGGCACCTGTATATCACGGTGTCGTTCCACAATACCCCCATGGTTATTCCCACCACTGCCAGGCGTTGGCTACCCACCCACCCATGTCCCCTGTTGCTGGGCCACCCCCGGAGCCAGAGTACCACCGCATCCATCTGCACGGTCCTCATGACCCAGATGCTCCTCGGTATCATACCATGTGAGGTGTATCGTCTGTTCGTTTATGTTTGTCAGAGTTTATTCATGTTGTTCTACTATTTTTATTTTATTACCTTCATTGGACATGCAATAATATATGTGTTTAATATGTTATTGTTATCTTCTGTCATATTATTTCGGGACTAAATATTTTATTTGTTTCACATCGTTGTCAGTGTCATTACTCTTTCGTTATGTGTTCTGGAAGGTGATGCATGCGTGTGTGTGGGCATATAACTACTGACCTACAATAGAGCCTCTGCACACCAAGCACATGTCTGATGACTGGCAGCGATGTCATGAATGCACGTGTTTGATAGTACTTACCGCAAAGTGAGGACCAGCATCTCCTCCGGTGGTATGGCAGCCCTCATGTTGGTGTCCCTCTTGGTCAGCGGCTCACGCACCTTCATCAACAGTTCATCAAAGGTGTGGATGGACATCCGCAGGTAGTTGAAGAACTTCACGGGGTCCCTCTCTCGCAGTGGCCTGTACAGTGTCACAAAGTGGCCATGCGTGTGTCTGGCAGTGTTGATTGGATGAACCCATGTTCGCCGTTGTCTTTTCTTCTTCAGGTACAGGTATCCCAGTGCAGCAAAAAGAAACACTTGGACTGCATCCATCTTGGAAAAATGCCACCATTCCCAAAATGCCTTTTTATACCCTTTCCCTTTTATTTGATTCATTCTGCAATTGATTTGGTTGATCATATCTCTCTTCTTCCAGCTCCGTGAAACAAAACGTACGAAAATGCGCATCGTATGACCGCTTTCGCGCATTCCGTGAAAAAATACGTCCGTTCGTTCGACCGCACTTTTCCACGGACGACGCGAAAAATGCGTTCGTCTGACCCTAGCCTTAGATTCCAAGAATACTGGTTGTGGACATCTAAAGATCATTTGTATACCCATAGTGCGATACGCTGGAACCGTGAAATAGTTTTTATATGTCAAGTGCCGTCAACCCCATTAGTAAAACTAGCATAACTCCTTCCATATCCATCTTGCAGCCCTTTCGATTGAATGCATGTAAGTCAATAAGAAGCTTTGGGTTAACGTATATTGAATGAAGTGCTGTGATTGATCTGTGGAAGAGATAGTCTACCTATCGAGTGTGTTATGTATCTCCCTGAAGGAAGTTGCATTTAGTGAATAGGCCCCAGCAATAATAAATTGTGCTGCAGGTGATGCCCAGTAACTGAGTGTTTAGGTTAGCCAGGTGGAGGATTGGTTTATAATGGGAAAGGTCTAAGTGACTAGAATAGAGCTTGGTGTTTAAGAACTGAGGCGTGTATATCTGTGGTGCGGTCTATAAACCTAAAATATTTGTCCATTCGATTATGGCGTGTCGCAGTATCGCTACGAATCATGATCTATAATCACTTGTGAAATTGTATTTTGCTAATCCGTTGATAAAGATATGATTGTATGAAACTTGACGTATGAATAAATTTTGGTTTGAATTGTTTTACCGTTATGCAGTCTCATATCATCTTTATTGATTTTATTGTGTCTAAAAATATCTAGATAGCATCAAAAGAACTCGGGATAACGCGCCATATATTTGTTAAGACGTATATTCATTGATTGGTTATTAATCCCTATTTTAAAGGTTAAATACTAATTTATACCACTGGTATTGGAGGCACTGTTAATTATATATATATATATATATATATATATATATATATATTTATCTACAATAAGAAAAATACACGTCATAATTAATATATCCCTGACCTATTAAAGAAGTCAATAATCTCTACAAGCCAGTACCACACAGTATTTTGGGGCTCACTAATTTCTACAAAACATTTGGGAATTGTTATAATCCGTGTGTTCTCACTGGCTGCCACCCATCAAGGGGTCTCACTGATTTATTGGAGGTTTCACTGCCACCAATCAAGGGGTCTCACTGATTTATAGGAGGTGTCTGAGACTTGTAATCTGTGTCTTGTCACTGGCTGCCAGCTATCAGGGTGTCTCACTGAGTTATACCAGAGTTCTTTAAATCTTTAATCTTTATACCAGAGTTGAATCAGAGTTCTGTATATATTAATCTATATATCACTCACCATGTCTGAAAGAACAAAAAGGACAGGCAGATGTTCCCAGACATAGATAAGAGGGCAAGCAGCCCCTGTGTCGGGAGGCTGTGCCTCTGGTCGTGGTGGACGTGGTGCATCCTCTGCAGGGGCACGCTTGTCCTTTCTAACTGGTGCTGGACGTCTTAAGCAGCAGCAACATACAGAGGACTTGGTGGATTGGCTAACTAGGCCATCCTCATCCTCCGAGTCCTCTGCCAGCCAGGCTTCTAGTGCTTTACAGTCCACCTCAGCTGCCAAAGCATCTAATGCAGCTTCCATGTCCACAGCTACTCCTGCCGTAGCCTCGCTATCACACACAGAGAAGTCAGCTGAATTGTTTGACTACAATGACAGTGACATGCTGCTTGAGGATGCGCAGCAAGTACAGTGCTCTGATTCAATCTCTGAGGTTGAGGAAGGGAGTATAATCAACCTAGAGGAAGGGGGTGCCAGTGATGACACACAAATAACTGGCACTCATGTTGCCCCAGCAGCTGCAGCATACTGCCAAGTTGGCTCCAGTGACGAGGAGATAGGGGGTGATGATGACAATGATGATGAGGTCACTGACTCCACCTGGGTGCCTAATCGAACAGAGGAATTAAGTGAGGAAGAGGGGGAGGAGGAGGCACAGCAAACACGAGGCACAACATCCTCTATGACCAACCGAAGCACTAGCCAGTCCAAGGCATCACATGTCAGAGCTGCTCCGGTGCAGAGCGCTGTTGTCTCAAAGAACACATGCAGGAACTCTGTTGTCTGGAATTCTTTAAGAAATGTGCAGTAGAGCGCAGTGTTGCTATTTGTAATCTATGTCAGATGAGGCTTAGGCGTGGGAAAGATACCGGACACTTGGGTACCACGTGCTTGAGGTGACATATGAACAACTGCCACACATCCCGTTGGCACAAAACTTTGCGTAGGTCCTCCTCATCTGTCTCTACCCCACTGTATGTCCTGCCATGTCATTGCCTACAACCTCCACCGACAGGGATGATGCTACAGTAATAGATGTACCAGGTCCTTCCTCACAATGTGACATCATCCCAGCAGCTGAAGATTTACGCAGTCAGATTACGTTGCTGCAGCTGCTGCAGCATAAGAAAAAATATAGTCCCAACCATCCCCAAGCACAGCATCTAAATGCCAGCTTAGGAAAATTACTCGCATTGCAGGTGCTGCCTTTCCAGCTGGTGGACTCTGCTCTCTTCCGTGAATTTGCTGAATGTGCTGTACCACAGTGGCAGGTTCCAAAACGCCATTACTTTTCACGCAAGGCCATTCCAGCACTATACCAGCACGTGGAAGACAATGTTATCGAGTCATTGGGAAAGGCAGTCAGCAACAAGGTGCATGTGACTTTAGACACGTGGTCCAGCAAGCATGGACAGGGTCGTTACATTTCCTTCACGGCACACTGGGTAACTCTGATTGCAGCTGGGAGGGATCCAAGACGGGCTCTGTGCTAGAGCTTGTTCATCCACCACGCCTCCAGAAAGCTGCTTGTATGAGGTCTGTCTGCTCCACCACCACCACCTCTCCCTCTTCCTCTTCCTCCTCCTCCTTCTCTGTCTCTGGCGAAGTGGCAGTTAAACCGACGCCTGACAGGGTCTACGCAATGGCTCAAGCAAAAAGATGCCATACTGTGCTTGAGCTGGTTTGTTTAGGGGACAGGAGCCACACCGGGCCAGAAATTCTGTCAGCTCTGCAGGGGCAGGTGCAGAGATGGTTAACACCACGCCATCTTCAGCTGGGAATGATTGTCTGTGATAATGGCAGCAACCTTCTCTCTGCCCTACACAAGGGTAAATTGACGCATGTACCATGCCTAGCACACGTCCTAAATCTAGTGGTACAGCGTTTCCTAACCAAGTACCCAGGGCTGCCAGAGCTTCTCATCCAGGCCAGAAAAGTCTGCAGCCACTTCAGACGGTCATTCCCAGCAAGCATTCGCCTGGCAGAAATTCAAAGAGAATTCCACCTTCCCACAAACCGTCTGATCTGTGACATGCCCACCAGGTGGAACTCGACATTAGCAATGCTGCAGCGTCTGCACAAGGGAGCAGAGGGCCATCAACGAGTACCTGTGTGAGTATGGCACAAGGACAGGTTCAGGTCAATTTGTTTTTTTTTTTCCCCCCGCAGTGACTGATGATCATGGATGCATGCACTGTACTGTCACCATTTGAGGAGGCAACGAGGATGGTGAGCAGGGACAGCGCATGCATCAGTGACACAATTCCTTTAGTGTTCCTGCTGGAGCACACTCTGCGGGGAATTATAGATGTGGCTCTAGAGGCAGAGCAGCGGGAAGAAGAGGAGGCCTTCCCTAGCTCTCAAGGCCCCAGTCTTTCTGCAGACAGCATTCCAGCGGGTCCTCCTCAGATCAGACAGGAGGAGGAGGAGGAGGAGGAGGCAGAATATTTAAGTAGTGGGGGCATTGAAAGTGGGGATTCCTCAAGGGAGGGTTTCGTGTGCCCAGAAAAACAAGGGCTAGTGCGTGGCTGGGAGGAGGAAGTGCACGATATGGTCATCCTCATTGACCAGGAAGACTCGGAAGCTAATGCCACCTCCAACCTACGCTGCATGGGCTCCCTTATGATGCAAAGCCTGCTAAAGGTCCCCAGGATTCGTGCTATCAAGGAGAGGGATCATTACTGGTTGGCAACCCTTCTTGATCCACGATACAAGGGTAAAGTTGCAGAGCTCATCCTGCCCGCACAGGGGAGCACAGGATGAAAAAACTTGAGGACGCTCTAAAGCGACACTTGTGTAACACCTTTCCAGGCACTGGTAGATTACCAAGTGCTGACACACGTGCTTCTGAGGCTGTGGATGATCAGAGGAAAAGTGGTGAAGGCCAGGGCCTCTTGACTGATGCATTTTTAAATTTTTTTAGTCCTCAACGCCCAGGGACGTCAAATGTAGGCACCCATTGCCAGCGTCTTCACCATATGGTGCAAGACTACCTAGGGGCAAGGGCAGACCTGGATACCTTTCCAGCAGATGATCCACTGGCTTACTGGGTGTTGAGATTGGATCACTGGCCAGAACTTAGCCATTATGCTATGCAGCTACTAGGTTGCCCTTCATCTAGCGTGCTTTCTGAAAGGACGTTCAGTGCCGCTGGAGGTTTTGTCACAGACAAAAGAGTGCGTCTGTCCACCGACTCTGAATCAGTCCTGGATCAGCAGCTATCAATCCCCTGATGCTGAAGTAATGGAATAGATCGGGGATGTCCTCTTCTGCATTCACAAAACCTCTAGCACTGAACTCTTCCACAATACCACAAAAGGGTTACAGTGTGAAGGCACTTGCTGCCATGAAAGGCACAATATTTGGCTGCACTGACGCCTGTGCCAGATTTATATCATTTTAATTTTTTGAACCGCAGGGTCCAACCCTGCACTCTTCCACAATACCACAGAGGGGTTACTGTATTATGATGGCACTTGCAGGCCTGGCACCAAAAGCACAATATCTGGGTGCACTGACGCCTTGACCAGAATCATATCTTTTCAATATAGGACCACATGGTCCACCCCTGCATTCTTCCACAATACTACAGAGGGGTTACTGTATGATGATACTGTCTGGCCTGGCAGTCTTGCACCAAAGGCAGAATATCTGGGTGCACTGACGCCTTGACCAGAATCATATCTTTTCAATATAGGACCACATGGTCCACCCCTGCATTCTTCCACAATACTACAGAGGGGTTACTGTATGATGATACTGTCTGGCCTGGCAGTCTTGCACCAAAGGCAGAATATCTGGGTGCACTGACGCCTTGACCAGAATCATATCTTTTCCATATAGGACCACATGGTCCACCCCTGCATTCTTCCACAATACTACAGAGGGGTTACTGTATGATGACACTTGCTGGCCTGGCAGTCTTGCACCAAAGGCAGAATATCTGGGTGCACTGACGCCTTGACCAGAATCATATATTTTTAATATAGGACCACATAGTCCACCCCTGCATTCTTCCACAATACTACAGAGGGGTTACTGTATGATGATACTTGCTGGCCTGGCACCAAAAGCACAATATTTGGGTGCACTGCCACTGACGCCTGTATCAGATTCATATCCTCAGAGGGGTTACGGTGTGACGGCACTGTTGGGGATGCTAAAGGACCAATTTTGAAGCACCTATTGTTACTTTCATCCAAAGTCTGCATAAGTTTCACAATAAATTTAGGCAAAAAAAATCAGTAAACGTTTTCTGTGTGTACGAAAATTTCTCCTCTTTTCATACAGACTGCCGCCCCAAGCAGTTGTTTATGGATAGATTAAAGGAAAAGCATTTACCGTCATTTGAAACGTCATTTTTTTGTTTTTAAATGTTTCTATACATCCTAGAAATCCGCCACTTCATGGGCAGGTTATGGGGACCTCCTAGGCACGATATTTGAAGGAATTTTTGGTTTTTATTTTTAACCCTTTTTTCATGGAAAACTCACTGTCCCTTTAAAAATGTTTTTTTAAAAAACTTTTTGTCCTTGTTTCCTGTCCCCCAGGGCACTACCCGGTCCCCCATACACCTTTTATGGAAAATATCGAGCATATCTGCCCTCTTGGAGGGCACTCTAAAAACCGAATATTCAGCCCCATTGACTTGCATGGAGTTCAAGTTCGGGTTCGGGTTCGGACCCGAACATATGGGAAGTTCTGGTTCGGGCCCGAACCGAACTCGGGGGGTGTTCGGCTCATCCCTAATCAACAGCAGTAGGTGATGTTTGAGTGGCTGAACCCGATGGACGCATGTCTTTTTTCAGTCTATGTAACTATGTATTGTAAACAGACACAGGTAACGTGTAATCAACACTTTGTCAAAGAAATTTTCTCACCTGCTTGATATAAAGGAGCAAGGTACTGTGCAAGCTGGTGTAACCCATACAAACAAGACATGTTGTGTTGCTATTCTTTGTCAATTATCAAGTGTCCTTTTTGGATGAAGATTTCTTACGGAGACTCAACAATACAGAGACATAACTAGTATTTTTCATTAAGACTATCCTCATTATTTCTTAGACTATGTTGATTTGTTACACAGAAGCTGAGAGATGGGTGGTAAAGGAGAATGCATTATTGAGAGTGAATGTGAATGCAGGTGTGTATAAGTTTTGTGGAGTGAAGCTGAATATAAGAAAACACAGATACAGATCGGATTCATGCTGATTATCAGATATTTATGTATAGTTCGATAGAAACCGCACAGTATTCAGGTGCTGTATAGAGATGAGCTGTTCGGTTTGATCAGTTCGGAGTTCGATTCGAACTTTGGTTGTTCGTAAGTTTGCGAACTTCAAACTTTTTTGGCGAGTTCGCAAAAAAAATAATTTTGAAAAAAGTATAAAAAATGCTTAAAAAATACTAAAAAATCTAGAAATAAAGAGACTCTTTACTGCAGAATATTATAAGCAACGGTTTATTAGATATTGAATTAAAAACTAATGTGTACGTGCAAAGATTCTCACCTCTAATTGACCTGTGTTCACAAACGGGCATAAACACCAGGTGTTTTTAGTCTATTCTAATGAATTTGATACTTTGTATGAATGTAGACTATACTGAGGGTGTGGTGTCTGCTTCTGAGAAGTGTTAATTTCTCTCCTCTAATATGCTGCATATCACTGCTGTGTGCTCAGCTCATTTTTACCGCTTTCGCTCATCATGTTTAAATGCGATTTGAAGCTTTATTTTATTAAATAAC
Source organism: Leptobrachium leishanense (assembly GCA_009667805.1). Lineage (NCBI taxonomy): Eukaryota > Metazoa > Chordata > Amphibia > Anura > Megophryidae > Leptobrachium > Leptobrachium leishanense. The sequence continues at coordinate 241,830,725 of CM019066.1, forward strand.
CCAGACATATTAGATATCGTTCTTTCCGGCAGACTCCGCAGATTCATAATATATAATTTTATATGTATACGTCATGTCCTGCCTGTATATTATGACAAAAAAATGCAATAAAAATTGAATTTTTAATCATCTGCAGTGTGTAAAGTGTTTTTTTTTTCACATTTTAGCACATGAGCATTTGCGGTTATGTTCTCTATAGGGTGCGCTTGTACAAAAATTAGAAATGGGGACTTGTTACATTTTGTGGGGGGAATTACGTGATTTATAGCAAACGCACCCAATAGAAAAAAATCATTGGTGCATCATCGTTCACATTATAATTGAAATGTGAGCAATATTGCTGCATTAATAAAAATAACACACAAAATAAAATACATGTTTTTCTTTTTTTTTACTTTTTTACTTTATATCTGGTCATGTTGGGTATCATTCGAAACCGGGTACCGGAGATACCCCTGCAGTATAAGCAGAATGTACCGGAGACACCCCTGCAGTATAAGCACAATATACCGGGATACCCCTGTAGTATAAGCACAATGTACCGGAGATACCCCGTAGTATAAGCACAATGTACCGGAGATACCCCTGCAGTATAAGCACAATGTACTGGAGATACCCCTGCAGTATAAGCAGAATGTACCGGGGATACCCCTGCAGTATAAGCAGAATGTACCGGAGATACCCCTGCAGTATAAGCACAATGTACCGGAGATACCCCTGCAGTATAAGCACAATGTACCGGGGATAACCCTGCAGTATAAGCACAATGTACCGGAGATACCCCTGCAGTATAAGCAGAATGTACCGGAGATACCCCTGCAGTATAAGCACAATGTACCTGAGATACCCCTGCAGTATAAGCACAATGTACCTGAGATACCCCTGCAGTATAAGCACAATGTACCGGAGATACCCCTGCAGTATACGCAGAATGTACCGGAGATACCCCTGCAGTATAAGCAGAATGTACCAGAGATACCCCGGTCTCCTCTTTTAATACAGACTGCCACCTCAAGTTTGTTTATGAACAGATTAAAGGAAAAGCATATACCGTCATTTGAAACGTCATTTTTTTGTTTTTAAATGTTTCTATACATCCTAGAAATCCGCCACTTCACAGGCAGGTTATGGGGACCTCCTAGGCACGATATTTGAAGGAATTTTTGGTTTTTATTTTTAACCCTTATTTCATGGAAAACTCACTGTCCCTTTAAAAAGGTTTTTTTTTAAAACTTTTTGTCCTTGTTTCCTGTCCCCAGGACACTACCCGGACCCCCATACACCTTTTATGGCAAATATGTTGCATATATGCCCTCTTGTAGGGCACTCTAAAAATCGATTTTTGAGTCTCATTGACTTGTATTGAGTTCGAGTGCGAACATTTGAAAAGTTCGAGTTCGAATGCGAACCGAACTCGGGGGTGTTCGGCTCATCCCTATTGCTGGACAGTAGGACTTGTACACAATCAAACACTGACTGAGGTAGCGGTGACATACCGCGAAACGCGTTTCGGTGCACTTTGCTGTTATGATCGATTTTATTTGATTCATTTAGGAATAAAGCGTTTTATCACATCTGTGAGTGTTTTTCTCCATTTTTCCTCTTTTGCTGAAGTTACATTTCCAGAGCACCAGCCTGCTCAAACTTTGCTGGGAACAGGCACTGGGATCCCTTATACTACAGGATTCTGCAAAGCCCTGCATCTCCACCAACAAAGAAGGGAAATTTGCCATTCCCTAAACAAGCTGTCAGCGGCCTGCATATTGAGTGTCTGATTGAGGACACTGAATCATGCACTCTTGCAACTCAGACCAACGCTAAAAGCCTATCAAATTGTTTTCCATCTAATGAAGGAATAACCAGAAGGAAGAGCTGACTTTGCTCATAATCCCCCCTCCTCTACACAATCAAAGACACTTCATGTAAGAGGATAAGGGTCCAGATATTCCTCTACAGAACACAAGTTACAGTTACAAGTTTTTATTAAGCGCTAACAAGTTCCGTAGCGCTGTACAGTGGGAGGCAGAACAACATATAAACATACAGGTTAAACACACAATACAGTAGGTGAGAGGACCCTGCTCAAGAGCTAAGAATGTAAGAATAGGGGTGACACACTAGGTGAGGGTTAATAGAGAATGTGAAATAGCGGAGTGCATGTGGACTATGTGGGAAGATGCAGCAGAAAATTAACAGAGGGGTATTTGGGAGTGAGATAATAGGCTTCTCTAAAGTAATGTGTTGTCAGAGACTTATTGAAGGACTGGAGAGACTGGGAGCGAGTTCCATAGAAAGGGGGCAGCTCGGGAGAAGTCTTGAAGGTGGGAGTTGGGCGTGTGGGTACGAGCATCAGATCATTGGCAGAGCGAAGTGGTCGGGATGGGATGTACTTGTTAGTACGGGAAGAGATGTAGGCAGGGGCGCGGTTATGGAGTGCTTTGTATGCGAGTACCAATGTTTTGAATTGGATTCTATAGGAAACAGGGAGCCAGTGTAGAGATTTGAGTAGGGGTGAGAGGTGCGGGAGGTGAGGTGAATGAGTCTGGCCATTGGCGACTCTAGGAACAATATTTGGGGGGGCACATAAGATACCACAGTCAAAACTGGGTAGGGGGCACTAATAATTTTCACCACTAAATCATACCACCGAATAAAAAAAGGGCCCCATCCCCTGGTGTAAGCAAAAATGCAATCTCTAAAGGAAAAATTTAGTGTGAGTCACTAAAACTTAGTACCTGATGACCTACTAACAGATCGCCTTGTTCGCAGTAGTCTGTGTACAAGGACGCCTAAGACCCGGGCTGAGACCCAGCGTTACTGCGGTTGTGTACAGGGTTGAACTGTTTTTTTTCCAGTGCAGAGTGCCAGGCCATACCTATCCCCTGCCCTCTTTCATAACCACTCAGCATAAATCAACAATAGGCACAGGTAAAACTTATTTACCCATACCTGAACATTTTTGTAAGGAAAATCATCTAATCTCTCAACTTCGGTTTCAAGTTATTGATCAGATTGCAGCTTTAAGACGGGGAGGGGATAGGACTTTATTGTTAAAAAAAGAGGGAGAAGGAATTGATTTTTAAATTAGATACACTCTGGCCACGTGGGCTCAATAAAGAATTAAATTTGGATATATTTTTATAGAATGTTTTTTCTTTTTGATATATTTTGATATATACCAAGTTTTTTCTGATGTTTCAATTTCGGTACAGAATGGGTTAAGTTCTCTGTGTCTGAGCATCAATTGTAAGTCCTGCCCCTGGTAGGTGTGTTCTAAATGTTTTTTAAGGTACTTAATGTGCAATTGAAGGTGAGAATGTTATACATGATTAAGGCTTCCAAGCCGAAACATTGTATCACTCCCGGACTTGCCATGGATTGAAATAAAATTGGATGACAGAAGCAGCCGGTGTAGCCTGTCTTGTCTTTTCTTTATCTTTATCCCCTGCCCTGGCAAGCTTGTATAAGTATGAACACATCCAGCGAAGAGCCCTCACACCCCTGCATTATTAAAATCCAAGGTGGTCGTATTATCCATGTTTATATGCACACATAAATTAAGACTGATGGGCATTGCATGATAAATGCCACCCAAAAGCATCTAGATTCATTACACTGCGTTTAATAGATCCAAAAGGAAGGCCAGGTGAGCGACAATAATTTCCCTGCTGCAGCATATAAACAATACATGTTGCAGGGCAAGACTTATCCACGTGTCCCTTTAAACATGGTCCAAACGGTCACCCTAATAATCAACCGCTTCCATACTATGAATACCCCCCCCCCAGCATATAATATTTAAGATTAGGCAATATAAGAATTAGGATACATGTGGATAAAGGATGCATTTATAATAGCGAGTACTGCAACAGCAGTGACATTGCTGACCAGATCCATCACTATGGTATATGGGGCCAAGGGGACACCTGTGCTGCATTCCTTTCAATTGCCTGTTAATTTTGGATGAGGACCTGTTTTTTCAGTTTATTTGGAGTAAGCACCAGGGTTGAGCAGTAGGTATAATTTTGCGATTAGTGCCCCTCAAAAAATAAGCACCAGCACCAAGTGATCTGTTGGTTACAAATAGAGCAAGTGATCTCTAGCGCTCCCCATGTTAAGTATAGGACGCCGTAAGTAGAGTAAGCTCACGCTACGAATCACTAATAGCGACGTACCAAGTGATTTTTCCTGTTTCTAGTGGGAGGCAAATGATCTGTTGGTCCGGTGGTAGACTGAATTAAGCTGGTGCTAATGCAAAAACATGCCGACGCTAGGGTTAGCTACCACCAGCTGATAGATAACATTCCAAAACCCCAGAGTAATGTGGTGCAACTATGCCTTTCTGGTGTACTAGCCGGATACTTAGATTCAATAATTTATTTGACGCAGTTCGGCAATTTTTTTGCCGACGTCCATTATTATTATTATTATTATTATGGTGACCATTTGCTAAATAGGGAATTCACCATATTTTCGGCAAAATTTATTCCCCGAAATGTGATTAAAAGTAAAGGATATAAAGATGAATTGAACCTTAAGGCTAAGGTCAGACGAAAGCATTTTTAACCCCTTCACTGCTGAGCCATCTCGGGTCTAATTTTTCTTCTTTACTTTAAACATGGTCATGTTTGGTATCATTGGAAAGGCCATGCTCTGGCCTTTCTACTGATAACAAGCATGACCCTCTAGCTGCCAACAGTGGGGAGATATCGTGGTTCAAAGGAACCCCCTATCTCCACCCCTATCTTTCCTTAGGAGTCAACGAGGACGTTCCCCACACGTCCTCAGCAGTGAAAGGGTTAACGTGCGTTTAACCGCACGAAATCACGGCCGTGCTAGCAGCAAATGACATCAAATGCCGGGTAACATACGAAGTACGGCCGCACGAAAGATCGTCCGCGCAACGCAAGTGGCAAACGAACGCATTTTTTCTAGAACGTCAAACCGCTACTACTGACGTACAGAGTGCGCTGCGTCCGCATAGTGGCGTGTTTGCGTGATTGGGAGACGTCAGACGCTGCACACGTCCGGCCAACATAACGTCCAGACGCAAAAAGGGTTTTATTGATGATCCGTACAAAATCACGGCCGAAAATGCGCATCGTATGACCGCTATCGCGTATTCCGTGAAAAAATACGTCCATTCGTTCGAACGCACTTTTTCACGGACAACGCAAAAAATGCGTTCGTCTGACCCTAGCCTTAGATTCTAACTTACACAATAACCCCTAAAATGGCATAAACACAGGGAAACACAATAAAAACAGTGTGGCATGTAGCCCCTTAACCCTAAAATGCCATTATCAAGGAAAAAATAAAATGTATACTGTGAAGGATGAAGCTTGCCCATTAACCCTTAATACACCACTAAACCAAGGCAAAATTAATGTAATACACAATGTAATGTATAGTCTGAAAATTAACCACTTCACTGCTGAGCTATTTCAACCCTGTGAAAAATGTATGTGCACATTTTTATTACATTTTTTATGACTTTTGATTTACACAGAATATGTTCATGTCATGTTGGATATCATTGGAAAGGCCAGAATCTGCCTATGACATATAGATCGAACCTATACTTCCACAGGGGCGCATATATTGAGGTCCGAACAAGTGGAGGAAGCTGGAGCTGATTTCTGGTGGGGGCAAAGAATAACCTGGCGGGGCGCAAATGCCCCCCCTGTAGAGATGCCTATGAGTCTGGCACAGGCATTCATAACAGACTGCAGAGGGAGAAAGAATCTGGGATCTCCTAGGGCCAGAGAGAAGGAGGTTACAGTAGACGAGGCAGGAGATAAGTGCTTGGATGAGAATATTACAGAGTCCTGATTAAGACAAGGGCGGATGCGGGACAGGTGGAAGCAGCGGGATTTGGTTAGTGACTGAATGTGAGGCGTAAAGGAGAGATCAGAGTCTAGGAGTACACCGAGGCACCAGGCCTGAGAGGTAGATGTAATGGTGGGACCAACAAAGTCCAGCAGAAAATTTAATGGAGGCTGTGGTTCTCTTGCAAGGCAAAGGGAGTTTGCTGGAAGAGAGAATGGGATCAAAAATTAGGGGTCGTCATAAAATGCGCAAGTCAATGAGACAGAACAGGGGACAGATAAAAACATATGGTTTGGGGGATGGGGAAACAGAGTGTAACGTGGGTATTTCTGTCCACGTGCAGAATGCTCCCCTTGAAGTCAGTATTCCGCAGAAGTACCGCTTCTGGTCCAGAACGCAGGCAATAACACAAAGGAGATCCTTGCAGTTTCAACAAAAAATGGAGACTGAGTTTATTTTACAACTGGTTCAAACAAACACACAGGGAAGGTACAGAAATAATTGAAACACGTCCAGCAGCTAAACAATGGCTTAGGGAGTAGGAATCTGGTTACAATGGTTTCCATGGGGGAGGGTGATGCAAGCATGGCCAAAGGAATCCAAGCGCAAAGGTAAAGAATAGCACAGTATATACAGTTATATCACAGGAGACTTCGCAATAAATACATAAGGGAAAATTAATATAACACAGAACACAAACCCTGCATCTAGAATTGTAGATACAGGGTGACTTTAACAAAGGAAGGAGCAGGAAAACAAAATAAAAAAACATGAGGCTCGCACTTCTCAAATACAATCCTAGACCCATGTACTTCGAGTCCAAAGTGACACACATCACAGAGGGCGCAAAAGGTATACAAGGTAAGCAAATGAGAAGTATATATATATATATATATATATATATATATATATATATACACAGTATATACACATACAGACAAGTTAAAATGCAGACTTACAGGGTTATTCAAAGAGCTCCGAATTGCTTGAGAAAGGTAACCGAACGCTGAAAATCAGCGTTCGATTACCTTTCCTGGCCATTCGGCTATCCAGAGAGCAGGCAATTCGCCAAATCCTGGCGAATTGCCTGAACATACCGTGCCTGTTTGGTGCATGTTCGAGGGCAGTGAAATCCCCATAAAAAAGCACTGCTTCGGCTATTCAGAGAACCCACACCAGCAGTGAAAAGATCCCCTAATACCCTGCCATTCGGTGGTTTAATTCGGCAAGTTTATTCAGGAGAATCCCATAGACTTCAATGTTAAAAATATTCTGGTTTTAATTCAATATCTAATAAACCGTTCATTATAAAATTCTGCGGTAAAAAGTCTCTTTATTTATAGATTTTTTAGGATATTTTAAGCATTTTTCTGAAAATTTCTCTTTTTTTAAAAGTACGATTTTTTTTTTTTAAGTTTACTTATTTTTTCTGTAACAGCCCTTTTTATTATCATTCCCTGGACCTCCTGTGTAAATTTCAGACATTTTCGCTCAGTAGTTTCTTTGCAAACAGCGTTTTATTTTCCAACATTCACACAAGCTATTTTGCTAATTTATTCACTGCCTCGTCTGCGGTGTCGGCTGCTTCGGCTGTGTGTGATCAGCTCCTGCTCGGGCTTTTTCCGTGGTTTTCGGCAGGTTAACGTTAATCCAGATGTTTTTACGTGTTTTCGGCGTGCATTCGCTGGGTTTTGCGGTTTGTTTTCGTCGGGTTTGCGGCAGCTTTTCTCTGCAATTCGGGGACCCTGTGGTGCTTGCTGAATACACCGCAGGGTCACCGAAATGGGATCGGCAAAAGGAACCGAATTGAACAGAACGAAAAGTCACCGAACGTGCGGTGACTTTTCGAATCTCTTTGAATAACCCTGTAATTAAGCATAGCCAATAGCAGCTGAGGCAAAGCATTGGGAAGAGTGTGGCCTGAGAATCACCTTGTTAGTTGCAAGTAATGTCTCACCTTATACATCAGCCAAATTCCTAGTACTAGACAAAGGCAACCATAAGGGCAATACTGGTAACAGGACAACAGTCCAATCAGCACATATACTGTGCAGTTTCTATTGGACTGCCAATAGAACTGCCAATTAGACTGCCAATCCACTGGCTGTGCATCTATAACATCTATTTTTTGTCCTATGCCTTTTAGGGATGAGCCGAACACCCCCGTGTTCGGTTCGCATTCGAACTCGAACAATTTCGAAAGTTTGAGTTCGAACTCGAACACAAATCGAACTCAATGCAAGTCAATGGGACTCAAAAGTTTGGTTTTTAGAGTGCCCTGCAAGAGTGCATATATGCAAGATATTTGCCATAAAAGGTGTATGGGGGTCCGGGTAGTACCCTGGGGGACCGGAAACAAGGACAAAAAGTTTTTAAAAAAAAACTTTTTAAAGGGAGAGTGAGTTTTCCATGAAATAAGGGTTAAAAATAAAAACGAAAAATTCCTTCAAATATCGTGCCTAGGAGGTCCCCATAACCTGCCTGTGAAGTGGCGGATTTCTAGGATGTATAGAACCATTTAAAAACCAAAAAATGACGTTTCAAATGACTGTAAACGCTTTTCCTTTAATCTATTCATAAACAACTGCTTAGGGCGGCAGTCTGTATTAGAAAAGGAGACATTTTAGGACATGCAGAACAAGTTTAGTGATTTTTTGGCTTTTGGCTAAATTATGGTGAAAACTTATGCAGGCTCTGGATGAAAGTAACAATAGGTGCTTTAAAATTGGGCCTTCAGTGTCGGCAACAGTAACCCCTCTGTGGTATTGTGGAAGAGTGCGGGGTTGGACCCTACGGTTCAAATATTAAAATGATATAAATCTGGTAATATAGGCATCAGTGGCAGTGCACCCAAATAATGTGCCTTTCATGGCAGCAAGTACATTCACACCGTAACCCTTTTGTGGTATTGTGGAAGAGTGCAAGGTTGGACCCTGCGGTTCAAAAAATTAAAATGATATAAATCTGGCACAGGTGTCAGTGCAGCCAAATATTGTGCCTTTCATGGCAGCAAGTGCCTTCACACCGTAACCCCTTTGTGGTATTGTGGAAGAGTTCAGTGGTGGAGGTTTTGTGAATACAGAAGAGATCCCCGATCTATTCAGTTACGTCAGCATCAGGGGATTGATAGCTGTTGATCCAGGACTGATTCATTTTTATAAATGTCAGCCGGTCTACAGAGTCGGTGGACAGACTCACTCTTTTGTCTGTGACAAAACCTCCAGCGCCACTGAACGCCCTTTCAGAAAGCATGCTGGATGAAGGGCAACCTAGTAGCTGCATAGCATATTGGCTAAGTTCTGGCCAGTGATCCAATCTCAACACCAAGTAAGCCAGTGGATCATCTGCTGGAAAGGTATCCAGGTCTGCCCTACATTTGACGTCCCTGGGCATCGTGGACTAAAAAAATTGGAAAAGCCATCAATCAAGCGGCCCCTTTCACCTCTCTTCCTCTGATCAACCGCAGCCTCAGAAGCACCTGTGTCATCACTTGTTAACCAATTTTGTAGAAATGACTAACCCCCAAAATAGTTGGTGGCAGTGAGAACACAAAGATTAGAACAATTTCCAGATATTTTGTAGAAATTAATGACCCCCAAAATAGTTGCTGGGAGAACACACAGATTACCACAATTCCCAGATATTTTGTAGAAATGACTGACCCCCAAAATTGCTGGTGGCAGTGAGAATACAAAGATTAGAACAATTCCCAGATATTTTGTATAAATGACTGACCCCCAAAATAGTTGGTGGCAGTGAGAACACACAGATTAGAACAATTCCCAGATATTTTGTAGAAATCACTGACCCCCAAAATAGTTGCTGGGAGTGAGAACACACAGATTACCACAATTCCTAGATATTTTGTAGAAATTACTAACCCCCAAAATAGTTGCTGGGAGTGAGAACACACAGATTAGAACAATTCCCAGATATTTTGTAGAAATTACTGACCCCCAAAATAGTTGCTGGGAGAACACACAGATTACCACAATTCCCAGATATTTTGTAGAAATTACTTATCCCCAAAATAGTTGCTGGGAGTGAGAATACACAGATTACCACAATTCCCAGCTACTTTGTAGAAATTACTGACCCCCAAAATAGTTGCTGGGAGTGAGAACACACAGATTACCACAATTCCCAGATATTTTGTAGAAATTACAGACCCACAAAATAGTTGCTGGGAGTGAAAACACACAGATTACCACAATTCCCAGATATTTTGTAGAAATTACTGACCCCCAAAATAGTTGCTCGGAGTGAGAACACACAGATTACCACAATTCCCAGATATTTTGTAGAAATTACTGACCCTCAAAATAGTTGCTGGGAGTGAGAACACACAGATTAGAACAATTCCCAGATATTTTGTAGAAATTACTGACCCCCAAAATAGTTGGTGGCAGTGAGAACACACAGATTAGAACAATTCCCAGATATTTCGTAGAAATTAGACCCCCCCCCAGTAGCTGGTGGCAGACTGGTAGTGAGAACACACACTAACACAACAATCTCCTCTCAAACACGTGCTGAAGCGCTGTGTGAAGCCTTATATGGGCCGAAAGGTTCTTATCTGCCGACATTTTTCTATGTTTCTATGTTTCTATGTTATATAGTGTGCTGCGGGATTTAGCTCTGTGAGCCCATGATTGGGAAAAATTTGCCCAATCAGGACTCTGAGCCGTGATTGGCATAGTCTTGCACCGGTCTTGCATCTGACCTGTGGTCAGGTGCAAGGCTGTAGCCAATTACAAGCTTCAGGCCAGTGGAAAAGTGCATTGTGGTCAATTGTGGTGCATTGTGGGCGAACATGCGGCGAACACGCGGAAATGTTCATAGTTCGCGAACATGCGAACAGGCAATGTTTGAATAGAACTCCGAACCGATCGAACCGAACAGCTCATGCCTAATCCCTTCATGCTTCATTTTCATTTTTTCTATTAGTTTGTTTGTCCTGCGCATCTTACATTGTTAAATTTTTGTTACTACTTTGGGACCAACATCCCACTTCTGGTACCGTAGACACATCCTTGTGGTATGCCAGGTACTTTGTGTTTGTTAGTTACTGTTACAGCTGCCTGGGGGTCTGGGCATAGTTCTGTGTCGCTGGCTGGTCGGGTGCCAGCACTTCATGATGGCCGATTGGTGTCTGAGGGGGCGGGACCTGGTGTGGTCACGAGGAGCCGCTGGGTTTAAAGCAGGGCCCGAGATATTGCTCAGTGCCCTGACGTGGAGTCTAGTTTCCGCATCGTCTGTTTATTATTATGCTTTGCCAACCCAGTTGCCAACCCATTTCTGTCTGAGGATTCTGCTCACGTTTTTGACCCGGCTTGCCATTTGACCATTCTATTGCTTATTCCCTATTGGTGTTCTGTATAGCGGTTATATGTTTTACCGCATGTGTGTTGGTCGGGGTTCTGCCCGCCACCTTGGTAAATTCACATTTCGCTCTTGGTCACTGTTGGTTACCTTATATGGTCTAAGTCCTAATCAAAAGGCATCCGATTATGTGAAGATCTGCCGAGCCGTGAGTTTATTAGGTTATGATTAGGGAAGAGCGTTCGGTTCGGATCACTTCGGAGTTCGATTCGAATATTGGCCATTCGTTGAACTCCGAAAATTTCTGCGTGTTCGCCGCATGTTCACCCACAATGCACCAAAATGGACCACAATGCACTTTTCCACAAGCCTGAAGCCTGTAATTGGCTACAGCCTTGCACCTGACCACAGGTCAGGTGCAAGACAGGTTCAAGACTATGCCAATCATGTCTCAGAGTCCTGATTGGGCAAATTTTGCCCAATCATGGGCTCACAGAACTAAGTCCCGCAGCACACTATATAAGGCTTCAGAGAGCGCTTCAGCACGTGTTTTGACAGGTGCAAGACTATGGGCAAATTTTGCCCAATCATGGGCTCACAGAGCTAAGTCCCGCAGCACACTATATAAGGCTTCCCTGCCTGCAGCCCCAGCTTGTGTGTTTGCAGGAGTGAATCAGAGAGGAGAGGAGATTGTTCTGTCAGAAACATAGAAACATAGAAAAATGTCGGCAGATAAGAACCTTTCGGCCCATCTAGTCTGCCCAATTACATGGATACTTTACCTGGATTTATCTTTTGTTTAGGATAGCCTTATGCCTATCCCATGTCAGGGTGTATCAGTGACGTTGTAGGAGATTTCTGGGAATTTGAATCTGTCTTGGCACTGCCAGGCCATCAGGGACAGTGTGTTTCAGTGAGATGTAGGAGATTTCTGGGAATTTGAATCTGTCTTGGCAATGCCAGGCTATCAGGGACAGTGTGTATCAGTGAGTTGTAGGAGATTTCTGGGAATTTTAATCTGTCTTGGCACTGCCAGGCTATCAGGGATAGTGTGTTTCAGTGAGTTGTAGGAGACTTCTTGGAATTTGAATCTGTCTTGGCACTGCCAGGCTATCAGGGACAGTGTGTATCAGTGAGTTCTACCAGAGTTCAGCAAATTTAAAATTGTCTTGGCACAGCCTGTTATCAGTGTGTATCAGTGAGTTCTACCATAGTTCAGCAAATTAGAATCTGTCTTGGCACAGCCTGTTATCAGTGTGTATCAGTGAGTTCTACCACAGTTCAGCAAATTAGAATTTGTCTTGGCACAGCCTGTTATCAGTGTGTATCAATGAGTTCTACCACAGTTCAGCAAATTAGAATCTGTCTTGGCACAGCCTGTTATCAGTGTGTATCAGTGAGTTCTACCACAGTTGAATCTGTCTTGGCACAGCCTGTCATCAGTGTGTATCAGTGACTTCTACCACAGTTCAGCAAATTAGAATCTGTCTTGGCAAAGCCTGTTATCAGTGAGTTCCACCACAGTTCAGCAAATTAGAATCTGTCTTGACAGGAGCCACACCGGGCCAGAAATTCTGTCAGCTCTGCAGGGGCAGGCGCAGAGATGGTTAACACCACGCCAGCTTCAGCTGGGAATGGATGTCTGTGATAATGGCAGCAACCTTCTCTCCGCCCTACGCAAGGGTAAATTGATGCATGTACCATGCCTAGCACGTGTCCTAAATCTAGTGGTACAGCATTTCCTAACCAGGTACCCAGGGCTTGCAGAGCATCTCAGCCAGGCCAGAAAAGTCTGCAGCCACTTCAGATGGTTATTCCCAGCAAGTGTTCGCCTGGCAGAAATTCAAAGAGAATTCCACCTTCCCACAAACCGTCTGATCTGTGACATGCCCACCAGGTGGAACTCGACATTGGCAATGCTGCAGCATCTGCACCAGCAGCAGAGGGCCATCAATGAGTACCTGTGTGAGTATGGCAGAAGGACAGGCTCAGGTCAGCTTGGTTGTTTCCCCCCGCAGTGGCTGATGATCAAGGATGCATGCACTGTACTGTCACCATTTGAGGAGGCAACGAGGATGGTGAGCAGGGACAGTGCATGCATCAGTGACACAATTCCTTTAGTGTTCCTGCTGGAGCGCACTGTGCAGGGAATTATAGATGTGGCACTAGAGGCAGAGCAGCGGGGGGGAAGAGGAGGCCTTCCCTAGCTCTCAAGGCCCCAGTCTTTACACAGACAGCATTCCTGCGGGTCCTCACATCAGACAGGAGGAGTATGAGGAGGAGGAATATTTAAGTAGTGGGGGCATTGAAGGTGGGGTTTCCTCAAAGGAGGGTTTTGTGTGCCCAGAAACGCAATGACTAGTACGTGGCTGGGAGGAGGAAGTGCACGATGGGGTCATCCTCATTTACCAGGAAGACTCGGAAGCTAATGCCACCTCCAACCTACGCTGCATGGGCTCCCTTATCCTGCAAAGCCTGCTAAAGGACCCCAGGATTTGTGCTATCAAGGAGAGGGATCATTAGAGCTTGTGAAGCCTTCTAAGTGCAAGCCTTCCAAGTGAATCACTTAGAGATATTCTGGTGAGTGATTTTGATTTTTGTTTCAAACAGATCTTTTTTATTCATCTTAAGGTTTTAAGTTAGGTCTGGTGAGTAAGTTAGGTTAGGCTGGTGACTCATGTTTCTTACTGATTACCACAGAATTGGAATCAATTGGGTGCTATTTGCTAAGAGGTTAAGCTTGTCCACGCCTTGCTGGGGGAGGTGTTCTTAGGTGACTATGTAAAGCTTGCTGGTATTAGCTTGTCTAATAGAGCTTGTGAAGCCTTCTAAGTGCAAGCCTTCCAAGTGAAGCACTTAGAGATATCCTGGAGATACTCTGGAGGTAGTCTGAGGTTAGACAGGAGGTAGAAAACCTACAAAAAGGTAAGATTTGCTGGTTTTAAATCCATTCTTTTATAATGGCAGGCTTGGTCCAGTGTAAGAGCTGTCATGCATTTGTTTTTAGATCCAATTTTTGGAGGTTTGGAGTGTGCCTGATATGTAGGCAGTTCTCTTTATTGCAGCAGGAAATTGCCTGTTTGAAGTCTGAGATTTGTAAATTATCTGTTAGACAAACTCAGGCTATGACTGTTACAAAGCCACTGCCATAGAGGCCTCCTAGGAGCAGCAGATGGACTACTGTAGGATCTGGTAGACTTAGAGTTGTGGATAGAAGGCATGTCCCACAGTCTTTGGCTCTTCTTAATTCTTTTGAGGCACTTTCAGAATGTAGTGGTAAGACGGAAGTAGGCTCAGACAAAATAGTTGAGGAACCACCATCCCCTATGCCTATGGTATGCAGGACTGCAACCAAAGACAAAAAGGAAAAGGTGGGACTTGATAGAAGGCAATTGTTGCTGGGTGATTCTATCATAAGAGGTGTTGAGCTGGAGAGTAGTGGTTTGGTGAGATGTCTTCCTGGGGCTACTGCTCGTAGAGACAGGAGACGTATTCTCAATATTGTCAAACAAGCAAAGCAGGAAGGGGAAGTGGACGTTCTAGTCCATCTAGGGACAAATGACTTGGCTAGCAATGAGGTTTGTGAGATTAAGGAAGATTTTTGTATTCTTGGAGGTGAAATACAGCAGATTGCGTCCACTGTGTCATTCTCTGAAGTTCTGCCTGTGCATAACATTCAGGATAGGCAGATGCGCACTAGGGAATTTAATTTGTGGCTTCGGGAATGGTGTCGGGAGCAAGGATTTGGCTTTGTGTTCCATGATAGCTCTAATTGGAGCAGAAAGGAACTGTATAAAAAAGATGGTTTGCATCTTACTCATAGGGGAACATATGTTCTCAGTGAGAAGTTCAAAGGTTTCACAAAGGAATATTTAAACTAGGAGGGGGGACAAAAGGGTAAAAAAACAATCTGCCCGATTGTCCCCCAAAATTAAATCGGAGTGTGCAAGCAACATGCGGTGTAAAAAATGACAAGCTCAGAGTCGTGTCTATAAATGCTCGCAGTTTATTCAATAAAATCAATGAACTGGAGGCAATGATGGCAGCTGAAAAAGTAGATTTGGTGGCGGTTACTGAGACATGGTTCAGTGAGAAAAATAACTGGGACATAACAATACCAGAGTACTCTTTATATAGAAAAGACAGAGAAGGTAGGAAAGGAGTAGGAGTGGCCCTGTATGTGAAAAACAACATAAAAACGAACCAAATAAAAGTGAGCGAGGTGAACATAGAGTCAGTTTGGGTTACGCTAACATTTGGCAATCATACAGTAGCTCGTGTAGGTGTGATCTATAGACCCCCTGGACAAGTAGAAGAGCTAGATAATCTGATGTTGGAAGAACTAGCCAAAATGGCAATGAAGGGGGAAGTTATTATCATGGGGGACTTTAATCTTCCTGATGTGAACTGGAAAACCAAAATAGCTGGATGTGCCAGGAGTACAAATATTCTAAACTCCCTACTGGGATATCTCTAGCACAAGTAGTTGAGGAGCCGACCCGTAAAGAGGCCATATTGGATTTAATACTCACAAATGGAGGTTTGGTATCAGATGTTGTTGTAGGTGAAAATTTGGGATCTAGTGATTACCAGTCAGTGTGGTTTAATATAAGAACAGGGATGGAGCCGCACCACACAAAAATAAAAGTTTTAGACTTTAAAAAAACAGATTTTTCTAAAATGAGATTTTGTGTGAATGAGTCATTATCAGACTGGAGGAGTTTAAAGGGAGTCCAGGAGAAAAGGGATTATTTAAAGGAGGCATTATTGAAGGTCACATGCAATTGCATTCGGCTTGTTAGCAAAAACAAAAAAAGGGAAGAAACTACTGTGGTACTCTGCAGAAGTGGCCAAAAAAGTGAAGTACAAAAAGATAGCATTCAATAATTATAAAAAAAACTCCGAGTGAAGAAGATAGACAAACCTATAAAATGAGGCAGAAAGAGGCAAAGCAATTTAAAAGAGCTTCCAAAGCACACACAGAAGAGAAAATAGCTCAGTCAGTAAAAAAGGGAGACAAAACATTTTTTAGATACATATACGAGAAAAGAAAAGTAAAACAAGGATTAGTTAGATTAAAATCAAAGGAAGGAAGGTATGTAGAAGAGGATAAAAGTCTCGCTGACTGCCTAAATGAATATTTTTGTTCAGTCGTTGCAGAAGAAAAGGAAGGAAGTTAGGAGGAAACACTAAAGAGACATTTACATATGAGTTTACAGAGGAGGAGGTTCTACAGCAGCTGTCTAAAGTAAAGACAAATAAGTCAATGGGGCCTGATGGGATCCACCCTAAATTATTAAAAGAGCTCAGTGGTGTAATAACAAAACCGTTAACAAGGATTGGTTAAATAAATCTGTTAACGGGAGTCGTCCCAGAAGACTGGAAATTAGCAAATGTTGTGCCCATTTACAAGAAGGGTAGTAGGGAAGAATCGGGAACTATAGGCCAGTTAGTCTTACGTCAGTAGTGGGGAAATTAATGGAAACCATGTTAAAGGAAAGGATTGTTGAACATCTAAAAACACATAGATTACAGGATCAGAAACAACATGGGTTTACCTCTGGGAGATCATGCCAAACTAATCTTATTGATTTTTTTGATTGCGTAACAAAAATAATAGACACAGGTGGTGTAGTAGACATTGCTTATTTAGATTTCAGTAAGGCTTTTGATACTGTTCCGCATAGAAGGCTTATCAATAAATTGCAATCTTTGAGCTTGGATTCCAATATTGTTGAATAGGATTAGGCAGTGGATGAGTGACAGGCAACAGAGGGTTGTGATAAATGAAGTTCATTCGGCGCAAGGTCTTGTTACCAGTGGGGTACCTCAGGGGTCAGTACTTGGACCCATTCTCTTTAATATTTTTATTAGTGATATTGCAGAAGGTATTAATGGAAAAGTATGTCTTTTTGCTGATGACACAAAGATTTGCAACAGGGTTGACGTTCCTGGAGGGATCAGCCAAATGACAAATGATTTAGGTAAACTAAAAAAATTATCGGAGCTGTGGCAATTAAGTTTTAATGTGGATAAGTGCAAGATAATGCACCTGGGACGTAAAAACCCAAGGGCTGAATATAGTATATTTGATACAGTCCTAACCTCAACATCTGAGGAAAGGGATTTAGGGGTTATTATTTCAGAGGATCTAAGGGTAAGCAGTCAATGTAATAGAGGAGCAGGAAATGCTAGCAGAATGCTTGGTTGTGTAGGGAGAGGTATTAGTAGTAGGAAAAGGGAAGTGCTCATGCCACTTGTCGTGGAAATTTTATTATGTGGACATTATATTCTAGGATGTGCGTTTTTTATAAGTTGTCATCTGTCTCCCTGTGTTGGATTTGAATGTGGTTTTAAATCCAAACCAGCGGCAAAACCGTCAGTATGAAAACCTTCTTTTGGGTTTAGAGACATACCTGCTTTTAAGACATTTAAGCCTTGTCTCAACACTGGTACCGTGTTTTGATAATAACTGTATTGTCTCCGCAGATATGTCAATAACCCATAAGGAACGACTAGATTGATCTTCACTCAGATACTGATCACTCTGAGCAGTATCTGAATGGGGTCCATATTGACAAGTGACGGGGGATGGTCGGACAAACATGGCTGACGGGGACCATGGAGATGAATCAGGGATGAGTCATCTCCAGGAGGCCGGTCGGTCATTCTAGTCGACTCCCCTGTCCTTTTGATATGTAAATGTAATTAATGGGCAACCTGGTTTTCTGTTGTACAGCCAGGGGGCTACTGGGCGTTGTGCTATCTGTCTAATAAATTAAAATGACCAGGGGCCACAGGGGCACTTGGCTAGAGGATTTCCAGCTTGAAGCAGCGTGTTTGTCTGATTCCTCCTGGGATAGAGAAGTACTTCGTGCCTTATACAGAAAGAACTAAATATAGCGTGTATTTTTATAGTGACGGATTTGTTTGTACTGGGTGCACTTTAATACTGAAGTGTACCTTTTTAGTGCACCAGGACTTTATGCGCAAAGACCAAACTTTCCATAACACACTGTACAGAGCACTGGTGAGACCTCACTTGGAGTACTGTGTGCAGTACTGGAGACCGTATCTCCAGAAGGATATAGACATCTTAGAGAGAGTTCAGAGAAGGGCTACTAAAATGGTGTACGGCTTGAAGGAGAAAAGTTACCAGGAAAGGCTTAATGATCTTAACATGTACAGCTTGGAAAAAAGACGAGACAGAGGAGATATGATAGAAACATTTAAATACGTAAAGGGAATCCACAAGGTAGAGGAAGGGAGTATATTTAAAAGGAAACAAAGTAGCAAAACAAGAGGACATAGTCTTAGATTAGAGGGGCAAAGGTTTAAAAGTAACATCAGGAAGCATTATTTTACTGAGAGGGTGGTGGATACATGGAACAGTCTTCCAGTTGAAGTGGTAGAGGCCAAAACAGTAATTGAATTTAAGCAAGCATGGGATAGGCATAAGGCTATCCTAAACAAAAGATAAATCCAGCTAAAGTATCCATGTAATTGGGCAGACTAGATGGGCCGAAAGGTTCTTATCTGCCGACATTTTTCTATATTTCTATGTTTCTATTACTGGTTGGCAAGCCTTCTTGATCCACGATACAAGGGTAAAGTTGCAGAGCTCATCCTGCCCGCAGAGAGGGAGGACAGGATGAAACAACTTGAGTACGCTCTAAGGCGACACTTGTGTAACACCTTTCCAGGCACTGGTAGGTTACCAAGTGATGACACAGGTGCTTCTGAGGCTGCGGATGATCAGAAGAAGAGCAGTGAAGGCCGGGGCCGCTTGCCTTTTTAAAGTTTTTTAGTCCACGACGCCCAGGGATGTCAAATGTAGGCACCCATTGTAAGCGTCTTTACCATATGGTATGCTAGGGGCAAGGGCAGACCTGGATACCTTTACAGCAGATGATCCACTGGCTTACTGGGTGTTGAGATTGGATCACTGGCCAGAACTTAGCCAATATGCTATGGAGCTACTAAATTGCCCTTCATCCAGCGTGCTTTCTGAAAGGACGGTTTTGTCACAGACAAAAGAGTGCGCCTATCCACCAACTCTGTAGACCGGCTGACATTTATTAAAATGAATCAGTCCTGGATCAGCAGCCATTAATCCCCTGATTCTGACGTAACTGAATAGATTGGGGATCTCTTCTGCATTCCCAAAACCTCCACCACTGCACTCTTCCACAATACCACAAAAAGGGTTACGGTGTGAATGCACTTGCTGCCACCAAAGGTAAAATATTTGGGTGCACTGCCACTGACACCTATACCAGGTTCATATCATTTTAAAATTTGACCACAGTCTCCAACCCTGCACTCTTCCACAATACCACAGAGGGCTTATGGTGTGAACACACTTGCTGCCCCAAAGGTAAAATATTTGGGTGCACTGACGCCTGTACCAGATTCATATCATTTTAATATTGGACCGCAGGGTCCAACCCTGCAATCTTCCACAATACCACAGAGGGGTTACGGTGTGATGGCACTGTTGCCGACACTAAAGACCCAATTTTAAAGCACATATTGTTACTTTCATCCAAAGCTTGCATAAGTTTCACCATGATTTAGCCAAAAAAATAATTAAACTTGTTCTGCGTGTCCTAAAACATCTCCTCTTTTCATACAGGCTGCCGCCCTAAGCAGTTGTTTATGAATAGATTAGAGGGAAACTATTTACCGTCATTTGAAATGTAATTGTTTTTGTTTTTAAATGTTTCTATACATCCTACAAATCCGCCACTTCACGGGCAGGTTATGGGGACCTCCTAGGCACTATATTTGAAGGAATTTTTATAATTCTATAATTCCCTGCAGAGTGCGCTCCAGCAGGAACACTAAAGGAATTGTGTCACTGATGCATGCACTGTCCCTGCTCACCATCCTCGTTGCCTCCTCAAATGGTGACAGTACAGTGAATGCATCCTTGATCGTCAGCCACTGCAGGGGGAAAAAAAACAAGTTGACCTGAACCTGTCCTTGTGCCATACTCACACAAGTACTCATTGATGGCCTTCTGTGGTTTGTGCAGACGCTGCGGCATTGTCAATGTTGAGTTCCACCTGGTAGGCATGTCACAGATCAGGTGGTTTGTGGGAAGGTGGAATTCTCTTAGAATTTCTGCCAGGCGAACACTTGCTGGGAATGACCATCTGAAGTGGCTGCAGACTTTTCTGGCCTAGCTGAGAAGCTCTGCCAGCCCTGGATTTCGTTAGGAAACGCTGTACCACTAGATTTAGGATGTGTGCTAGGCAGGGTACATGCATCAATTTACCTTTGCGTAGGGCGGAGAGAAGGTTGCTGCCATTATCACAGATGACCATTCCCAGCTGAAGCTGGCGTTAACTGTCTCTGCGCCTGCACCTGCAGAGCTGAGAGAGTTTCTGGCCCGGTGTGGCTCCTGTCCCCTAAACAAACCAGCTCAAGCACAGTATGGCGTCTTTTTGCTTGAGCCATTGCGTAGCACCTGCCACACGTCGGTCTAACTGCCAGTTCGCCAGAGACATTGAAGGAGGAGGAGGAAGATGTGGTGCAGCAGATAGACCTCATATAAGCAGCTTTCTGGAGGCATGGTGGATGAGCAAGCTTCAGCACAGAGCCCCATCCTGGACCCCTCCCAGCTGCAAGCAGAGTTACCCAGTGTGCTGTGAAGGAATTGTAATGGCCCTGTCCATGCTTGCTGGAACACGTGTCTAAAGTAATGTGCACCTTGCTGCTGACTGCCTTTCCCAATGACTCCATAACATTGTGTTCCACGTGCTGGTATAGTGCTGGAATGGCCTTCCGTGAAAAGAAATGGCGTTTTGGAACCTGCCACTGCGGTACAGCACATTCGGCAAATTCACAGAAGGAAGCAGAGTCCACCAGCTGGAAAGGTAGCAGCTGTAATGCGAGTAATTTTGCTAAGCTGGCATTTAGACGCTGTGCTTGGGGATGGTTGGGACTATATTTTTTCTTACGCTGCAGCAGCTGGTGCAACGTAATCTGACTGCGTAAATCTTCTGCTGATGGGATGCTGTCACATTCTGAGGAAAGACCTGGTACACCCATTACTGTAGCATCATCCCTGCCAGTGGAGGTTGTAGGCAATTATATGGCAGGACATATAGTGGGGGCAGAGACAGATGAGGAGGAGGAGGACCTATGCAAAGTGTTGTGCCAACGGGATGCATGGCAGGTGGTCATATAATCGTCTCATGCACGTGGTACCCAAGTGCGGGATGTCTTTCCCACGCTTGATCCTCTTCTGACATAGATTACAGATAGCAATGGTGCGGTCTGCTGCACATTACTTAAAGAACTCTCAGACAGCAGACTTTCTGTACATGTGCTTTGAGACAACAGCGCTCTGCAACTGAGCAGCTGTGACTTCTATGCCTTGGACTGGCTATGGTTGCTCATAGAGAGCGTTGTGCCTCTTGTTTGTTGTGCCTCCTCCTCCTCCTCACTTGACTCCTCTGTTCGATCAGGCACCCAGATGCAGTTAGTGACCTCATCATTGTCATCACCCCCTACCTCCTCGTCACTGGAGCCAACTTGGCAGTATGCTGCAGCTGCTGGGGCAACATCGGTGCCAGTTATTTGTGTGTCATTGGCACCCCCTCCCTCTAGGTTGATTATCCTCCCTTCCGCAACCTCAGAGTTTGAATCAGAGCACTGTAGTTGCTGCGCATCCTCAAGCAGCATGTCACTGTCATTGTAGTCAAACAATTCAGCTGACTCCTCCGTGTATGTTGGTGAGGCTACGGCAGGAGTAGCTGTGGACATGGAGGCTGCATTAGATGCTTTGGCAGCTGAGGTGGACTGTAAACCACTACAAGCCTGGATGGCAGAGGACTAGGAGGATGAGGATGGCCTGCTTAGCCAATCATGCAAATCGTCTGTATGTTGCTGCAGCGTAAGACAGCCAGCACCATTTAGAAAGAACAAGCGTGCCTTAGCAGAGGATGCACCACCTCCAGACCGACCAGGGGCACTGCCTTCCGACACAGAGGCTGCTTGCCCTCTTATTTGTGTCTGGGAGCGTCTGCCTGTCCTTTTTGGTCTTTCTGACATGGTGAGTGATATATTGATTTAAGATATACAGAACTCTGATTCAACTCTGGTATAAAGATTGGAGATATACAGTAGTCTGATTCAACTCTGGTATAAAGATTGGAGATATACAGAACTCAGATTCAACTCTGGTATATAGATTAAAGATATTCAGAACTCTGACATAAGTCGGCGATTTTACTGATATTTTCCCTGCAAGGCTGCCTACTCTCTCTCTCTCTGATTCACTTCCTCTCCTGCAGGCTGCAACACCCTGATAGCTGGCAACAGCCAGATTCAACTCTCAATAGATAAACTGATGAACTCTGATTAAACTGTGTTATTGTATGGTATCTAGAATTAGATCAAAGATATACAGATTTTTCAGAACAATGCTATAAATCAGTGATACACACTGTCCCTGATAGCCTGGCTGTGCCAAGACAGATTCAAATTTGCTGAACTGTGGTATAATTCACTGATACACACTGATAACAGGCTGTGCCAAGACAGATTCTAATTTGCTGAACTGTGGTATAACTCTCTGATACACACTGATAACAGGCTGTGCCAAGACAGATTCTAATTTGCTGAACTGTGGTAGAACTCACTGATACACACTGTCCCTGATAGCCTGGCAGTGCCAACACAGATTCAAATTCCCAGAAATCTCCTACAACTCACTGATGCACACTGTCCCTGATAGCCTGGCAGTGCAAACACAGATTCAAATTCCCAGAAATCTCCTACAACTCACTGAAACACACTGTCCCTGATAGCCTGGCAGTGCCAACACAGATCTAATTCCCAGAAATCTCCTACAACGTCACTGATAGAACAATCTCCTTTCTGATTCACTCCTGCAAATACACGCGCTGGGGCTGCAGGCAGGGAAGAAGCCTTATATAGTGTGCTGTGGGACTAAGCTCTGTGAGCCCATGATTGGGCAAAATTTGCCCAATCAGGACTCCGAGCCGTGATTGGCATAGTCTTGAACCTGTCTTGCACCTGACCTGCTATCAGGTGCAAGACTGTAGCCAATTACAAGTTTCAGGCCAGTGGAAAAGCGCATTGTGGTCCATTGTGGTGCATTGTGGGCAAATATGCGGCGAACACGCGGAAATGTTCTGAGTTCGACGAACAGCTGAATGGGCGATGTTCGAATCGAACTCCGAACTGATCCGAACCGAATGCTCATCCCTACACTGCACTCTTCCACAATACCACAGAGGGGTTACGTTGTGAAGGCACTTGCTGCCACCAAAGGTAAAATATTTGGGTGCACTGCCAATGATGCCTATACCAGATGCATATCATTTTAATATTGGACTGCAGGGTCCAACGCTGCTTTCTTCCACAATACCACAGAGGGGTTACGTTGTGAAGGCACTTGCTGCCACCAAAGGTAAAATATTTGGGTGCACTGCCAATGATGCCTATACCAGATGCATATCATTTTAATATTGGACTGCAGGGTCCAACGCTGCTTTCTTCCACAATACCACAGAGGGGTTACGGTGTGAAGGCACTTGCTGCCACCAAAGGCACAATATTTGGGTGCACTGCCACTGACGCCTATACCAGATTCATATCATTTTAATATTGGACTGCAGGGTCCAACCCTGCTCTCTTCCACAATACCACAGAGGGGTTATGGTGTGACGGCACTGTTGCCGACACTAAAGGCCCAATTTTAAAGCACATATTGTTACTTTCATCCAAAGCCTGCATAAGTTTCACCATAATTTAGCCAAAAAAAATCACTAAACTTGTTCTGTGTGTCCTAAAACATCTCCTCTTTTGATACAGACTGCCGCCCCAAGCAGTTGTTTATGAATAGATTAAAGGAAAACCATTTACCGTCTATCTAGCATATATGCCCTCTTGGAGGGCACTCTAAAAATCGAACGTTCGGTTCCCATTGACTTACATTGAGTTCGGATTTTGAAATTGTTCGAGTTCGAAATCGAACCGAACACGGGGGCAGTCGGCTCATCCCTAGTTATGATAGCGGTTTACTTTCTGCCCTGTTCGGTTGCTACATAAACGCAAAGTGTACCGAGGTTGCGACCATTCTGAAACCTGCACGATTCGTCTCATATTATTTTTACAACAGTCTACTTTCTGCCAGGTTTGGTTTCAACATAAACACTAAGGGCCCTATTACACTCCTCGCGCCCAATTTTGCGCGTCCGCAAAAACGCATTAACGCGAGGTGAAAAACTCTTCACGCTGAACGTCGTATTACAAAATGCACGTTTGCGTCTAACGCGAGTTACCCTGCGCGATCCCTGCGCAAGCGAAAGTTCGTGCACGCATCCCATACTTAACATTGTGAGCGCTAATGCGTTCGTGCGCTGGTATGCAGATGGTATTACAATCGATGAGCAAATTTTTACAAACGACGTTTGCGTGCATAATTTTAACGTCTTTTAAAAGCTGGTGATAACTGCAAATCTGAACATTCTGGCCGAAACCAAATACGCCAGCACAGAAAAAAAAAAATACAGCACAGTATAGTTACACATTCTAAACATACCCAAACAATAAAATTGAGAGGTTGTGCGTGTTTTTATTATTGCTGCAACATATATACTCAGATTGATTTTGACAGGCGCAAAAACTGAACGGGAGACAATTGTGGTTCTTAATTCTGATTGACTGAATTGCGTGAAAAAACAGTCTGCCCACCGATTTCTATGCGCAGCGTTAATTTCCGCGCGTTTTTGCGCGTATTTTTTGATCGCAATATTTTCGGATGGATGAAAAGATGCACTCGGATCGTAATACCAGCGTTAATTTATGCGCGTTAATGTTTAACGCTGCACGCAAAAAAACCTGCACTGCGGGCGCTTTTGGACAAATGTAATCGAGCCCTAAATTTGCCGATTATGTGACTGCCCTGCAGTTTGCACAATTCATCAATCGCAGCAAAACTCTGCTTGTAAAACGATGTGAAAATATACTATACTCAGGTATCCAGGTTATGTTTACTGTTGAATAAAGTTCATGTGTTTGCACTAAGCGATCTTTTGGTCTTGAAACCATTTGAGCTTGGGTGCTACTCTGGCTTGTTCATATACTCCCTGGCTTGGGAGATCAGGTCTAATAATACATTTTGCTCTGTAAACCTTGTATCAGAAAAATCTGTCTATTACGATCCCAACTACGCTACTCCAGTGTGAGCGCCATAGCGCCCATTACAGTTACACTGTATATGTCCTAATATTTTAAGGCATACTTTACATTAAAAATGCGGAATCCATGGGTGTTCTGGTCATATATATTGCAGCAGGGACACAAGATTAGGGATAAGCTGTACGGTTCGATCAGTTCGGAGTTCGATTCGAACATTGGCAGTTCGAAAGTTTCCAAATTTCGAACTTTTTGGCGTGTTCGGTTCGAGTTCAAATTTTTTTTTTTACAAAGAAGTATAAAAAATGCTCAAAAATCTAGAAATAAAGAGACTCTTTACTGCAGAATATTATAAGCAACGGTTTATTAGATATTGAATTAAAAAATAATGTCTGCGTGCAAAGATTCTCACCTCTAAATGACATTTGCTCTCAAACGGCGTAAACAACAGGTGTTTAATTAGTGTTTGGAAATAACATGTGCTTTTAATTAGTCTGGTCTAATGAATTTGATACATTGTCTGGAGACTGTGGGTGTCTCCTGAACATGTATCAAACAACACCTATGCTTCTGAGAAGTGTTTCTCCTACTAAATGTTCCTCTGATATGTTGTTTAACCCCTTAACCCTGCATTTCACTGCTGTCTGCTCAGCTCGTTTTTACCACTTTCGCTCATCATCTTTAAATGCGATTTGAAGCCACATTTTATTAAATGACCCAGACATATTAGATATCGTTCTTTCCGGCAGACACCGCAGATTCATAATATATCATTTTTATATGTATACGTCATGTCCTGCCTGTGTATTATGACAAAAAATGCAATAAAAATAGAATTTTTAATCATCTGCAGTGTGTAAAGTGTTTTTTTTTCACATTTTAGCACATGAGCGTTTGAGGTTATGTTTTCTATGTGGTGCGCCTGTACAAAAATTAGAAATGGGGACTTGTTACACTTTGTGTGGGGAATTACGTGATTTTTAGCATACGCACCCCATAGAAAAAAATCATAAGTGCAGCATCATTGTTCACATTATAATTGAAATGTGAACAATATTGCTGCATTATTAAATATAACACACAAAAAATACATGTTTTTATTTATTTATTTATTTTAACTTTATACCTGGTTATGTTGGGTATGCTCAGGCCTTTCAATTGACACCCTCCATGACCCCCTAGCTGCCACGGTTCTTGAGATATCAGGGTTCAAATGAACCCCCTACCTCCACCAGGGGATTCCAGGCAGCTAGGGGTACCCCGGTTTATGGACATGATAAATAGACATTCTTTACACTTATGGGCATACCGACTGATGAAACTCGCAGGACGGCGAGAGAAACGCGTCTCGGTTCAGCCCTTTATATATGTTTTGTTTTTAATCATTTAATAAACCCCCCTTTTTAATTACCTACTCATCTGCAAGATTTATTCCATCCTATCCACGGACTCGCAATATCGAGTAGGGGTAGGACCTCCCGCGGAGACAAATTGGTCCAAAGCATATCTACTGAGCCACTTATATTAGAGGCTCAATAATTCGTGAGTACCTGAATCTATAATTAGAATTGTATATCTCACTGGTATTGTGCCATGTATATCTCTCTTTTTCTTTGAGATATATACATCACGAAAATAGATCATCACAGTACAGCATTCAACCATTTGATGGGAGGAGTCCCCCAGAGAGACTCATCTGTTTAATCACTTGAGCCAGCTGGCTCTACCTTTGTGAGTGGATCCACTTACTTATATTCTATAATACAAATGTTACAATATTGCACAATTATCCTTTATTTTATATTGTAGTCCATTCAACTGGTTGCAGCCACAAGCTGGGATCGTTTTTGGAAGTAACGTCACAGTATATCGTATCAATTGCGCTCCCAACAAATTCGTTTGTATTATTTATGCTTTATATGGGTGAGAGACACACCTTGTGGTGAGCTGCACGATTGTGGGATAATCACTAACAACAGATTTTATATGTGAATAATCACAGCGCCAAACACATCTGCACCTACCCAGTGTTTTTTATAATAACTCATAGACATGCAAGGGTTAAGTAAAGGTTTCCTCTCCTGTGCTGGCTGTCTGTGCTGCGAGTGAGTATTCTGGAGCTCTATCACTGTCAGATTTTCGGGTAGGGGTCGGGAAGGATTACGCATACAAACCTTTTCTGTAGCTTTGCGATGTTGTGCTCTTCATTGCTGGTCTCCTTCACTCATCAGTGTAATATCTCAAAAAGGCCTGAAACTAAAATGTAGTGCATTTTAGTTTAGTTTCTTTCATTTTTGTACTGAGCAGTTTCGTATCTCTTGAGTCATACAAAAACTAAATTATCCCAAAATTCGGACTAAATCGTTTTAGTACTAAAACGAATGCACATGTCTAAAATTAACTCTGGGCCTTTTATCTGCACATTGTAATTGGGGTAATGAGGGAATATCACACACCTGGACATGGAACAGCTGAGAAGCCAATTGGCCCATTCACTGGTGTATTTTGGCCTAGGCCAACAAGGCCTAGGCCTAGGGCGGCACTCTCCAGGGGGCGGCGGCCCGCCGGGTGGCCCCACCCCTAAAAAAAAAAAAAAAAAAAAATTTTTTTTTTTTTTTTTTTTTACTTTTGCAAACTATTTTACCAGGAAGGAGACATTGAGATGTCACTAATTTTCAAGTATGTCCTGGGTAGGCAACGCCTAGGCTTTCACTTTCCAGGGGGCAACAAAAAACCTCACCACTAATTGGGTTATTCACAGAGCACCGAAATGACGCCAACATTTTGGTGTTCTGTAGTTCCCTGCACTTCGGGGGAATAAAATTTCCCCACTCTGCAGTGAATTCACCATTCACCGCAGGGTCCCCAAAGTGCATGGAGTCGGCCGCTGTATGCTGCCACCGCAAAACCATGGCCTGCTGTTTTCAAAAGAACTACTGAACGAAAATGTCTGGAATTTACATATAAGATCCTATGATTGATAATAAAAAGTTCTGTAACAGAAAAAGAAGAACCGATATTAAAAAAAAGGGGGTGGGATTTTGCTAAAAAATTCTGAAAAATTACTAGATGGTACTAAAAAAAAAAAATCAATAAATAAAGACTTTTTACTGCAGATTAAAATAAGTGGTTTATTAGATATTGCATAAAAACGGGAATATTTTTAACATTGAAACCTATGGGGTTCGCCTGAATACCTGAACCTGCTGATTGAAACCACCGAACATCAGGGTATTTCACTGACATTTCTCTGCTGTTTGGTGTTCTCTGAATAGATTAACCATTACTTCTCTATGGGGATTTGCAATGCCTTCAAACAGCACCGTACTTGCTGGCAGTTCGCCAAACTTGTGTGTGAGCATATCACCAGAGCAGTGGTGTACTTAGAGGAGTGGCGGAGGGCGGGCCGCCCCAGGTACCAGTGATTATTGGGGTGTCATTAGGGGGTACTAGGAGGTGCCACTGTCACTGCGTGTCAGCTTTGAGCTGTGTTTTCAAACAACGAGCAGCGGAGCATGGCGTTTGCATACGGAATAAAATCGAATAGAATAAAAATCCCCTTTCCTCCCTCCATAGCTCCTCCCCTGCCCCGCAGCAGCTCTAGGAGGGGGATGTGATTTGTGTCCAGAGAGAGAAGATGACAGTAAACGGCAGGTAAAGGGGGGGGGTATCAGCAGAATATGAAGCCCTGTCTGCTTACTGCTGTTTAAAGTTGACCTTTCCTTAACCAGCACTGCAGTGATAGAAATTTGTCATTGAGCTGCCTGGCTCCTGGTGAGGCTGCGTGCGTGCAGGTCACACTCGGTCCGGCCAGTCAGGTGGTACTGAGTCTCAGTACCACCTGACTGGCTGAACCACGTGACACGCATGCAGCTGCCCACCCTTTCGTTAACATGGACTGTCACTCTATTCTGGACTGATCTTTTGGATCAACAGCAGTAGGTTATGTGGGAGAGGCTGAACCCGATGGACACATGTCTTTTTTCAGCCTATATAACTATGTAACTATGTAACTATGAACACCCACCAGGAAGGGAATCAAAGCCACAGTGCCCCCTCTGGCAGTGGCACCCCACTGCTGACAAGATGGCTCCACGCACAGGCACAGCCGCGATCCTAACGTGGCCTGGAGGGACCTCCTACTGAGTCTGTACACAGTCCCTGCTGACTCTGCACACAGCCCTACCGCGGACGGAGGCCGGTAAATGTAGAATAAATAATTGCTGTGTGCTCATATACACTCGGTTTGCTGGGAGTTTTATTGCAGTGGATTCTGATGCACTCATACACACCACACATTGCATTGCTGGGAGTTTTATTGCCGTGGATTCTGATACGCTGACACACACCACACATTGCATTGCTGGGAGTTTTATTGCAGTGGATTCTGATGCACTCATACACACCACACATTGCATTGCTGGGAGTTTTATTGCTGTGGATTCTGATACGCTGACCCGCACATTGCATTACTGGGAGTTTTATTGCTGTGGATTCTAATACACTCATACACACTGCACATTGCATTGCTGGAATTTTTATTGCTGTGGATTCTGATACGCTGACACACACCAAACATTGCATTGCTGGGAGTTTTATTGCTGTTGGTTCTGTGATACACACTGCATAGTACTGTGAGTTTTATTGCCTTGGAGCTCTGGGATACGCTCATACACACTGCACATTACTGAGTTTTATTGCTGTGGAGTTCTGTGATATGCTCATACACACTGCACATTACTGTGAGTTTTATTGCTGTGCAGTTCTGTGATATGCTCATACACAGTGCACATTTCTGTGGGTTTTATTGCTGTGCAGCTCTGTGATACGCTCATATGCAGTGCACGTTTCTGTGGATTTTATTGTTCAACCAATTAGAGCGGCTGTGATCCAGTATACTTAACATGCGTGGCTGTTCTTTGTAAAAATGCTTGAATTTAAACATTTCATAATTTTATTTATCTCAATAGATACATTTGAAATGGTATACAAAATATACAAGTAGGCACTTGGTATCCACTTTTAATATAAAGAGAGGAAAAGGCGGAGCTCTAAGAGGAAAAGGTGGAGCTTAAAGAGGAAGGGTGGGGATTAACCAGGAAGAGGTGTGGCCTTGACAGGAAGGGGTGCCTCAAATTTAAATTAGGGGGTGCACGAGTTTAGTCAGGCCTAGGGCAGCACAAAACCTAAATACACCACTGGGCCCATTACCTTTGGTCCCTTAACAAGTGGGAGG
The DNA here is from genome assembly GCA_009667805.1 of Leptobrachium leishanense. NCBI lineage: Eukaryota > Metazoa > Chordata > Amphibia > Anura > Megophryidae > Leptobrachium > Leptobrachium leishanense. Next base: position 241,861,287 of record CM019066.1, read on the forward strand.
CACATCTGCAAACTGCTGTAAATCCTACACCGTTCACCTGAGTTGGATGTACATACCCTCAAATTAAAGCTGACAGTCTGCAGTTAAAGCACATTGTGTTTGTTTCATTCCAACTCCATTGTGGTGGTGTATACAGGGCCGGCCCAAGACATTGTGCTGCCTGGAGCAAAGGATGAAATGTTGCCTCCCCAAAAAAAAACACGCAGCGTGTATGAGCGTATCACAGTGCGCCGCAATAAAATTCAAACACTCGTACACACCGTACATTAGAATTTTCTTGCTGTGGAACTCTGTGATACAGTAATGTGAGGTGTATATAACTGAGCCCAGCGTCACATACCCAGCAGTGCCCAGCGTCACATACCCAGCAGTGGCTAGCGTCACAAGCCCAGCAGAGCCCAGCGTCACATACCCAGCAGTGCCCAGCATCACATACCCAGCAGTGCCAAGTGTCACATACCCAGCAGTGCCCACTGTCACATACCCAGCATCACATACCCAGCAGTGCCCACACATCTCCTCCTGGTTCTCCTGGTCTCTTGTGCAGGTGAGAAGAGGTCCCCTCTCTGGTAGCACCTTGGGTCATAGCGGTGGATTGCTGGGGAGTCTCCATCTTCGTTGGCAACAAGGCACACTCTGATGCCAGCACAGCATCCACGTCCAGCAACAGGTCATCAGGTCTCTCCGGTGACCTGATACTGCCCGCTGGAAAATGGCTTAATGCTGTAATCCCCGGGCTGTGACGGTGTTTTGCTCTTGTCTGCTTTGGCTCGGCCACCCCTCTTTTTCTTCCGCTTCCCGCTGGCTGGTGGGGGAGGCTTCCTCCAGGTGTCTCGAGGACTTGTAGCTGGGCTGCAGTCTGCAAACTTTTTAAGTCCATTTTGAGTGCCCATTCCTCAGCAGTGAGTCCCTATAGCACGGGCCAAAAGGCAGAGTCCTCATAAACGTCCAGGTAGCGCCCCTGGGTGGCACACAATTCTGCATGTCTGGCAGCTTGTGGACTGCCATAATTGTCTCCACCCTTAAAGTAGATCCATGCTGGGCCAGGGCCGCGCAACACATAGTCTGGAGGAGGCTTCTCGTCAGCTTCCCAATCCTCCTCACTCACACATTGCAGCAAGTCCTCGTATTTGCACTCTAGATCGAGTGCGGCACGCAGCCAGTGCACCAACTGGTCTCCATGGCTCGCAGTGGGCTGAGGCCCAAACACTTGGGGTCTCCACAGCTGAATGTCCTCTGTGATTCTCTGCTCATAAGGAATAAATGAGCTGTCCTGATAAATAGTCCTCTGTAGACTGTTTTCTTTCACCGCAGGCAAAAACCTCTGTGGTCTCTCTCAGCGGGGACACATCTCCACTCGCTCCGGGTTGCACCACACTTGTGCCTTTGACCCTTACTTCAGTATTCATTCCTTCCATGGCTCTCCAGCAGGTCCTTCAGGGTGTCCTGCTTGCAGGCTGTATATTTGGCCATCTCGGGGTATATTGGTGTTGGAGAGCCTCTATACACACCGCTTGCCACCAATGTGACGGAACCGTTCTCTTCCGCCTGTCCTGACTCTCCAGACACCTCTTCGTTGCGGTCAGCCCGGCTACTGGGAGCACTGTCCTCAGTGCCTCGAGCAGCTTGACCCGCCTGCTTCTGTTTCTCTGCCCTAGAGCCGTTAGGAATTTCCAGAAGGCTGCTCTGTGCCTTCTGAGGTTGAGTGTTTAGTGTAGCATAGTTTGAAGAAGACACCAGACGCGGCTGTATGTTCCAACAGGATTCTCTCTCTCTGTCTCACTCTGACCTTTAATGAACAAAAACGCCACTACTTATGCTGAAATCCAACAGTCATAATTTGCATAAATGACGCACATCGTCCTACTAAAATGCTAATTACATTATGTCAGATATTTACAATAAACATTCTTTAGCCTTTAGCTCACACAACATTTACATAATCTATTGTTCTAACACATCAGATTAAAGAGACAAACACTATCCCAGACTTCTTGAATCAACCATGCAGCCAGATAAGGGGAAAAGCCCTGTTGCATAAATTACACAGCAGTAAAGCTTGTTTACTGGCTACTCAAAAACACATTTACCTAGAGGAATCTAAGTATATTTACAACTAATTTAAACTAAAACCAAACAATGTAAAATATATTTAAAATCACATGATACAAATGAACATAAAGTCTCTTGGGGTTTGAAGCGTGGAGCGCCACGTCAGCTCCATGACACCCCCAGGCTCACTCATGGATATATTTGCCCCCAGACTCACACATGGATATATTTGCCCCAGGTTCACTCATGGATATATTTGCCCCCAGGCTCACTCATGGATATATTTTCCCCCAGGCTCACTCATGGATATATTTGCTCCGAGATTCACACATGGATATATTTGCCCCCAGGCTCACACATGGATATATTTGCCCCCAGGCTCACACATGGATATATTTGCCCCCGACTCACTCGTGGATATATTTGCCCCCAGATTCACTTATGGATATATTGCCCCCAGGCTCACACATGGATATATTTGCCCCCAGGCTCACTCATGGATATATTTACCCCCAGGCTCACACATTGATATATTTGTCCCCAGACTCACACATGGATATATTTGCCCCCAGGCTCACACATGGATATATTTGTCCCCAGACTCACACATGGATATATTTGCCCCCAGGCTCACACATGGATATATTTTTGCCCCAGGCTCACCTCTGCCAGCCCCCCCGACGGGCAGATCCTGCGGCCGCCGCGTTCCTTCCTTCAACGAGCGGCAGCCTCGTGAGTATCTGCCACTCGCCTGGGATCCACCCTCCAGCCTGCCGCGATCTCGTGAGATCACATGATCTCGATCGCGGCAGGCTGGCGGATGGCTCTCAGGCGAGCGGCAGACACTCATGCGGCTGCCGCTCGTTGAAGGAACGAACACGGTGGCCGCATGATCTGCCGCCGCACAAACAAAATAGTGCAGAGCACAGCAGCGGTGCCGGGGGCTGAAATTTTCCACCCCCGAATTTCTGCCGCCTGGCGCTGCTGCTCCACTCTGCACCATTGTCAGGCTGGCCCTGGGTGTATAGAGCCAAAGATGTTAGATTTGTGTCGATGTCCCAATATTTCTGGACCTGACTGTATATATGTATGTGTGTAGGAAGGGGGTGGTGTGTGTGCGTGTATGTATGTATATGTTTGGAGGGGGCCTGGTGTGTGTGCGTGTATGTGTGGGAGGGTCATGGTTTGTGTATACAGAGATGGCTTAGAAAATGCAACACTCAGATCAGACACTTATACCTTTATTCTTCTATTACACTTGCATCATGTTTCACAGCCAGTGGTGTATTTAGGTTTTGTGCTGCCCTAGGCCTGACTAAACTCGTGCACCCCCTAATTTAAACTTGAGGCACCCATTCCTGTCAAGGGCACACCTCTTCCTGGTTAATCCCCACCCTTCCTCTTTAAGCTCCACCTTTTCCTCTTAGAGCTCCGCCTTTTCCTCTCTATATATTAAAAGTGGATACCAAGTGCCTACTTGTATATTTTGTATACCATTTCAAATGTATCTATTGAGATAAATAAAATTATGAAATGTTTAAATTCAAGCATTTTTACAAAGAACAGCCACGCATGTCAAGTATACTGGTTCACAGCCGCTCTAATTGGTTGAACAATAAAATATACAGAAACGTGCACTGCATATGAGCGTATCACAGAGCTGCACAGCAATAAAACCCACAGAAATGGGCACTGTGTATGAGCATATCACAGAACTGCACAGCAATAAAACTCACACTAATGTGCAGTGTGTATGAGCGTATCACAGAGCTCCAGGGCAATAAAACTCACAGTAATTTGCAGTGTGTATCACAGAATCCACAGCAATAAACCTACCAGCAATGCAATGTTTGGTGTGTGTCGGCATATCAGAAGCTACAGCAATAAAAATTCCAGCAATGCAATGCATCAGAATCCACTGCAATAAAACTCCCAGCAATGCAATGTGTGGTGTGTGTCAGCGTATCAGAATTCACAGCAATAAAACTCCCAGCAATGCAATGTGTGGTGTGTATCAGCGTATCAGAATCCACAGCAATAAAAATTCCAGAAATGCAATGTGCAGTGTGTATGAGTGCATCAGAATCCACTGCAATAAAACTCCCAGCAAACCGAGTGAATATGAGCACACAGCAATTATTTATTCTATATTTACCGGCCTCCGTCCGCAGTAGTGCTGTGTTCAGAGTCAGCAGGGACTGTGTACGGACTCATCAGGAGGTCCCTCCAGGCCACGTTAGGATCGCGGCTGTGCCTGTGCGTGGAGCCATCTTCTCAGCAGTGGGGTGCCACTGCCAGAGGGTGCACCGTGGCTTTCATTCCCTTCCCGGTGGTTCAGTCCAGAATAGAGTGAGAGTCCGTGTTAACGAAAGGGCGGGCAGCTGCGTGCATGCGTGTCACGTGGTTCAGCGAGTCAGGTGGTACTGAGACTCAGTACGACCTGACTGGCCAGACCGCGTGACCTGCACGCACGCAGCCTCACCAGGAGCCATGCAACTCTATGACAAATTTCTATCACTGCAGTGCTGGTTAAGGAAAGGTCCACTTTAAACAGCAGTAAGCAGACAGGGCTTCATATTCTGCTGATACCCCCTCCCTTTACCTGCCATTTACTGTCATCTTCTCTCTCTGCACACAAATCACATCCCCCTCCCCTCTCCTAGAGCTGCTGCGGGGCAGGGGAGGAGCTATGGAGGGAGGAGAGGGGGATTTTTATTCTATTCGATTTTATTCCTTATGCAAACGCCCTGCTCCGCTGCTCGTTGTTTGAGAACACAGCTCAAAGCTGACACACAGTGACAGTGGCATCTCCTAGTACCCCCTAATGACACCCCAATAATCACTGGTACCTGGGGCGGCCCGCCCTCCGCCACTCCTCTAAGTACCCCACTGCTCTGTGATATGCTCACACACAAGTTTGGCGAACTGCCAGCAAGTACGGTGCTGTTTGAAGGCAGTGCAAATCCCCATAGAGAAGTAATGGTTAATCTATTCAGAGAACACCAAACAGCAGAGAAATGGCAGTGAAATGCCCTGATGTTCGGTGGTTTCACTGAGCAGGTTTATTCAGGCGAACCCTATAGGTTTCAATGTTAAAAATATTCCCGTTTTTATGCTGTAGCACTCACTCCCGGAGGAGCCGCTGAAAATGAACCACGGATCAGTCTCCCCGCACTAGGGAATAAATATACTCCAACACCGCTGTGAGTTTTTATCATTTAAATAGTTTACTAAAATAGTAAGCAGATGTTGAGACACGGTATTCACAGATATTATTACAGTACTTTCGTATCGCGGTAAAAGCGCGTAGCGGGAAAGAAACGAAACACGAGGCTTCGTATTTCGGAAAAAATATATCCACAACCGAACAGAAAAGAAATGCAATTGCACGAAATTCGGAAAAGGGACACGTAGCGGAACCCAAAAATACAATCTCTGCGTATTCCGGGAAACGCGCAGCGGAAAAGAGAAAATAATATATTCTGAACGTATCTTTAACCCCCGTTCCGATTCATAACAGAATGAGTCCTGCACAGGTTAAGTCCCGGAATGTAAAAGGTGTGTATGTGTGTGTGGTACCCGGGTACAGTTCAACTGGCCAGTGAATTTACTTAAGGAATGTCTTCGACTAGTCAAGTTGGGGCCCTGTGGACTTTAAAGAGAAAACAGCAGTGTGTCCTTTAATCACAAAACAGCCTTGGAGGCCTCTCACCCATCCGACGTTTGCTTTAGGCTCCGCTGACCCAGGACGTCTCTCCGCTCGATTTTGACTGGGGATACTAGCGGACGGATCCGCCGTCTGACTTTCTGCAGCTTGTCCAGCTCACCGCCTGCTCTCCGTACCCGATCAACTCGCGGCGACTCCTCACCCGAGGTCTTCGGTTCCTCCGGTCTGCAGCAATTCCTGGATTCTGGCAAGTCTCCTTCTCCTCAGGTTGAGTGACCCAATAAGGACTGACAGGTCTCACTCGGGCTCTGGCCTAGGCCCTCTTGCGATGTCTTCAGTGCGTCTGCTTTCTCTCGTTCCCTGGCGCGCTCTGGCGCGTTCTCCACGAGGTTCAGGATGTAAGTGTGCTAGGTCCCACCCACTTCCTGTCCCTTTGCAAAGCACGCCGGGAAATGTAGTCCCAATGTCCAGTGTCTCTAATCGCGATTGTCTCCATCTTGTGGCCAAAAATAGGTACTGCCAGCAGCAAGATTTTAACACAGCGCTACAATGCAATATCTAATAAACCATTTATTATTTTAATCTACAGTAAAAAGTCTTTATTGATTTTTTTTAGTACCTTTTAGTCATTTTTCAGATATTTTTTGGGCAAAATTTCCCCCTCCTTTTTTTTAATAGCAGTTTTTCTTTTTTCTGTAACAGAACCTTTTATTATCAATCATAGGATCTTATATGTAAATTCCAGACATTTTTGTTCAGTAGATCTTTTGAAAACAGCAGGCCACGGGTTTGCGGTGGCAGCATTCAGCGGCCGACTCCCTGCACTTTGGGGACCCTGCGGTGAATGGTGAATTTTATTCCCCGAAGTGTAGGGAACTACAGAACACCAAAATGTTGGCGTCATTTCGGCGCTCTGTGAGTAACCCATTTAGTGGTGAGGTTTTTTGCTGCCCCCTGGAAAGTGAAAGCCTAGGCCTTGCCTACCCAGGACATACTTGAAAATTAGTGAAATCTCAATGTATCCTTCCTGGTAAAATACTTTGCAAAGTAAAAAAAATATATATATTTTTTTGGGGGTGGGGCCACCCGGTGCGGCCGCCACCCCCTGGAAAGTGTTGCCCTAGGCCTAGGCCTTGTCGGCCGAGGCCAAAATACACCACTGTTCGCAGCCTCCGTATAACTAAGCTTTATTTTGTGACTGCCCCCTTCATGACATTGTCAAAAGGGCAGAATATGGATGCCATTACAATGTTGCCTCCCCCTGGAAATATTTCTGCGGACACCCATGCCTGCAGTCACACAGTCAGGGTTATCCAAAGAGATTCGAATTGCTTGAGAAAGGTAACCGAACGCTGAAAATCAGCGTTCGGTTACCTTTCCTGGCCATTCGGCTATCCAGAGAGCAGGCAATTCTCCAAATCCTGTCGAATTGCCGGCACATACGGTGCCTGTTCGGTCCCTGTTCGAGGGCAGTGAAATCCCCATCAAAAAGCACTGCTTCGGCTATTCAGAGAACACAAACCAGCAGTGAAAGGTTCCCCTAATGCTCTGCCATTCGGTGGTTTAATTCGGCAAATTTATTCAGGAGAATCCCATAGGCTTCAATGTTAAAAATATTCCCGTTTTAATTCAATATCTAATAAACCGTTCATTATAAAATTCTGCAGCAAAAAGTCTCTTTATTTATAGATTTTTTGGGATACTTTAAGCATTTTTCTGAATTTTTTAAAAAAAAATTAAAAGTCCGATTTTTTTTTTTATTTTTTTTTCAGTTTGCTTATTTTTTTTGTAACAGCCCTCTTTATTATCATTCCCTGGACCTCCTGTGAAAATTTCAGACATTTTCGCTCAGTAGTTTCTTTGCAAACAGCGTTTCTTTTTCCCAGATTCATACAAATGGTTTTTCTAATTTATTCACTGCCTCCTCTACGTCACAGCTGCTTCGGCTCTGTGTGATTCGGCTCCTTTTCGGCTCCTGTTCGGCTCCTCTTCGAAGGTTAATCCAGATGTTTTTGCTTGTTTTCAGCGTGCATTCGGTTAGTTTTCGGTGAGTTTACGGCAGCTTTTCCCTGCAATTCGGGGGCCCTGTGCTGTTTGCTGAATACACCGCAGGGTCACCGAAATGCAATCGGCAAAAGGAACCGAATTGAAGAGAACGAAAAGTCACCGAACGTGCGGTGACTTTTCGAATCTCTTTGGATAACCCTGAGTGTGTGACTGGATGTGTGTGAGAGTGGGTTACTGTGAGTTTTATTGCTGCAATGCTCTGTGATACACTCATACACTCCAACTGTTACTGTGAGTTTTATTGCTGTGGAGCTCAGTTATATGCTCATACACAACGCACATTACTGTATCACGAGCTCCACAGCAACAAAATTTTAAGTAATGAGATAATAAGGGGGACCCTTTTTTAGCGCCCCTTTCACCGAGTGCTGCTGCCTATCAAGAACTTTTGGTGGTGCTTTGTTCCCACCTTAGAATAGAGTACAAAGTTGAGGTTAGTCCTTGATTGGGTGCTGCCCTCAGGTCAAGATCGGGTATTGGGGTGTAGACCTTCCGTTATTTGGAGACGGAATAATTCCGTTACTTATAGATAAAGTATTGTACCCTGTTCGGAGGTATACTTGGAACTTATGGAGATACTAATTTATGGTATTGCGGGTGCAAGTCTTCCAATAAATCAATAATAAATGATGCAAGCTTCTATATAAACACTTATAGAAACAGTTCCATGAAACTTGAATAAATCACAACGTCATATAATTCATACAAATTGATCAAATACAATGAAATAATTGATAAAAATTATATAAAATTATAGATAAAATTGATAAAGGTACACAAAAATTATAATAAATCCATAATGGTTGTTAATGGAAAAATTCGTAAAAAGAAAATCATAATTTTTTTATAGTGAATTGGTAAAAAACTCATAAAATGCTTAAACAGTTCTAAACATTTGATAAAGTTTCATGGAGTTTACATAACAATTATATGTAAATTCGTCAGAGATTCCTTAAAAATTCCCATAAAGTGCAAAAAAAGGTAAGGGTATGTTCTGGCCCAGTTCTCAAAAAATATATTTATTTTCTGTTAATCTGTATATTTGTGTTTTTTTTATAGCTTGCATTGTATTACTTTGTATTTCTGTAACTGTAACACTTCAATGTTCTTGAACCCAGGACATACTTGAAAACGAGAGAAATCTCAATGTATCCTTCCTGGTAAAATCCTTTATAAATAAATAAATTATAAATAAATAGTGGAATTCTTCCTTTTGTTTTATTGGTAGTATATGATTTTAGCATTAGCTTAAGGTTTTACAGTGTTCCACTGCCATCTAGTGGCCAGGACAAAGAATTGCAGGGAATAATCAGATCTTCGATGTGCAGGATTTAAAAGACAGTTTGCTTGATAGTGGATGACGAATTCTCAGTGGGGGCTTTAACCTCGAAGAAAATGGGACAAAGCAAACACAATAGTGCACACCGTATTTCTGAATATATATATAAAACGTGTTACTGCAATTTCAAAGTCACGTGGATTCGAGCTGTGATATTATTAGGCTTGTTTTTTTTTTGCCTTCCCGGTCCATCAAGGTGACCAGGCTCCCTTCTTTTTCTCCACCTTCTCCCTGGTTGGTCTGCTGGGCTGTGTCCTTTCAGGTAGATTCTGTACCTTCTGATGGCTTGAGCAGCACGCTGTGCAGTTATCACAACATTGGGTTGAGGGTTAAAAGAGGGAATTTTATTTGTGAAAACAATAAATACAAATAACATGTATACAACAGGTGCTAGGGGAAATATCAAGTACGCGTTTCGTCTTGGGCCTCCTCAGCTGGATATTTCCTTCTGTGTGTGTGACCGTTCGCTGTATTCAAGTCTCTATTGGTCAGAATTGGTTTCGGTTTCTGTTGCGCGTGCGTTTTTTACGCATGCGCTGATCCCGTATGTAGAGTGGGGGTCATGTGCTTCCTGGAATCCAATCAGTGGGTTTAGAGACTGAACGCCGGGTATTTCAGTATCAGTTTAGCTTTTGTCCTGCCGTGCAGATGCCGCTTTCTTCACCCTTTCACTGCTGAGTGTGGGGAACGTCCTTATTGACTCCTAAGGAAAGATAGGGGTGGAGATATCGGTTTGTTTAAACCCTGATATCTCCCGACTGTTTTAAGTTAGCAGGGTCATGTTTGGTATCATTAGAAAGGCCAGAGCATGGCCTTTCCAATGATACATAACATGACCATGTTTAATGTAAGAAAAAAATAACAACAATAATTATATTAAAAAGTGAAATGGCTCAGCAGTGAAGGGGTTAATGGAGCTAATAAGACATGCATATATACAGGGTTATTCAAAGCGATCCGAATGGCTGCCGAAAGGTATAAAGGTATAAGCGTTCGGATAACTTTCCTGGCCATTCGGCTATTCAGAGAGCAGGCAATTCGCCAAATGTTGGCGAATTGCCTGCACATACGGTGCCTGTTCGAAAGCAGTGAAATCTCCATAGCTTCGTCTATTCAGAGAACAAAAACCAGCAGTGAAAAGTTGACAAAATGCCCTGCCATTCGGTTGCTTCATTCGACAGGTTTATTCAGGCGAATCCCATAGGCTTCAATGTTAAAAATATTCCCGTTTTATGCAATATCTGATAAACCGTTTATTATAATATTTTGCAGTAAAAAGTCTCTTTATTTATAGATTTTTTAGGATCTTTTAAGCATTTTTCAGTATTTCTTTGCAAAAAGTTTTTTCCTTTTTTTGCAGTTTTTTCTTTTTTCTGCAACAGCCCTTTTTATTATCATTCATTGGACCTCATATGTAAATCTCAGACATTTTCGCTCAGTAGTTTGTTTGCAAACAGCGTTTCACTTTTCAAACATTCAAGCGTATTGTGTTTTTTTTGTTCACTCCATTCGTCTGTGGTGTCGGGTTTTTCCGGCGGCTGCTCTGTGTTGTTATCGGCTCCTGCTCGGGTTTCTCCGGCGTGTTCGACGGGGTTAATCCAGATGTTTTTGCGGGTTTCGGTATGTGTTCGCCCTGGTTTTGCGGTGAGTTTTCGGCGGGTTTGCGGCGACTTTTCCCTGCATTCTAGCGGCCCTGTGGTGCTTGCTGAATACACTGCAGGGTCGCCGAAATGGATCGCCAAATCGCACCAAATTGAAGAGAACGAAAAGTCACCGAACGTGCGGTGACTTTTCGATTCTCTTTGAATAATTTTTTTTTGTCTTTTTGGTAAACCTGGTATTATCCAACCATATTTCATAAGGTATTGACGTTTCGAAAAAGGAAGGAAGAAAAAAGGAAAAAGAAAAAGAAAAATGTCTTCTTTCCTTTTTACATAGTTACATAGTTACATAGTTACATAGTTATATAGGCTGAAAAAAGACATGCGTCCATCGGGTTCAGCCTCTCCCACATAACCTACTGCTGTTGATCCAAAAGAAGGCAAAAAACCCAGTCTGAATGCTTGCCAATATGCAACATACTGGGAAAAAATTCCTTCTTGACCCCAGAATGGCAGTCAGATTTCTCCTTGGATCAAGAAGCTTTTACCCACATATTAAATATTATAACCCTTAATATTCTGTGTCTGCAGGAAGTCATCCAGTCGTTTTTTAAAAGTCTGTACAGACTCTGACCCAACCACCTCAACAGGCAGAGAATTCCACAGCTTGATTGTTCTCAACCGTAAAATAACCCTTCCTATGCTTTAAGCTAAATTTTCTTTCTTCCAGTCTAAATGGATGACCCCTTGTCCTGTGTATAGTCCTGTTAATGAATAGGTTATCAGACAATGGTTGATAATGGCCCCGTATATATTTATATAAGGTTATCAGATCCCCTCTAAGGCGCCTTTTCTCTAAACTAAACAGGTTTAAGCTTGTTAGTCTTTCCTCATAACATAACCCTTCCATCCCCCTTATTAATTTAGTTGCCCGTCTCTGCACTTTTTCTAACGATATAATATCTTTTTTTAAGACAGGTGCCCAAAATTGCACGGCATATTCAAGGTGCGGCCTGACCATTGATTTATACAGAGGCAAAATTATGTTTTCATCCCGTGAGTGAACTCCCCTTTTAATGCATGCCAGTACTTTGCTGGCCTTGGCGGCTGCTGTTTGACATTGCACATTGTTACTTAGTTTGAAGTCTATGATTATTCCCAATCCTTCTCCTGCTTGGATTTCCCTAACTCCGTACCATTTAGGGTATAAATTGCTTGTGTGTTCTTCACTCCAAAGTGCATAACTTTACATTTATCTCTTTTTAGGAGAAACAAAGTTGTTCATTCTGTTCAAGAGACATATACATACAGGCATCTTGAAAAGGGGGGGCTGCATTTCATTTTTCACTCCAGGCAGCACAATGTCTTGGGCTGGCCCTGGTTACAAGAGTGACAATAATAACAAAATAGAAAAGAGTAACCACAGTCAACCATACTCCCAACTATACTATTCAACAGCAATATGAAGTAGAATCTGTCTCTATTGTCCCGTGCATTACACTTGTGGTCGACCATCTTTCACAAAACATGAAATCACCTCATAATAAAATGAAATATTTTTAAAACGTGTAGTACAACAGTAGAAAGGAATCAAAAGATAGGAAAAAACACTCTAAAAGATGGGGGGGACAAGGGGGGGACAGAGAAGCAGGGAGTGGTATGAAGCAACTTCCCAGAGATATCTGTTAAGCTTTATTCTGGTACTTTGGGTATGCTAGGCGGCACGGGTGGCTTTCCCTCATTAACCACTTGGCTGCTCAGCGCATCCTGCCAAGTGCTGCTCCTGTGCTATGTACGCGCTGAGCGCATCCTAGCACAGGAGGCAGCAATCGGCCGGAAGTCCGGCTGATTGCTGCGGCCCCCCCGGTGTGGGCTGACATCTTGGATATCAGCCCGGCACTCCGGGACTACTGGCGGGGACAATAGATGTCTTTGCGCTGGCGTGATCACATCTATTTCAGGCTCACCCCCCCCCCGCGAGTGCGGAGGAGGTGTCTGAAATGGAGGGGGGGTCCTTTGGAACTCTCTCCCTCTTCATCGCCTGGGGCCAGTGTTGAAAGTCAGGCACCGTTTGGAAGGGCGCAGCAAACAGGTGCTGGCTTTAACCCATTGGGGGCCAGACCATGATTCGGCATCGAAAAGCGCTGGATCATGATCCTCTCCCGGAGCTGGCCGACATCTTGGATGTCGGCCAAGCTTCCGGGAACTCCTCCTGATGACTGGCGTCATAGTGCATAGCAATGACGTCAGTTCAGGAGTTAAACCCTAGCTGTCACCAATGGTGGAGATAGCGGGTTACAATGAACCCCCTATCTCCCGATCCGTGGCAGCTAGGGGTTAATGTTTGATATTGTTGGATTGGCCAGAGCATGGCCTTTCCAACGATACCAAACATGACCGTGTAAAAAATTAGCAAAATAAAAAAATAATAAAAAAAATAAACAAGTATTTTTTGGTTTTGTTTATGCAGCAATATTGTTCCCATTTCAATTATAATGTGAACAATGATGCTGCACTAACGATTTTTGTATGGGGTGCGTTTGTTAAAAATTGTGTAATTTCCCCCCCCAAAAAAAGTAACAAGACCCCATTTCTAAATTTTTTAACAAGTGCACCCCATAGAAAATATAACCGCAAATGCTTGCATGTTAAAATGTGAAAAAAAACACTTTAGAATTTTCAATAATTTACAACGTGTAATTTTATTGCATTTTTTGTTATAATATACAGAAAGGACATGAGGTATACATATAATAATGATATATTATGAATCTGCCGAGTCTGCCGGAAAGAACGATATATAATATGTCTGAGTCATATAATAAAATAAGGCTTCAAAACGCGGTTAAACATGATGAGCGAAACCGGTAAAAATGAGCTCAGCACACAGGCGTGAAATGCCTCAGCAGCAAAAGGGTTAATAGTCACCTCCCCTCAGCCCAGTATACTCCACATGTCTCTTGCCCTATATAAGAGGAACCAGTCCCAATAAAAACAGATATCAGAGTCAGCGACGTAACTAGAAACCTGAGGGCCCGGTGCAAGAATCCATGAAGGGCCCCCCTCCTCCCCAAAAAAAATCTATATTTTTTTATCCAGCAATATAAGAAAAGATAGTATTGCCCCCAGCTCACATGGATATATTGCCCCTAGCTTAAATGGATATATTTGCCCCCAGCTCACATGGATATACAGTCAGGTCCAGAAATATTGGGACATCGACACAATTCTAACATCTGTTGTGGAAATTTTATTATGTGGACACTATATTCTAGGATGTGTGTGTTTTATAAGTTGTCATCTGTCTCCCTGTGTTGGATTTGAATGTGGTTTTAAATCCAAACCAGCGGCAAAACCGTCAGTATGAAAACCTTTTTTTGGGTTTAGAGACATACCTGCTTTTAAGACATTTAAGCCTTGTCTCTACACTGGTACCGTGTATTGGCAATAACTGTATTGTCTCCGCAGATATATGTCACAAATCCATAAGAACAAGTAGACTGATCTTCACTAGATGCTGATCACTCTGAGCAGTATCTGAATGGGGTCCATACTGACAGTGATGGGGGATGGTCGGACAAACAAGGCTGACGGGGACCATGGAGATGACTCAGGGATGAGTCATGTACAGGGGGCCGGTTGGTCATTGATATGTAAATGTAATTACTGGGCAAACTGGTTCCTGTTGTAAAACCAGTGAGCCACTGGGCGTTGTCCTATGTTATATTAAATTAAGCTGACCAGGGGCACACAGCCCCACTTGGCCAGAGGATTTCCAGCTTGAAGCAACGTGTCTGTTTGATTCTTCCTGGGATAGAGAAGTACTTCGTGCCTTATCAGTGGTGTATTTAGGTTTTGTGCTGCCCTAGGCCTGACTAAACTCGTGCACCCCCTAATTTAAATTTTAGGCACCCCTTCCTGTCAAGGCCACACCTCTTCCTGGTTAATCCCCACCCTTCCTCTTTAAGCTCCACCTTTTCCTCTTAGAGCTCCACCTTTTCCTCTCTTTATATTAAAAGTGGATACCAAGTGCCTACTTGTATATTTTGTATACCATTTCAAATGTATCTATTGAGATAAATAAAATTATGAAATGTTTAAATTCAAGCATTTTTACAAAGAACAGCCACGCATGTTAAGTATACTGGATCACAGCCGCTCTAATTGGTTGAACAATAAAATCCACAGAAACGTGCACTGCATATGAGCGTATCACAGAGCTGCACAGCAATAAAACCCACAGAAATGTGCACTGTGTATGAGCATATCACAGAACTGCACAGCAATAAAACTCACAGTAATGTGCAGTGTGTATGAGTGTATCCAGAGCTCCAAGGCAATAAAACTCACAGTACTATGCAGTGTGTATCACAGAATCCACAGCAATAAAAATTCCAGCAATGCAATGTGCAGTGTGTATGAGTATATTAGAATCCACAGCAATAAAACTCCCAGTAATGCAATGTGCGGGTCGGCGTATCAGAATCCACAGCAATAAAACTCCCAGCAATGCAATGTGTGGTGTGTATGAGTGCATCAGAATCCACTGCAATAAAACTCCCAGCAATGCAATGTGTGGTGTGTATGAGTGCATCAGAATCCACTGCAATAAAACTCCCAGCAAACCGAGTGTATATGAGCACACAGCAATTATTTATTCTACATTTACCGGCCTCCGTCCGCGGTAGGGCTGTGTGCAGAGTCAGCAGGGACTGTGTACAGACTCAGCAGGAGGTCCCTCCAGGCCACGTTAGGATTGCGGCTGTGCCTGTGCGTGGAGCCCTCTTGTCAGCAGTGGGGTGCCACTGATAGACGGTGCACCGTGGCTTTGATTCCCTTCCTGGTCGGTGTTCAGTCCAGAATAGAGTGACAGTCCATGTTAACGAAAGGGTGGGCAGCTGCATGCATGTCACGTGGTTCAGCCAGTCAGGTGGTACTGAGACTCAGTACCACCTTACTGGCCGGACCGAGTGTGACCTGCACACACGCAGCCTCACCATGAGCCAGGCAGCTCAATGACAAATTTCTAGCACTGCAGTGCTGGTTAAGGAAAGGTCCACTTTAAACAGCAGTAAGCAGACAGGGCTTCATATTCTGCTGATACCCCCCCCCCTTTACCTGCCGTTTACTGTCATCTTCTCTCTCTGGACACAAATCACATCCCCCTCCTAGAGCTGCTGCGGGGCAGGGGAGGAGCTATGGAGGGAGGAGAAGGGGATTTTTATTCTATTCGATTTTATTCCGTATGCAAACGCCATGCTCCGCTGCTCGTTGTTTGAGAACACAGCTCAAAGCTGACACACAGTGACAGTGGCACCTCCTAGTACCCCCTAATGACACCCCAATAATCACTGGTACCTGGGGCGGCCCGCCCTCCGCCACTCCTCTAAGTACACCACTGCTCTGGTGATATGCTCACACACAAGTTTGGCGAACTGCCAGCAAGTACGGTGCTGTTTGAAGGCAGTGCAAATCACCATAGAGAAGTAATGGTTAATCTATTCAGAGAACACCAAACAGCAGAGAAATGGCAGGGAAATACCCTGATGTTCGGTGGTTTCAATCAGCAGGTTCAGGTATTCAGGCGAACCCCATAGGTTTCAATGTTAAAAATATTCCCGTTTTTATGCAATATCTAATAAACCACTTATTATTTTAATCTGCAGTAAAAAGTCTTTATTTATTGATTTTATTTTTTTAGTACCATTTAGTAATTTTTCAGAATTTTTTTGGCAAAACCCCCCCCCTTTTTTTTATATCAGTTCTTCTTTTTCTGTAACAGAACTTTTTATTATCAATCATAGGATCTTATATGTAAATTCCAGACATTTTCGTTCAGTAGTTCTTTTGAAAACAGCAGGCCACAGCATTCAGCAGTCGACTCCATGCACTTTGGGGACCCTGCGGTGAATGGTGAATTCACTGCAGGGTGGGGAAATTTTATTCCCCGAAGTGCAGGGAACTACAGAACACCAAAATGTTGGCGTCATTTCGGGGCTCTGTGAGTAACCCAATTAGTGGTGAGGTTTTTTGTTGCCCCCTGGAAAGTGAAAGCCTTGGCGTTGCCTACCCAGGACATACTTGAAAATTAGTGACATCTCAATGTTTCCTTCCTGGTAAAATAGTTTGCAAAAGTAAAAAAAAAATATTTTTTTTTTTTTTTAGGGGTGGGGCCACCCAGCGGGCCGCCGCCCCCTGGAGAGTGCCGCCCTAGGCCTAGGCCAAAATACACCAGTGTGCCATATACAGAAAGAACTGAATATAGCGTGTATTTTTATAGTGACGGATTTGTTGGTACTGGGCGCACTTTGATACATTGAAGTGTACCTATTTAGTGCACCAGGACTTTGTGTGCAAAGACCAAACTTTCCATAACAATTGGCGAGCCTTGTATTAGGAGCTGACGTGGATTCCAGAGCAGCTTGCCAAAGGAGGAAGATTGGATTCTTGGTTTTGGACAACCAGAAAAAGCCGGCGAAGTTGGTAAGACTTTATTTTCAGTTTTTGAAATTTCTGTTGTCCTAGAACCAGCATCTGGTCTCTCTGTAAGCTGTTGCGATAATCCGCGCCCAGCAAAAGAATCTCTCTTTTTGCTTTTTCACTCTTTGTGTATAAGGACAGGGGATTAATATCTGTACATAGAGGGATAGGGGTACTGGCTGGGGATAGAGTCTATATTTTGCAAATCTCTGGTCAATACGGCCAAGAGGGTCTTTGTACGGGGTTTATGTATGGAGTTTGCTGGATGTTTTAAAAGTGCAACTGGATTATTTTCATAGTGCTGGTCACCGTGTGAAATAACTTTTAGTGTGTAAATGTTGGTGGATCTGAAGTTGATTGTGACGTGTGGGGTGATCATTACAGGGTATCGTTTTTGTTGTAACTTTTATGTTTGTAAGAGGTGGTTTTGGTTTGCAAAGGCAGCATTTCCTTCGTTAGCATTTGCACAGGAGAGACCGCAAGTGAAGGATTTTTATGCTGCTTGCTCCAATTTTCAGGGGTAGGGCACAGGGAATAGGAAGAAACTGTTTTGTTTAATTTGGGTTTTTATTGCTGGATTTTGGAGACACCATTTTGTCATCCTTTGTGTGACACCATGTGCTCACCCACCATCTTGTTGAAGCTCAACCCACCATTTTGTTGAAGCTCAACCCACCAACTTGTTAAAGCTCAACCCACCATTTTGTTTGTAGTTACATTTTTGTTTTCTCAGGTTTAACTATTTTTGTATATTTTTATACAGGAAGCAGATTTCAGTAAAGCGGTTGTGGTTTTTATACTGAATTTTGAGTTTAACCCCTTAGTGACCGGGCGGTTTTACACAAATCCGTCCGTTCGTGACCGCTGCTGTTTTTACGTTTCTGCGCTCTTAGTGTTTACGTCAAATTTTCCTCTTACTCGTTTATGTAACCCACACATATTTTACACTGTTTTTCTCGTCACTAAATGGACTTTATAAAAATACCATTTTTTTCATCATTTCATATAATTTACTATAAAAAATATTGTGAAATATGACACAAAAATTGAAAAAACACCACTTTTTCGAACTTTGACCCCCAAAATTTCTTATGTATCAACAACCGTCAAAAAAAATTAATTCCTTGGTAGTTTCTAAATTTAGTCCTGAGTTTAGCAATACCCAATGTTTACATATTCCTCGCTTTTTTCCTTATTTTATGCAACAATAAGTGCAAGTAGCACTTTGCCATTTCCAAAGAGTTTATTTTCAAAACTAGTGCTAGTGACATTGTAACACTGATATCTGTCACTAATTCCTGAATAACCCTCCACATATACATATTTTTTTAAAGTACACAAATCAAGGTATTAAACTTGGGGTATTTTGACTCTTTCCATGCAAACCATTTTACCACAAATCTATGCCAAAATTTGAGGAAAAAAAAAAATTTGGTGATTTTTTTTTTTGAACGCAATTTAAGAATACATGTACTGTGAACTTTAAGGTTTACTGCCAAAAAGCACCCCAAAATATGTTCAGCAACATCTTCTGAGTAAATTGATACCACCCAAGTATAGGTATGTCGGGTCATTTGGGGCTAAAAGGCCTTATTTGGGGGGTGCACATTTCAGTTTTCCAACTTGGAATTTTCACATTTCGTCATCATGCACCCATGTCCTATTTGGGACATTTTTGAAGCCGGCCAAAGTAATTTACCCCCATCAAACCATATATTTTTAGAAAGGGCACACCCTGGGGTGCTTCAAAGAGTTGTATTTTAACACTTTCCATGCACTAGCTCTATGTCAAACTTTCAGGTAGTCACTTTTTGTGTTATTTTTTTCACACACATTGTACTTTAGGCATGAATTGTCAAATCCAGTTATGGGTTACTGCCAAAAAACACCCCAAAATATGTTCAGCAACATCTTCTGAGTAAATTGATACCACCCATGTATAGGTATGTCGGGTCATTTGGGGCTAATAGGCCTTATTTGGGGGTGCGCATTTCAGTTTTCCAACTTGGAATTTTCACATTTCGTCATCATGCACCCATGTCCTATTTGGGACATTTTTGAAGCCGGCCAAAGTAATTTACCCCCATCAAACCATATATTTTTAGAAAGGGCACACCCTGGGGTGCTTCAAAGAGTTGTATTTTAACACTTTCCATGCACTAGCTCTATGTCAAACTTTCAGGTAGTCACTTTTTGCGTTATTTTTTCACACACATTGTACTTTAGGCATGAATTGTCAAATCCAGTTATGGGTTACTGCCAAAACACCCCCAAAATATGTTCAGCAACATCTTCTGAGTAAATTGATACCACCCATGTATAGGTATGTCGGGTCATTGGGGGCTAATAGGCCTTATTTGGGGGGTGCGCATTTCAGGTTTTCCAACTTGGAATTTTCACATTTCGTCATCATGCACCCATGTCCTATTTGGGACATTTTTGAAGCCGGCCAAAGTAATTTACCCCCATCAAACCATATATTTTTAGAAAGGGCACACCCTGGGGTGCTTCAAAGAGTGTTGTATTTTAACACTTTCCATGCACTAGCTCTATGTCAAACTTTCAGGTAGTCACTTTTTTGTTATTTTTTCACACACATTGTACTTTAGGCATGAATTGTCAAATCCAGTTATGGGTTACTGCCAAAAAACACCCCAAAATATTTCAGCAACATCTTCTGAGTAAATTGATACCACCATGTATAGGTATGTCGGGTCATTTGGGGCTAATAGGCCTTATTTGGGGGTGCGCATTTCAGGTTTCCAACTTGGAATTTTCACATTTCGTCATCATGCACCCATGTCCTATTTGGGACATTTTTGAAGCCGGCCAAAGTAATTTACCCCCATCAAACCATATATTTTTAGAAAGGGCACACCCTGGGGTGCTTCAAAGAGTTGTATTTTAACACTTTCCATGCACTAGCTCTATGTCAAACTTTCAGGTAGTCACTTTTTGTGTTATTTTTTCACACACATTGTACTTTAGGCATGAATTGTCAAATCCAGTTATGGGTTACTGCCAAAAAACACCCCCAAAATATGTTCAGCAACATCTTCTGAGTAAATTGATACCACCCATGTATAGGTATGTCGGGTCATTTGGGGGCTAATAGGCCTTATTTGGGGGGTGCGCATTTCAGTTTTCCAACTTGGAATTTTCACATTTCGTCATCATGCACCCATGTCCTATTTGGGACATTTTTGAAGCGGCCAAGTAATTTACCCCCATCAAACCATATATTTTTAGAAAGGGCACACCCTGGGGTGCTTCAAAGAGTTGTATTTTAACACTTTCCATGCACTAGCTCTATGTCAAACTTTCAGGTAGTCACTTTTTGTTTATTTTTTCACACACATTGTACTTTAGGCATGAATTGTCAAATCCAGTTATGGGTTACTGCCAAAAAACACCCCAAAATATGTTCAGCAACATCTTCTGAGTAAATTGATACCACCCATATATAGATTTGTTCTGTTGTTTTTGGGGTGCTACGCCAATCTTTGACATTTTTGACTTGCTTGTCAATTTTCTAATTTGACAAACAGTATCTTCTTTGCTTATCTTCTTTTTTAGGGGCCTTTTTACATACCCCAGTTTTATGAACGGCATATATTTGGTAAGTTGACACCCCAAAGTATTGCAAATGGAGTGTTTTTATGCTATGGATGCATCCGTTTGCTCAAACAAATTGGATACAGTTGGGTGGTCATTTTTCATTTTCACACCCACATCAGTTTTGGACTGTGATTTAGGAGACACTGTTGTTTGTTACTGCATGAAAACTCTCCAGGTTATTTTCTGCAAGGTCTCCTGAGTACACCCATGCCCCCCATGCATAGGTTTGCCAGGATTTTGGGAAGGTTCAAATACAATTTTTATGACTTTGTCATTGGAGTTGAAATTGAGATTATTTCTTCAGCTAGGCCTATCTTTGGTTTTGGGTCTACCGCATACCCCAGTTTGAATTATTGCCAGAAAATTGTTTATGTTTGTTATGTTGACACCCCAAGGTATTGCATATGGAGTGCTTTGATGCCATGGATGCAACGGTTTTAGCCCAAAACATTTGAGAAGGTGTGTGGTGTAATTTTTCAATTTTCAGATTTTTACGCCCACAGTAGTTTTGGACTGTGATTTAGGAGACACTGTTGTTTGTTACTGCATGAAAACTCTCCAGGTTGTTTTCTGCAAGGTCTCCTGAGTACACCCATGCCCCCCATGCATAGGTTTGCCAGGATTTTGGGAAGGTTCAAATACAATTTTTATGACTTTGTCATTAGAGTTGAAATTGAGATTATTTCTTCACCTAGGCCTATCTTTGGTTTTGGGTCTACCGCATACCCCAGTTTGAATTATTGCCAGAAAATTGTTTATGTTTGTTATGTTGACACCCCAAGGTATTGCATATGGAGTGCTTTGATGCCATGGATGCAACGGTTTTAGCCCAAAACATTTGAGAAGGTGTGTGGTGTAATTTTTCAATTTTCAGATTTTTACGCCCACAGTAGTTTTGGACTGTGATTTAGGAGACACTGTTGTTTGTTACTGCATGAAAACTCTCCAGGTTGTTTTCTGCAAGGTCTCCTGAGTACACCCATGCCCCCCATGCATAGGTTTGCCAGGATTTTGGGAAGGTTCAAATACAATTTTTATGACTTTGTCATTAGAGTTGAAATTGAGATTATTTCTTCACCTAGGCCTATCTTTGGTTTTGGGTCTACCGCATACCCCAGTTTGAATTATTGCCTGAAAATTGTTTATGTTTGTTATGTTGACACCCCAAGGTATTGCATATGGAGTGCTTTGATGCCATGGATGCAACGGTTTTAGCCCAAAACATTTGAGAAGGTGTGTGGTGTAATTTTTCAATTTTCAGATTTTTACGCCCACAGTAGTTTTGGACTGTGATTTAGGAGACACTGTTGTTTGTTACTGCATGAAAACTCTCCAGGTTGTTTTCTGCAAGGTCTCCTGAGTACACCCATGCCCCCCATGCATAGGTTTGCCAGGATTTTGGGAAGGTTCAAATACAATTTTTATGACTTTGTCATTAGAGTTGAAATTGAGATTATTTCTTCAGCTAGGCCTATCTTTGGTTTTGGGTCTACCGCATACCCCAGTTTGAATTATTGCCAGAAAATTGTTTATGTTTGTTATGTTGACACCCCAAGGTATTGCATATGGAGTGCTTTGATGCCATGGATGCAACGGTTTTAGCCCAAAACATTTGAGAAGGTGTGTGGTGTAATTTTTCAATTTTCAGATTTTTACGCCCACAGTAGTTTTGGACTGTGATTTAGGAGACACTGTTGTTTGTTACTGCATGAAAACTCTCCAGGTTGTTTTCTGCAAGATCTCCTGAGTACACCCATGCCCCCCATGCATAGGTGTGCAAAGATTTTGGCAAAATACAGCACCAATTGTAGAACATAAAAATGTACGAATAAAATGTAAAAGTCTGGTGCCTGTCAAACTGGGGATGCTCTCTAGGGGGCACAGGCTGTTGTCACTGAAGTGCATGAAACGCAAAAGGTTTTCATACCTTCTACGTGACATTGATTGGGGGTAAATGGGGGTAGAGCAGATGGGGCTACTGCTCCAGTAGGAGCGAATTGAGGGCTTCTTTATGATGCCCTCAGCATAGTAAGTGCCCAGAATTTCAGAAATTCTGGCACATCTAGCGGGGTCCATTGCTGCCTTGCCAAGTAGGAGTCTGGCTTCGCAGCACAATGCTGATGGGCATACAGATTTGATTGGGCCACGATGTGGCCCAACAAATCATCCCCCATAAACACCTGCAAAAACTGTGTGGCGGTAAATCCTGCAACATCAATATTGATGCCAGGATTTGCCGTGAAAGGAGGGATATCTGGCCTCTGGCGATGAGGCACTACCCACTCCTCAGCTGGAGCTGTGCGTCTCCTGCTGGCAGGTGGTGACCCAGGATCTGCATCAGAAACATCACTAGATACATCAGCCAGCGTAGATAATGTATCTAGCGACGTCTCTGAGCAGTTAGCGGGGTCGAAATGAGGGTCTGAGTCTGACGCAGATGCCTCAGATTCTGACGCCAGGATGGCATATGCCTCCTCGGCGCTGTACACCCTCTCAGACATTATATATAATAGATTATAAAATTTTATAATTATATATATATATAAGCGGATTGTTGGTTCTTAGAAGAACCGTTGGGTTTCACAAGAAAATACAAATAAACACCTAAATCTCTCTAAATCCCTCTAAACCTGCCTCAATTCTTCTAAATCTCCCTAAAATCTCTCTAAATCTGCCTCAATTTTTCTAATCTCACTAAATCTCACTAAAATCTCTAACCTGTCAAATCTGATCTCTCTCTCTCGCTCACCAAAACACAAGTGAGGAGAGGGAGGGAGAATCAAAGAGGTCAGAGCCAATATTTACAAAATATTGACCTGACCTGACAAATTAGAAATTTTATTTTGATTTTTTCTAACTTCTGATTGGATGTTGCTAGCCTGCCTCTCTGATGAGGCAGGCTAGGAACATCCCACTCAGCCCCAAGATATGACCCTGCCCTTAGACCCTACCCCTAACCCTACCCCTACCCCTAACCCTACCCCTAACCCTAACCCTACCCCTAACCCTAACCCTAACCCTACCCCTAACCCTACCCCTAACCCTACCCTAACCCTACCCCTAACCCTAACCCTAACCCTACCTAACCCTAACCCTAACCCTACCCCTACCCCTAACCCTACCCCTAACCCTAACCCTAACCCTAACCCTACCCTCCCCTAACCCTACCCCTAACCCTACCCCTAACCCTACCCCTACCCCTAACCCTAACCTACCCCTACCCCTAACCCTACCCCTACCCCTAACCCTAACCTACCCCTACCCCTAACCCTACCCCTACCCCTACCCCTAACCCTACCCCTACCCTACCCCTAACCCACCCCTAACCCTACCCCTAACCTAACCCTAACCCTACCCCTAACCCTAACCCTACCCTAACCCTACCCCTAACCCTAACCTAACCCTACCCCTAACCGTCATTTTATTTATTTTTATTTTACTTTTTTTTCACTTTTTTTTTACTTTTTTTTCCACTTTTTTTTTACTTTTTTTTCACTTTTTTTACTCTGCTGGGTGCCTTGATCCCTCGAGGCACCCAGCAGAGCACCTGATCACTGATGTGATCGTTTTTGTACTGAGTGCCACGATACCTCGTGGCACTCAGTACTTCCTGCCGCTACCGGAAGTGATCGCTCGGGGGGAGCGATCACGGACGGACCGGCGGCAGGTAAGCATATTGCAAGGATGCCTCGATGTCGAGGCATCCTTGTAATATACTCAGAGCAGCTGGAAGCGATACCGATCGCTTCCAGCGCTCTGTAGAAGTGCCGGGCACCTCTCCGTAAAACCGGATGTGATCGCTCCCGGGGAGCGATCACATGGTGCCCCGGCACTTCTAACCGCCATTGCACGGCTGCCTGGACTCCCAGGCAGCCTGCAATGGCGTTTGAGCTGCTGGAAGCGATCCGATCGCTTCCAGCGCTCAAAAAACGGCAGGACGTACCATGTACGTCAGCGGGTCTAAGAGAGACCCGCTGCAATGACGTACATGGTACGTCCTAGGTCCTTAAGGGGTTAAGTGAAATCTTTACTTTGTACTGAGTTTCGTTAGATAGTAAGACCAAGTTTAACTAAGAGTTTTTATACCTTTAGTGGTGATTTTATTTTTTATTGGTATTACAGTAGAAAAGAAAGATTTGGTTTTAAAAAAAAACTTCTTTTTATATTTACTTTCCATTGGCAGATTGTGCAAGCGAGAATAACACGCTTTTATGGGTTTATAGTTGCTTTGCGCAGCGAGTAGTTTATTTCAGTTTTGAAGTTCAGACGGTTTGTTAGCTTCATTTGGTGACAGTGATTCAGGAGTTGTACTGAGACATTGTACAACTAGCAAATAGACAGAAGAAGGCTATCCCCATTTAACTTCTGTATTGAGAGAAGCCACATTGTTCTGTAGAGAAAGAGGATGTTCATTGTGCTGTGCGGTTAAGTCTGGCGACGCAGTGTACGGTCGTACAGCGTATACGCTTGTGTATGCATACACTGTGAGGGGTAGAGACAAAATTCAGGGAGGGGGTAATCTGTGGTTGTTGACTAATCGTTTGGGGCATAGTTCGGTACCAAACCTGTTGGGACAACAAGCCATAGAGTTACACGTCGCCTCGGTGAGGGTCTCTAGTTGGAGGACTATAGTGGTATAGTGGTTATAGTCTGACAATCCACCGTAAAAGAGGACACCGGATGGTGCTCTCCTAAATTGGTGCAAGGGTTTCCCTGGACACAGGGGTAAGACGATAAGCCGACTCGAATTGCCATGGGCAATGTGCCGTCCATGCAAGGGAAGGAAAGCGAGGCTTCCCACAGTCAGACGGCTGCGCAGCACATGAAATCTAGTTTTGGGGCAAAGGCAATGAAACCCCTTAAATAATGGCATAGATGGTCCAAGGGTACCGCTTGGGGTATCCCTCTGGAGGGGACGTTTGATGCCTGGAGATGGAAGAAATTCATAACTGAGTTTAAACCCAGACTCTGGACGGCAAAGACCTTAGATGTAGCTCAGCTGTGGCTTCAGAAGTCTATTATGGTAAACCGGCAGGGTATACAGAAGGCGGTTTCAGTCCGGAAGAACCGCATTATGTACACCTGGCTAGAGGGGATAGCCGCGATTGGTGATCCAATGCTGGAAGCGGAAGAGGCTCTTTCTGGGCTAACTCTGCTAAGGCAGGCTGGATCCACCAACACTGGATCTGTTGTAGTTTCATCTGATGCTTCTGCCATCACCAATGTAACAACCTCTACTCTGCTCTCTCCAGCTACCATACCTCTCGCTCCCACAACTCCACCTAACCCTCTCTATCCGTCTCCCTCAGCCACATCTGGGGCGTTTCCTCCTCCAATTACGGTTAATTACGAATCATTTCCAACTGGGGATCTGCAGATGCTATGTGAGTCTAAGGGAATTGGGACCAGACTAAGGAACCGTGGGGATTGCATAGCTGCGCTAAGAGCTTTTGATTCAGCCGTGCCTACCATCTACCCTTCATTGGATGGCTTCCAGATGGGGATGGTCATGGGCAAGGTAGTACACAGTAGTCCAATGAAGCTACAGCCTCCAAGGTATACACCTGGTCCCACTTGTGTCTCTGAACCTGGTACTTATCCAGTCCGGGTGCAACAATATGAGGGTGTTCCCAATGCCGACGGTGAAAGGACGTTAGGGGAGAGGGTGGTATGGCATGTCCTTTTGCTTCCTCGGAAATCAGAACCATCCTAGCCGAACTGCCTGACTATAGAACGATCACGAGGGTTCGTGAGAATGCAAATCAAGCTTTATTGCAGGTGCATGCCAGCAATAGCTGGACATATATGAATGGGCAAGTCAGGACATTATCGATAATGTGAAGGGGGATGAGTTGGATTTATAATCCAGGTCATGTTCCTCTCAGTCTGTGACATTCTGCATTGGCAGAATTTTCACGGGCCATGTGGAGCTCGCTTCGTGAAGTCCGGATGATGAGCGGAGAGTCTCTAGTGAGTTTCCTCAGTGCTGAGAGGGCACTGTAGGAGAAGTGGACCTCATCTTCCATGGTCACAATGCTGGCACAACTCTGGACTTGTAGGTCTGTCTATGGATTCAATTCCAGGCTGTGGGCGCTCAGTCTGTACCGCATTTGTCAAATCAATAGTTACGGCATGAGCGGAACGGATTGGCCTAAGTTCTGAGGGCAAAAGTAGGAGAGGAACCGGCAGGGGTTATAATTTCCCGTTGCAACATTGTCACTCATGGACAGGCCACTTCCGGAGGTAAGGAGTTCTGTGTTGCCCTGCTAGCCAACTACCAGAGATGTATGGTGCCTCCTCTACCACGGATCTGATGAAACTCTGTCAAAATCCTGGGAAGGAATGCGTTTGTTTTTGGCGTCGCCTGAAACAAGCGGCATTAGATGCAGATATGGAAGTTGGTCCTGATGTGCCAACCGACGGAGGTAAGTTAACCGCTATTCACCTCCTAGTAAGAGCCAAATTCTTAGAAGGCATCCATACGAAAATTCGAGACCGGTTATTGTTAGCCAGACCCGAATTTAGTGAAATGACAATACCTGCCATTCTATCCACTCTCTCCGCTATAGAGAGAGAGGTGGATAGGAAGAAACAGGATAAAACATCCAAAGTCCTTGTGTCACAAGCCCCCGATGCAGAACAAACGTACCAAGATCATGGGAGAAAGACACAACGCTGGAAAACCAGGACTTGTCACATCTGAAAAAAGGAAGGACATTTAAAGCGTGACTGTCCTAACAGACCCAAGGGTAAGTGGCAGTTCATTCCAGATGATCCAACGACTTTGGTCGTGGGGATGGCCAGCCATGGCTATGATTCTTCATAGCACATTGGCAAACCGGTGTCAGGCCATATAAACCTGTTTATCGAGGAATTAAAATATCCCCCTCCCTTGCCTCATTGACACCGGTGCAGCCCAAACTGTTCTGAGATCCAGAGATCTCAGAGGCAAGGTTCCCCTCTCTGGGGAGACTATACCCACTGTGGGTCTCACAGGTCAGACAGTGTCTCTACAGACCACCAAACCACTCCATTGTAGACTAGGGCAGCACACAGAAGCCATCAGGTCTGTAGTTGTACTGGTATCGGATGATGTTCCCATTAATTTGTTGGGAGCGGATATTTTATCAGAAATACAGGCGATTATTGAGTACACTTCAGCTGGCATTGTGGTAAGTAGCGCACTATCAGAAGAACGATTATGTGCTATGGTAGCATTACCATATCTAACGGAACCAACCTGTTTCCTGGAGTTGGATGAACTGGCAGAGGTAAATTCCAAAATTTGGGCAGCAGATAAGTACGATGTGGGCCTTCTTCCCGTGCCGCCAACTACAGTTAACATCAAGCCAGGGAGCATTTTACCCCGATTACCACAATATCCCTTGAGTGTGGCTCAAATGGACAGTCTTAAGATCCAAGAGGACCGATATCTACAGATAGGGGTCCTCTCGCCTACCAAATCACCCTGCAACACCCCACTATTCCCAGTGGCCAAAAGGTCAGCCAAAGGCCAGGAAACAACATACCGGCTAGTGCATGATCTGAGAGCTGTAAACAAGATCATTATCAGTGATGCTCCTCTGGTCCCTAACCCCCACACCTTGCTGGCCTCTGTACCACCAAATGCAAAGTTTTTTACTGTCATTCATTTAACCAATGCTTTTTTCTCGGTACCACTGGACCCCCAGTGCCAGTACCTTTTTGCTTTTACATTCCAGGGTCAACAACTAACATGGACACGTCTCCCTCAGGGGTCGGTGACTAGTCCCTCGGAATACAGTTGCAAGCTGAAGATCGTGTTAGATCAGTGGGCCCCAATGGATCCAGAGGTGGTACTGCTGCAGTATGTGGATGACTTGCTACTTTGCTGTCCCACGTAGGAGGCTTGTTATCGGCATACTGTATCATTGCTTAACCATCTGGCGTCCACAGGTAATAAGGCTAGCAAGGAGAAATTACAGTTTTGCAAGGAAAAGGTTATATTTTTAGGACATTGCATCTCTCAGGGAACCCGACATTTAACCACCCAGAGAGTACAGACATTAAAAGACCTGCAGAGTCCTAATAACACCCGACAATTGAGAGCCATTCTCGGACTTATCAATTACTGCAGAGACTGGATCCCTCACATATCATCCAAATTAGGGCCCCTTTATGAGCTGACATCAAAAACACCTTTTAAATTGTTAGACGACGACTGGTTGATCCTACAGGATTTGACCCAGGAACTCTCCAAAGCACCTGCTTTAGGTCTGCCCAGCTACGACCTCCCCTTCTATCTTTTTTGCCATGAAAATCAGGGCCATGCAACTGGAGTACTGACCCAACTACACGGGCCCAGGTACCGACCCATCATGTACCTATCGACCACCCTAGATCCGGTCATCTGAGGCTCACCCGGATTTGTACGAGCCGTGGCTGCCTGCACTGTACTACTACAGAAGGTAGGTGACATAGTCTTGGACTCCCCGTTGACCCTCTATACTGCCCATTCGGTGCAGGAAATCCTGAATCAGGCCCAGACAATACACCTCTCTGCTGCCAGGTTGACTAAGTACGAAGTGGCTCTCCTAACACCTACTAACCTGACTCTAAGACGATGCACCATTTTGAACCCAGCGTCTCTTCTTCCTGTTATTAAGGAGGAAGAGAAGGGGAGAGATAATGGTGTGAAAAACAAAAATTTTACAACTTCTACTAACTATTTTAACCTCTCAACTTCTAATCAATTTTCCAACCTAGTAGGGAATCACCTTGAGGACCATCACGACTGCTTTTCCTTGATGGAACTTGAGTCAACAGCCATCAGTCGGTGAGGGAGACTCCCATTCCAGAGGCCAAAAACCTTTTTGTAGATGGTTCCAGGTATTACACCCCAGACGGTAAGCCACACACTGGATATGCTATAACTACAGTCAGTGAGGTTGTGGAGAAAGGATCTTTGAGCTCACACATGTCAGCACAGGAGGCTGAGTTGTGGGCACTGACAAGGGCTTGTGAGATCCACAAGGAGCAGAGGGTTAACGTCTATACAGACTCTAGGTATGCATTTGGGATAGCGCATGACTTTGGTCCAATCTGGAAAGCTAGAGGGTTTTTAACTAGTTCAGGGAAGCCGGGGAAACATGCAGAGTTAATCAAGAGACTGTTCGTTGCCTTCAGCCTGCCACACGAAATAGTCATTTTGAAAGTGAAGGCACATACGGCTGACAGATCTCTGGAGGCCGATGGGAACGCCTTGGCAGATAGAGCTGCCAAGGAAGGTGCCCTGAGCCCTACTGTAGAGACCTTGATGCTGGCCGTCCCTTCTGATGTATCTCTGGAAGAGTTTAAGAAACTGCAGAGGCAGGCAGAGATGCAGGAGAAGAGGAGGTGGACAGCTTTGGGGGCTACACAAGGGCCAGATGACATCTGGGGTCTTGGCAACAAATGGTGTCTGCCAAGATCACTTTTTCCAATGATGGCCCATTCAAGTCAATACCCGGGGCACCAGTCAAAGATGGTTATGTGTGCGCAGGTGGAAGAACACTGGATTGCTCCTGGGTTCACTACTGCAGCATCCAATTTTGCAGCTTCTTGCCTGGTCTGTGCTTTGCACAACCCTGGCAGAACTGTGAAACCACCAGAGCGGCATTCGCCCAAACCGGAATATCCCTTTCAGCGCATACAGATAGACTACATTACAATGCCAAGGAGTGGGCCGTACAAGCATGTCTTGGTCTGTGTGGATATGGTTTCAGGATGGCCGGAAGCATGGCCCGTTCGATGCGCCAACGCCACTACCACAGCAAAAAGATCCTGTCTGAGATAGTGTGTCGCTGGGGCCTGCCTGAACCGATCGAGTCGGATCGCGGCTCTCACTTCACAGGTCAGATTTTTGCAGAGGTATGTAAAGCACTTCATGTCAACCAGGGATTACATACCCCGTATCATCCTCAAAGTAGTGGTAACGTTGAACATCTTAATGGGATTATTAAGAACAGGATCTCAAAAATCATGGCCGATACTCGAAAACCATGGCTTGAATGTCTCGCTATAGCCCTTTATTCTATCAGGAATGCCCCCAGGAAGCCCCACGGGTTATCACCCTACGAAGCTTTGTTCGGTAGTCCTCCAAAGACGGGATTGTACTACCCTCAACAGCTGTCGTCTTTACATTCTCAGCTGATGGGGTATGTGCAGTCTCTGCAAAGGGCGCTCCAAAGAGTCCACCACCGGGTCCGGGAGTCACTCCCGGACCCAAACTCAATAACCAGTGTTCATTCTATTCAACCAGGTGATTGGGTCGTGCTAAAGAAACATCAGAGGACGGGACTAGAGCTGAGATATCTTGGTCCATTCCAGGTGCAGCTGACGACGCCAACCTCTCTGAAGCTCGAAGGACGAGACAACTGGGTCCACGCCAGTCACTGCAAGAAGCTGTTCAACTACATCAAAGAATGAGAAGTGTCATTTTTGTTTACTTGTTTAGCTTATTTTATTTTAGCGAGGGAAATGCACCTAAGACTAACAAGGGCCACAAGGAGACATTTGTAATAGTAACTCTGGCTCCTGCCGTTTGCTTGTTTAAATTCTTGTGCGGTGTTGTAGTGAGGGTTGGAATCTTTTTTTAAAGCTTTGGGAAGCTTCGAGGACTTCTTGTTTTCCATTGGATCCTGGCTAAAGGTAATGGGAGTATATATACTTATGGTGTTTCTGTCTCTATTCCTTCTATATGCCGGAGTGAAATGTTCCTGTTGTCTAATCAACCGAGTTACCAAAGCCAGAATAGATGACTACGTTTTCGTTGCCGAGATGAGACGCCCTGAAGACCAACCCATGGACCGGACACAGAGGATTTCAGACCGACCAACGACCGACGCAACCCACCACCTCATGTCCTCCCTCTGAGTCACCTCCCCTAAAGCAGATTCTATGTGTCAAGTTCTATGTGTTAAGATTTATTTTAAGATTTGCCAAAAAAATCGGCGTGTCAAGATTTGGTTTTAAGACTTGCTTTAAGATTCTACGTGTCAAGATGGACTTTCTGTTGTTTTCTGGCTTTTTCAATTCAGGACTTTCCATATACAAGAGGAACTGTTTCTTTCCAAGGAAGATCGAGATTCATCTAGGGACACTGGAGAGCAAATGACAAAGAGGAGGGACTGTTGTGGAAATTTCATTATGTGGACACTATATTCTAGGATGTGTGTGTTTTATAAGTTGTCATCTGTCTCCCTGTGTTGGATTTGAATGTGGTTTTAAATCCAAACCAGCGGCAAAACCGTCAGTATGAAAACCTTCTTTTGGGTTTAGAGACATACCTGCTTTTAAGAAATTTAAGCCTTGTCTCTACACTGGTACCGTGTATTGGCAATAACTGTATTGTCTCCGCAGATATATGTCACAAATCCATAAGAACAAGTAGACTGATCTTCACTAGATGCTGATCACTCTGAGCAGTATCTGAATGGGGTCCATACTGACAGTGATGGGGGATGGTCGGACAAACAAGGCTGACGGGGACCATGGAGATGACTCAGGGATGAGTCATGTACAGGGGGCCGGTCGGTCATTCTAGTCCACTCCCCTGTCCTTTTGATATGTAAATGTAATTACTGGGCAAACTGGTTCCTGTTGTAAAACCAGTGAGCCACTAGGCGTTGTCCTATGGTGTATTAAATTAAGCTGACCAGGGGCACACAGCCCCACTTGGCCAGAGGATTTCCAGCCTGAAGCAGTGTGTCTGTCTGATTCTTCCTGGGATAGAGAAGTACTTCGTGCCTTATACAGAAAGAACTGAATATAGCGTGTATTTTTATAGTGACGGATTTGTTGGTACTGGGCGCACTTTGATACACTGAAGTGTACCTTTTTAGTGCACCAGGACTTTGTGCACAAAGACCAAACTTTCCATAACACATCTTTGGCTCTATACACCACCACAATGGAGTTGGAATGAAACAAACACAATGTGCTTTAACTGCAGACTGTCAGCTTTAATTCGAGGGTATGTACATCCAACTCAGGTGAACGGTGTAGACTTTACAGCAGTTTGCAGATGTGCCTCCCACTGGTTAAGGGACCAAAAGTAATGGGACAATTGGCTTCTCAGCTGTTCCATGGCCAGGTGTGTGATATTTCCTCATTACCCCAATTGCAATGTGCAGATAAAAGGCCCAGAGTTCATTTCAAGTGTGCTAGATGCATTTGGAATCTGTTGCGGTCAACTCTCAAGATGAGATCCAAAGAGCTGTCACTATCCGTGAAGCAAGCCATCATTAGGCTGAAGAAACAAAACAAACCCATCAGAGAGATAGCAAGAACATTAGGCGTGGCCAAAACAACTGTTTGGAACATTCTCAAAAAGAAGGAACGCACCGGTGAGCTCAGTAACACCAAAAGACCTGGGAGACCACAGAAAACAACTGTGGTGGATGACCAAAGAATTCTTTCCCTGGTGAAGAAAACACCCTTCACAAAAGTTGGCCAGATCAAGAACACTCTCCAGGAGGTGGGAGGTGTGTTAAAGTCAACAATCAAGAGAAGATTTCACCAGAGTGAATACAGAGGGTTCACCACAAGATGTAAACCATTGGTGAGCCTCAAAAACAGGAAGGCCAGCTTAGAGTTTGCCAAACAACACCTAACAAAGCCTTCACAGTTCTGGAACAAGCACCTATGGACAGATGAGACCAAGATCAACTTGTACCAGAGTGATGGGAAGAGAAGAGTATGGAGAAGGAAAGGAACTGCTCATGATCCTAAGCATACCACCTCATCAGTGAAGCATGGTGGTGGTAATGTCATGGCGTGGGCATGTATGGCTGCCAATGGAACTGGTTCTCTTGTACTTATTGATGATGTGACTGCTGACAAAAGCAGCAGGATGAATTCTGAATTGTTTCAGGCAATATTCTCTGCTCACATTCAGCCAAATGCTGCAGAACTCATTGGACGGCGCTTCACAGTGCAGATGGACAACGACCCAAAGCATACTTCAAAAGCAACCAAAGAGTTTTTAAAGGGACAGAAGTGGAATGTTATGCAATGGCCAAGTCAATCACCTGACCTGAATCCCATTGAGCATGCATTTCAGTTGCTGAAGACAAAACTGAAGGGAAAATGCACCAAGAACAAGTAGGAACTGAAGACAGTAGCAGTAGAGGCCTGGCAGAGCATCACCAGGGATGAAACCCAGAGTCTGGTGATGTCAATGCATTCCAGACTTCAGGCTGTGATTGACTGCAAAGGATTTGCAACCAAGTATTAAGAAGGGAAAGTTTGATTTATGATTATTATTCTGTCCCATTACTTTTGGTCCCTTAACAAGTGGGAGCCACATCTGCAAACTGCTGTAAGTCCTACACCGTTCACCTGAGTTGGATGTACATACCCTCAAATTAAAGCTGACAGTCTGCAGTTAAAGCACATTGTGTTTGTTTCATTCCAACTCTATTGTGGTGGTGTATAAAGTCAAAGACGTTAGAATTTTGTCGACGTCCCAATATTTCTGGACCTGACTGTATATTGCCCCTCAGCTCGCATGGATATATATATGTTGACCCCCAGTTCATATGGATATATTTCCCCCGGCTCACATGGATATATTTGCCCCCCAGCTCACATGGATATATTGCCCCCAGCTCACATGGATATATATATTGCCCCCCAGCTCATATGGATATATATATATTGCCCCAGCTCACATGGATATATTTGCCCCAGCTAACATGGATATATATATATTGCCCCAAGCTCATATGGATATATATATTGCCCCCAGCTCACATGGATATATTTGCCCCAGCTCACATGCATATATTTGCCCCATCTCACATGGATATATTTGCCCCAGCTCACATGGATATATTTGCCCCAGCTCACATAGATATATATATATATTGCCCCCAGCTCACATGGATATATTTTCCCCCAGTTCACATGGATAATATATATTGCCCCCAGCTCACATGTATATATTGCCCCAGCTCACATGGATATATATATTGCCCCCAGCTCATATGGATATATATATTGCCCCCAGCTCACATGGATATAATTGCCCCAGCTCACATGGCTATATATTGCCCCCAGCTCACATGGATATATATTGCCCTCCAGCTCACATGGATATATATATTGCCCCCAGCTCCTATGGATATATATATTGCCCCCAGCCCACATGGATATATTTGCCCCCAGCCCACATGGATATATATTGCCGCAGCTCATATGGATATATATTGCCGCAGCTCACATGGGTATATTTGCCCCCAGCTCACATGGATATATATATTGCCCCAGCACACATGGGTATATTGCCCCCAGCTAACATGGATATATATATTTCCCCCCAGCACATATGGATATATTACCCCGAGCTCACATGGATATATTTGCCCCATCTCACATGGATATATACAGTATATTGCCCCCAGCTCACATGGATATATTGCCCCATCTCACATGGATATATTGACCCCAGCTCACATGAATACATATATATTGCCCCAGGAGGTAACATGTGTGTATATTGCCCCCAGCTCACATGGATATATTTGCCCACTAGCTCACATGGATATATTTGACCACAGCTCACATGGATATATATATTGCCCCCAGCTCATATGGATATATGTATTGCCCCCAGCTCACATGGATATAATTGCCCCAGCTCACATGGCTATATATTGCCCCCCAGCTCACATGGATATATATTGCCCCCCAGCTCACATGGATATATATATTGCCCCAGCTCCTATGGATATATATATTGCCCCCAGCCCACATGGATATATTTGCCCCAGCTCACATGGATATATATTGCCCCAGCTCACATGGATATATATATTACCCCCAGGCAGCTCACATGGGTATATATTGCCCCCAGCTCACATGGATATATTTGTCCCCAGCTCACATAGATATATATATATATATTGCCCCCCAGCTCACATGGATATATATTGCCCCAGCTCACATGGATATATATATTGCCCCCAGGCAGCTCACATGGGTATATATTGCCCCAGCTCACATGGAGATATATATATTGCCCCCCAGGCAGCTCGCATGGATATATATATTGCCCCAGGCAGCTCACATGGATATATTTGACCCCAGCTCACATGGATATATTTGCCCCCAGCTCACATGGATATATATTGCCGCAGCTCATATGGATATATATTGCCCCAGCTCACATGGGTATATTGCCCCCAGCTAACATGGATATATATATTTCCCCCCAGCACACATGGATATATTACCCCGAGCTCACATGGATATATTTGCCCCATCTCACATGGATATATACAGTATATTGCCCCCAGCTCACATGGATATATTGACCCCATCTCACATGGATATATTGACCCCAGCTCACATGAATACATATATATTGCCCCAGGAGGTAACATGTGTGTATATTGCCCCCAGCTCACATAGATATATTTGCCCACTAGCTCACATGGATATATTTGACCACAGCTCACATGGATATATATATTGCCCCAGCTCACATGGATATATTGCCCCCAGGCAGCTCACATGGGTATATATTGCCCCCAGCTCACATAGGTATATATATTGCCCCCAGTTCACATGGATATATTTGCTGGTATATACTGTTTTATTTTGCAACGACTTTTGGTCAAAAACAGAAACATTTTTTGTTTACTGTATTTTATTTTAATTTTTTTATGTATAGCACAAGAGGAGTAGGAGGAGGAAGAGGAGGAGGAGGAGGAGGAGCAGGAGGAGGGCGAAGGAGAGAGGGAGCCGGAGCAGCAGGAGGCCGCCAGTCCAGGTTTTTTTTTTTTTTACTGTCGTATTTTGCATCGACTTTTGTTCAAAAATAAATCAGTTTTGTTGTTTACTGTATTTTTTATTTATTTAATTTCTTATATATATCACTGGATATGCAGACGGTGGTGGTGGGGGAGGAGTCGGAGGAGGAGTCGGAGGAGTCGGCACCTCAGGAGGCCGCCAGCACTGGTATATACTACTGTTATATTTTTTCAAGACTTTCAGTCAAAAATAGAAACCTGCTTTACTTACTGTATTTTCCTTCTTTCATTTATTGGATATATAGAAGGAGAAGCCAGACACCGACGGGAGGTGATCGGTGAGCTTCGCCTGGCAGTTACCTCCATCGATGCCATACAGGAACTGCTCCAGGTACTGCGGGAGCACATAAACAGTGCCGCAGACCTCCTGGAGCAGCAGTGAGACCAGTGGCAGCCTCCTCCCGAATGTCACCAGAATGTGCCTCAGCTGCTCCTGTTCGCGTGCCTTGAGGTCGGACCAGCGTTTTCGAAGATGGTCCTTCGTCCAGTCCTTACCGAACAGCTCCAGGATGGTGGTGCGTAGCTTTTCAAGGATATGATCCTTGCGGGTGTTATTCTTCCTGCCGTAAGGGCCCTTACAGCAATCAGAATCTTTGCAATCCAAGATGCGGACCAGCTCCAACATCTCCTCAAATGCCAGTAACTGTTGGGCAGTTTGCCATCCTTGGCATGTTCCCTTCCCTATTCATATTATATATTCCCGTTCATATGTTGTAAATAAATTTTCTATTTTTTCACTATTTTCCTGTTTGTGTGCATTGCTTTTCCTTACTTAATAAGTTAATATGTATTGCTTGGTTTCCACACTGTTAAAATTATATGTACATAAATGTATTGACATTTCTATGGACCCTTTGTCATAAATTTGTCAACATATTTGTGGCCATGAATGTGACTGCACATTCTACACTTCCTGCCTGGCCAAAAAATGTCACACACTAACACAACCTTGTTGTACTGCCTTGAGATTTGATTACCGACGTGGCCTGGTTTTGTTAAGCTTAGGCGATGTCACAACAACACGGATTTTTGTCCACAGTCACATTCATTGTATAACCAAGAATTTATCAAAAAATATTGATGGCAGCACTGCGTGAAGTCTTCTCCGACACAACCCAAAGATCCTTAGTGCGGCTCAGGTCTAGTTTATTTGTCCCTGTTTGCAGCTTCACACAACACCTCCTCCCAGCTATGAGCTCTCTCTCTCCACCGCTGCCCGCTAAGACGCTGCCCGCCAACATGGTCACGTCTTTGCAGGAATACAACAGCATGGGGGAACAGCAGCTGCTGACAGTCCCAAGACCTCGTCACAATGACGTCAGTTCTGGAGTTAACCCCTAACTGTGACCAATGGTGGAGATAGGGGGTTCATTGGAACCCCTATCTCCCGATCCGCGGCAGCTATCGGTTGGTTAATGTTTGGTATCTTTGGATCGACCAGAGCATGGCCTTTCCAACAATACCAAACATGACAATGTTAAAAATTTAAAAAAATTAAAATATAAAAAAAAAATACAGGTTTTTTGTTTTGTTTTGTTAATGCAGCAATATTGTTACCATTTCAATTATAATGTGAACAATGATGCTGCACTAAGGATTTTTGTATGGGGTGCGTTTGTTAAAAATAGTGTAATTGTCACCCAAAAAAATATAACAAGTCCCCTTTTCAATTTTTTTTTAACAAACGCAACTCATAAAATATAACCGCAAACACTCGCATGTTAAAATGTGAAAAAAACACTTTACACCTTGTAAAACAAACATTGAAAATTCTAATTTTATTGCATTTTTTGTTATAATATACAGACAGGACATGACGCATACATATGATAATGATATATTATGAATCATCTGCCGAGTCTGCCGGAAAGAACGATATATAACATGTCTGGGTCATATTATAAAAGAAGGCTTCAAAACGCATTTAAACAAGAGGAGCGAAACTGTTAAAAATTAGCTCAGCAGCAGACCGCAGTGAGGAACACAGGCGTGAAGGGAAGCCGTGAAATGCCTCAGCAGCGAAAGGGTTAATTTATATTTTTGTCTGTTTAAATCATTTTATTTTATTATTTTTTTTCATTTCAGATCATTTTGATCAACTATTTTTCCGTTTTAAAACATTTTTGTTCTGGTTTTTATTTTTAAAGTCAGACCATTCGGGTCAGTTTACCGGTTTTTAAATCGTTTTGTTCTTTTTTTTTTGTTCCTTGGCTTTCATACCATTTTTTTAATGTGATTAAATAAATAAAGTTGTGAAATGTATATTCATAAGAAAAAAAGGATCTTTATTTAATAAAAAAAAAAAACACGATAGAATCGCCAGAATTATCGTATCGACAGAATGAATTATCGGATCCGAAAAACAAACCAAAAATTTATTATAAAAAAATATATAAAGTATAAAAAGTAAACCATAGTAGTTTACGTCAAAACGAATAGAGTTAGACACTTTGAAACGAGGAGAACATACGTTCCGAAAAAAAAGAAAATTTCCGAAATCACGAAAAGTCGATACAAAAAACGAGCAAAGTGACCCGAAAATACGAAAAATGGTCGATATTCCAAAAAAAAATGTACACAATCGAAAATTTTAAACATCAGAACAAATCGAACCGAATCGAACCGAAAAAAAATCGGTGCACAAGCCTATTAATATTTAACATCCCGATGTGAAACATCCGGACTTTTGCATTAGATTTCGACCATTTTTATTTTTTTAACTTCTGGATAGTCGAAAATCGAAATCTATCCAAAAAGTCCCAATGTTTCACATCATTCTGAACTTTGTTTGGATAGAGTAAGTCCGTGGGCGTGCGGCCGTTAAATGTATATACCAGTGGCGTCGCTACGTGGGGGCGGGGGGTGCGGCCCGCACCAGGTGACACCCACCTTTAGGGTGACACCATCACCCTAAGGGCGGGTGTCTCACCCTCCGCCGCGTTTTTCGCTCCCTGCGAGCGTCCGAAGCATGCAGCTTCGGCGCTTGCCTGGAGGAAACACGTCACCAGCCAATCGCAGCTGGTCACGTGGCTCCCCCTGGCGAGCGCCCAAGCTGCGCGCCGCCGGACGCTCTGAGGGAGCGAAAAAGGCGGCGGAGGTGAGCTGGGGCCATTTTCATGAGGTGCTGGGGCATTCCATGTGCTGGGGCAAATCCATGAGGAGCTGGGGCATATCCATGAGGAGCTGGGGCACATCCATGAGGAGCTGGGGCATTCCATGTGCTGGGGCATATCCAGGAGCTGGGGCATATCCACGAGGAGCTGGGGCAAATCCATGTGTGAGCTGGGGCATATCCACGAGGAGCTGGGGCATGTCCACGAGGAGCTGGGGCATGTCCACGAGGAGCTGGGGCATGTCCACGAGGAGCTGGGGCATGTCCACGAGGAGCTGGGGCATATCCATGAGGTGCTGGGGCATGTCCACGAGGAGCTGGGGCATATCCATGAGGTGCTGGGGCAATATCCATGAGGAGCTGGGGCATATCCATGAGGATGTTGGATGTCGGCCAAGCTTCCGGGAACTCCCCCTGAGGACTGGCGTCATCGTGCATAGCACGATGATGCCAGTCCTGGAGTTAACCCCTAGCTGCCACCAATGGTGGAGATAGGGGGTTCCAATGAACCCCCTATCTCCCGATCCGTGGCAGCTAGGGGTTAAAGTTTGGTATTGTTGGATCGGCTAGAGCATGGCCGTTCCAACGATACCAAACACGAATGTGAAAAACGTTTGTAAAAAAATTAAAAATAAAAAAATATTTAAAAAAATTATAAAAAAAAGGAAACAATTTTTTTTTCTTTTTTTTGGTTTGTTAATGCAGCAATATTGTTCCCATTTCACTTATAATGTGAACAATGATGCTGCACTAACGATTTTTGTATGCGGTGCGTTTGTTAATAAT
The DNA here is from genome assembly GCA_009667805.1 of Leptobrachium leishanense. Lineage (NCBI taxonomy): Eukaryota > Metazoa > Chordata > Amphibia > Anura > Megophryidae > Leptobrachium > Leptobrachium leishanense. Next base: position 241,901,842 of record CM019066.1, read on the forward strand.
TTTGTAATTTTCCCCAAAATTTTTTTTATTGAAAAATCATATTTTATTGCATTTTTTGTTATAATATACAGACAGGTCATGACGTATACATATAATAATGACATATTATGAATCTGCCGAGTCTGACGGAAAGAACGATATATCATATGTCTGGGTCATATACTAAAATAAGCCTTCAAAACACGTTTAAACATGATGAGCAAAACCGGTAAAAATGAGCTCAGCACAGAGGCGTGAAAAGCCTCAGCAGCGAAAGGGTTAATTAAAAAAACACGATAGAATCGCCAGAATTATCGTATCGACAGAATGAATTATCGGATCCGAAAAACAAACCAAAAATTTATTATAAAAAATATATAAAGTAGTATTAAAAAAGTAAACCATAGTAGTTTTCATCAAAACGAATAGAATCTTTATACCAGAGTTGAATCAGAGTTCTGCAGCATATCTCCAATTTTTATAACAGAGTTGAATCAGCTTTGAAACGAGAACAAACGTTCCGAAAAAACGAAAAGTTCCGAAAAACGAAAAATGGGCGATATGCCGAAAACCATGTACAATTCCGAAAAACGAAAATTTCCCGAACTCACGAAAAGTCGATACAAAAAACGAGTATAGTGACACGAAAATACGAAAAATGGTCGATATTCCGAAAAATAAATGTACCCGAAAAACGAATCAAACCGAACCGAATCGAAACAGAAAGTGGTCGAAACGAGCCGAATCGAAAAGTTAAAAAATTCGAAAAATCGAATCGAAAAAAAAATCGGTGCACATCCCTAGTAATATTGACACTATTCTTGAGCACTTTTGATGCATCACCCATCCACTTAGGAACTGGATAAACTATCAGCAAAGACTTTTTGACCTCTTAATACGTATTGAATATTGGCAGATAGTCTTTTTTATGGACTCCACCGGTCATTATAGCCTGAACCTTGATTTTAATCTGTTTTGTTATATCGCATTAATTTTGCACTGCTGCATTTGCACTTTATTCCTACTGCATGTTCAGACCGCTGTACTAGCACTTTATACCCTCTGTGATCTGCATTTGCACTTTGTAATATATACTGTAATATGTATGGTACACGCAACTAGCTATTTGGGTTATATCACATAAGGAGTATATTTAAATCCAATTACTGCGCCACTAGGAACCCCATATTCTCTCCCTGATTCTATCCGCACATCCTCTCGAGAGCCTGTGCAACCTCCTAGTCGGCAGCATCAACCTAAATCGACACATCTAGATACGATCGCCTCTACCGAACCCCTCCACTTTCGGTCTCACAGATTTATAGGAGGTTTCTGGGAATTGTAATCTGTGTCTTCTCACTGCCAGCTATCAGGGGTCCCACATACTTCTAGCAGATTTCTGCGAATTGTAATCTGTCTTGTCACTGTTGCCAGCTATCAGGGGGTCCTATCAGGGGGTCTCACTGACTTGTAGGTGGTTTCTGTGAATTGTAATTTGTGACTTGTCACTGCCACCCATCAGGGGGTCTCACTGATTTATAGGAGGTTTCTGGGAATTGTAATCTGTGTCTTGTCACTGGCTGCCGGCTATCAGGGTGTCTCGCTGAGTTATACCAGAGTTCTGGAAATCTTTAATCTTTATACCAGAGTTGAATCAGAGTTCTGCAGCATATCTCCAATTTTTATAACAGAGTTGAATCAGAGTTCTGTATATCTTTAATCTATATATCACTCACCATGTCAGAAAGACCAAAAAGGACAGGCAGACGCTCCCAGGCACAGATAAGAGGGAAAGCAGCCTCTGTGTCGTGAGGCTGTGCCTCTGGTCGTCGTGGACGTGGTGCATCTTCTGCAGGGGCATGCTTGTCCTTTATAACTGGTGCTGGCCGTCTTAAGCAGCAGCAACATACAGAGGACTTGGTGGATTGGCTAACCAGGCCATCCTCATCCTCCGAGTCCTCTGCCAGCCAGGCTTGTAGTGCTTTACAGTGCACCTCAGCTGCCAAAGCATCTAATGCAGCCTCCATGTCCACAACTACTCCTGCCATAGCCTCACTATCACACATGGAGGAGTCAGCTGAATAGTTTGACTACAATGACAGTGACATGCTGCTTGAGGATGCGCAGCAACTATAGTGCTCTGATTCAATCTCTGAGGTTGAGGAAGGGAGTATAATGAACCTAGAGGAAAGGGGGGCCAGTGACACACAAATAACTGGCACTCATGTTGCCCCAGCAGCTGCAGCATACTGCCAAGTTGGCTCCAGTGACGAGGAGATAGGGGGTGATGACAATGATGATGAGGTCACTGACTCCACCTGGGTGCCTGATCGAACAGAGGAGTCAAGTGAGGAGGAGGAGGCACAACAAAGAAGAGGCACAACATCCTCTAAGACCAACCGTAGCACTAGCCAGTCCAAGGCATCAGATGTCAGAGCTGCTCAGGTGCAGAGCGCTGTTGTCTCAAAGCACACATCCAGGAACTCTGCTGTCTGGGAGTTGTTTAAGAAATGTACAGCTGACCGCACCGTTGCTATTTGTTATCAATGTCAGATGAGGCTCAAGCATTGGAAAGACACCGGACGCTTGGGTACCACGTGCTTGAGGCAACATATGACCACCTGCCATGCATCCCGTTGGCGCAAAACTTTGAATAGGTCCTCCTCACCTATCTCTACCCCCACTATATGTCCTGCCATGTCATTGACTCCAACCTCCACTGACAGGGATGATGCTACAGTAATGGATGTACCAGGTCCTTCCTCACAATGTGATAGCATCCCATCAGCTGAAGATTTACGCAGTCAGATTACGTTGCCCCAGCTGCTGCAGCGTAAAAACAATATAGTCCCAATTTAGCACAGTGTCTAAATGCCAGCTTAGCAAAATTACTCGCATTGCAGCTGCTGCCTTTCCAGCTGGTGGACTCTGCTTCCTTCCGTGAATTTGCTGAATGTGCTGTACCACAGTGGTAGGTTCCAAAATGCCATTTCTTTTCAAGGAAGGCCTTTCCAGCACTATACCAGCACGTGGAAGACAATGTTATGGAGTCTTTGGGAAAGGCAGTCAGCAGCAAGGTGCAAGTGGCTTTAGACACGTAGTCCAGCAAGCATGGACAGGGCCGTTACATTTCCTTCACGGCACACTGGATAACTCTGACTGCAGCTGGGAGGGATCCAAGACGGGGCTCTGTGCTGGAGCTTGTTAATCCACCACGCCTCCAGAAAGCTGCTTGTATGAGGTCTGTCTGCTCCACCACCACCTCTCCCTCTTCCTCCTCCTCCTTCTCTATCTCTGGCGAAGTGCTAGTTAAACCGACATGTGACAGGGGCTACACAATGGCTGAAGCATAAAGATGCCATACTGTGCTTGAGCTGGTTTGTTTAGGGGACAGGAGCCACACCGGGCCAGAAATTCTGTCAGCTCTGCAGGAGCAGGTGCAGAGATGGTTAACACCACGCCAGCTTGAGCTGGGAATGGTTGCGTGTGATAATGGCAGCAACCTTCTCTCTGCCCTACGCCTGGGTAAGTTGATGCATGTCCCATGCCTAGCACACATCCTAAATCTGGTGGTAGAGCATTTCCTAACCAGGTACCCAGGGCTGGCAGAGCTTCTCCGCCAGGCCAGAAAAGTCTGCAGCCACTTCAGATGGTCATTCCCAGCAAGTGTTCGCCTGGCAGAAATTCAAAGAGAATTCCACCTTCCCACAAACCGTCTGATCTGTGACATGCCCACCAGGTGGAACTCGACATTAGCAATGCTGCAGCATCTGCACAAGCAGCAGAGGGCCATCAACGAGTACCTGTGTGAGTATGGCACAAGGACAGGTTCAGGTCAACTTGGTTTCCCCCCCCCCGCAGTGGCTGATGATCAAGGATGCATGCACTGTACTGTCACCATTTGAGGAGGCAACGAGGATGGTGAGCAGGGACAGTGCATGCAGCAGTGATACAATTCCTTTAGTGTTCCTGCTGGAGCACACTCTGCGGGGAATTATAGATGTGGCTCTAAAGGCAGAGCAGCGGGAGGAAGAGGAGGCCTTCCCTAGCTCTGAAAGCCCCAGTCTTTCTGCAGACAGCATTCCAGCGGGTCCTCCTCAGATCAGACAGGAAGAGGATGAGGAGGAGGAGGAATATTTAAGTAGTGGGGGCATTGAAGGTGGGGATTCCTCAAGGGATGGTTTTGTGTGCCCAGAAACACAAGGACTAGTATGTGGCTGGAAGGAGGAAGTGCACGATGGGGTCATCCTCCTCATTGACCAGGAAGACTCGGAAGCTAATACCACCTCCAACCTACGCTGCATGGGCTCCCTTATCCTGCAAAAGCCTGGTAAAGACCCCAGGATTCGTGCTAACAAGGAGAGGGATCATTACTGGTTGGCAAGTCTTCTTGATCCACGATACAAGGGTAATGTTGCAGAGCTCATCCTGCCCGCACAGAGGGAGGACAGGATGAAAAAACTTGAGGATGCTCTAAAGCGACACTTGTGTAACACCTTTCCAGGCACTGCTAGGTTACCAAGTGATTACACAGGTGCTTCTGAGGCTGAGGATGATCAGAGGAATAGTGGTGAAGGCCGGGGCCGCTTGACTGATGCCTTTTTAAATTTTTTTATTCCACGACGCCCAAGGACGTCAAATGTAGGCACCCATTGCCAGCGTCTTCACCGTATGGTGCAGGACTACCTAGGGGCAAGGGCAGACCTGGATACCTTTCCAGCAGATGATCCACTGACTTACTGGGTGTTGAGATTGGATCACTGGCCAGAAGTTAGCCAATATGCTATGCAGCTACTAGGTTGCCCTTCATCCATCGTGCTTTCTGAAAGGACGTTCAGTGCTGCTGGAGGTTTTGTCACAGACAAAAGAGTGCGTCTGTCCACCGACTCTGTAGACCGGCTGACATTTATAAAAATGAATCAGTCCTGGATCAGCAGCTATCAATCCCCTAATGCTAACGTAACAGAATAGATCAGGGATCTCTTCTGCATTCACAAAACCTCCACCACTGAACTCTTCCACAATACAACAAAAGGGTTACGGTGTGAAGGCACTTGCTGCCATGAAAGGCGCATTATTTGGGTGCACTGTCGCCTGTGCCAGATTTATATCATTTTAATTTATTGAACCTTAGGGTTCAACCCTGCACTCTTCCACAATACCACAAAAGGGTTACGTTGTGAAGGCACTTGCTGCCATGAAAGGCACATTATTTGGGTGCACTGCCACTGACGTCTATATTACCAGATTCATATCATTTTAATATTGGACCGCAGGGTCCAACCCTGCACTCCTCCACAATACCACAAAAGGGTTACGGTGTGAAGGCACTTGCTGCCATGAAAGGCACATTATTTGGGTGCACTGACGCCTGTATCAGATTTATATCATTTTAAATTTTTGAACCGCAGGGTCCAACCCTGCAATCTTCCACAATACCACAGAGGGGTTACGGTGTGACAGCACTGTTGCCGACACTAAAGGCCCAATTTTAAAGCACCTATTGTTACTTTCATCCAAAGCCTGCATAAGTTTCACCTTAATTTAGCCAAAAGATCACTAAACTTGTTCTGCGTGTCCTAAAAGGTCTCCTCTTTTAATACGGACTGCCGCCCGAAGCAGTTGTTTATGAATAGATTCAAGGAAAACCGTTTACCGTCACTTGAAACGTAATTTTTTTGTTTTTAAATGTTTCTATACATCCTAGAAATCCGCCACTTCACGGGCAGGTTATGGGGACCTCCTAGGCATGATATTTGAAGGAATTTTTTTCGTTTTTATTTCTAACCCTTTGTTCATGGAAAACTCACTGTCCCTTTAAAGACTTGTTTTTTAAACTTTTTGTCCTTGTTTCCTGTCCCCCAGGGCACTACCCGGACCCCGATACACCTTTTATGGCAAATATCTTGCATATATGCCCTCTTGGAGGGCACTCTAAAAAACGAACTTTTGAGTCCCAATAATCTTGCATTGAGTTCGGTTTGAGTTCGAACTCGAGTTCGAATGCAAACCAAACACGGAGGTGTTCGGCTCATCCCTAGTGATAAACATGCTGTGCCACGTAACTGAAGTAAAAAGGGGGTTTACTGTAAGAGTACAACAATATGGACAGGGCAGGAATGGAGATGATTGAGGAGGCAATGCAGGGAGGAACCAGACACAGGGAGACACTTAGGGAAATACACAGCAGGAGACTTACATACAACACGAGAAAGGAAACAGAGGGCACTGGAGGTTTGGAGCAGCATGCACGGGATGCTTGGTAGCAGCAGGCATGGGAGGCTTGGTAGCAGCAGGCAGTATACGTAGTCATAAAGTCCAGGCAATAGGTCATGGCAGGCGGCTGGCAAATGTAGTTAATGTCCATGAGCAAGAAATCAGTACACTGGGAAATCAATATATCAGCAGAGGATGGGAGCAGGTTTAGGAGAAAGGCTACTAGGAAGTAAGTGGGACAAAGGGTGCTCCACCCTTATGAAGGGAACCACAGGCCTCTGATTGGCAGCACCTGAAGTTAACACAGCTTCAGGGAAAGTAGAAGGTGGGGTAGCAAGAAGGATACTGTATAGGTCCAGTCAGAAGGGTGCAGTACCACCTTTGGCCTTCTTGCCACGGCAGCGATGACGTGAACAATGACATCCTTTGAGGTCCAATAAACCTTTACTAAGTGCGCCAGCAAATCTTATTTAATCTTCAAAAAAACCACACTTCTAAGTTTTATATAACAGTTACAATAACTATTCTAAAAACGTATTTTATGTTAGTCTTTATATTTTCGCATTGTATGAAACTTTTTAACCTGAGCTGTTTCATCTCTGTCTGCTGAGCTCATTTTTAACGTTTTGTGCTCATCGTGTTTAACCCCTTCGCTGCTGAGCCATTTCAAGTGTGTGCTGAGCTAATTTTTTACGCTTTTGCTCATCATGTTTAAACGAGATTTGAAGCCACGTTTTATTATACAACACAGACATATTACAGTTGCAAGAAAAAGTATGTGAACCCTTTGGGATTACATAGAAACATAGAAAAATTTCGGCAGATAAGAACCTTTCGGCCCATCTAGTCTGCCCAATTACATGGATACTTAACCTGGATTTATCTTTTGTTTAGGATAGCCTTATGCCTATCCCATGCTTGCTTAAATTCAATTACTGTTTTGCCTCTACCACTTCAACTGGAAGGCTGTTCCATGTATCCACCACCCTCTCAGTAAAATAATGCTTCCTGATGTTACTTTTAAACCTTTGCCCCTCTACGTGGAGTTTTGCATGAATTGGTCATAAAATGTGCTCTGATCTTCATCTAAGTCACAACAATTTGAAAAACACAGCCTGCTTAAAATAATACAACACAAACATTACATGTTTTCATGTGTTTATTGAACATAACATGTAAACATTCACAGTGCAGAGTGGAAAAAGTATGTGAACCCCTAGTCTAATGACTTCTCCAAGAGCTAATTGGAGCCAGGAGTGAGCCAACCTTGAGTCCAATCAGTGTGATATTATTGGATATGTTGCTGAAAGCTGTCCTGCCCTTTAAAAACACACACCAGTTTTGATTTACTGGTTTCAAGAAGCACTGCCTGATGTGAACCATGCCTCACAGAAAACAGCTCTCAGAAGACCTACGATCAAGAATTGTTGACTTGCATGAAGCTGGAAAGGGTTACAAAAGTATCTCCAAAACCCTAGATGTTAATGTGTTCACAGTAAGACAGACTGTCTACAAATGGAGAAAGTTCTGCACTGTTGCTACTCTCCCTAGGCGTGGTCGTCCTGTAAAGATGACTGCAAGAGCACAGCGCAGAATGCTTAATGAGGTAAAGAAGAATCCTAGAGTGTCAGCTAAAGACTTACAGAAATCTCTGGCATATGCTAACATTTTTGTTGACACATCTACAATCAATAAGGAAAACATTAAACAAGAATGGAGTACATGGGAGGACACCACGGAGGAAGCCATTGCTATCCAAAAATAATATTGCAGCACGTTTGAAGTTTGCAAAAGAGCAGCTGGATGTTCCACAGCACTACTGGCAAAATATTCTGTGGACAGATGAAACCAAAATTGAGTTGTTTGGAAAAAACACACAACACTATGCGTGGATAAAAAAAGGCACAGCACACCAACATCAAAACCTCATCCCCACTGTAAAACATGGTGGAGGGAGCATCATGGTTTGGGGCTGCTTTGCTGCCTCAGGGCCTGAACGGATTGTTGTCATTGATGGAAAAATGTCCCAGAGTTTATCAAGACATTTTGCAAGAAAACGTAAGACCATCTGTCTGTCAACTGAAGCTCCGCAGAGGATGGGTGATGCAACAGAACAATGACCAAAAGCATACAAGTAATTCAACAAAAGAATGGCTTCAACAACACAAAATACGCCTTCTGGAGTGGCCCAGTCAGAGTCATGACCTCAACCCGATTGAAATGCTGTGGCATGACCTTAAGAGAGCGATTCACACCAGACAGCCCAAGAATATTGCTACACTGAAACAGTTTTGTGAAGAGGAGTGGTCCAAAATTACTCCAGATCGTTGTGCAGGTCTGATCTGCAACTACAGGAAACGTTTGGTTGAGGTTATTGCTGCCAAAGGAGGGTCAACCAGTTATTAAGTCCAAAGGTTCACATACTTTTCCCACCCTGCATTGTGAATGTTTACATGTTCTGTTCAATTAAATCATGAAAACATATAATGTTTGTGTTGTATTATTTTAAGCAGACTGTGTTTTTCAAATTGTTGTGACTTAGATGAAGATCAGAGCACATTTTATGACCAATTCATGCAAAACTCCACGTAATCCCAAAGGGTTCACATACTTTTTCTTGCCACTGTATGGTGACAACTCCATAAAGTTCACCCCACTACAGAATCCTAGCTCCCCAGCCACATTTGATTTCCTTTCTGGTACTATTGAGATCCCGTTCAGTAAAACAATTATTGTTGCTGGATTCTACCGCCCACCGAGTTCCCCAGTGCAGTCCCTTTCTAACATAACCCAAATCCTTAGCAAATTAGTAGCTCCCCCTTTCTGGGGGAGTATAAATCAGGGAATAGGCGTGACCCCAGCCCTCCTGTACTGTATGTTGCAATGTACTTCCAGCCAGGTCATCCCTGGATTTTGTTTCTGGGGGAGTATAAATCGGGGAATAGGCGCGACACCACCCCTCCTGTACTATAGGTTTCAATGTACTTCCAGCCAGGTCATCCCTGCAGCAAGATTCCGCTCTGTTTCTTTGTTTTTGATCCCAAAGTGGATTTTGTTTCTGGGGGAGTATAAATAATGGCCCACCAGTCTACCTCGTGTTTGACAAGCAGCATGAGCAGGTATGGTTTGCTATGCAGCAGCCTCTGGTTTCAATTTTGGATAGGACTCGCCCTCATTAGCAGTGCCTTGACGTTTGGCAGGCGAGCTTAATCTTGTAATGGCCATTGATAAGAAACCAAACCTCTAATTGTGTTTAGTTTCACACGGTATAATGGGAATTAGCGCAGATGAAATTTTTTTCTTTGTTATGTTTTACACATGTTGTTGGGCTGGATGCATTTGGTGGTTGCAGCCGCCCCATCGGGGAATAGGCGCGACCCCACCCCTCCTGGAATACAGGAGGCAGGCGTTCTCACTAATAGTTTCAGTGATCACTGCCTAGTGTACGGTGTGTGCAAAATAAGGGCCACAAAATGTCAACCAAAGGTAATAATCACCAGGTCTTAAAAGAAATTTCATCTTGAATCCTTCCTAAATGATCTCAAACAGCTCCCATGGTACAGACTAAACCTAATCCCAGACCTGGACTGTGCAAATGAATACTTTCAATCGTAAACTCCTGAAAGTCTGGAATACCCATACCCCGCTGCATAAAGTGCGAGTAAAAGGGGCCTACCTCCCTGGGTTACAGCTGACCTCACGCAAATGTACCAGTTTAGAGACTCCCTGTGGTCAAATTTCAAAAGTACTGGTTTCACGAACGATCATTGTGAATACCGAAAATGGCGGAATGCATCCACAAAAATGGCTAAAGCCCAATACTTCAATGAAAATTTAAACAATAACATATCAAACCCTAGAAATATTTGGAAAATCATAAGTAACATACAAGCACCCCCCCCCCATCCACTCCCAACCGGCTGCTGTCAATGTAAACAACCAAACTGTACAACACCCCCTAGATGTAGCAAATGCTTTAAATAATTATTTTGTTGGATGCGCCACCACCCTGATTGCTAAGCTAGGAAATGACACGCAATCAGAAAGGCCGCACACAGGTCAGGCCCCACCAACTGTGCAAAGACCCTGTAACACAGAGAAATTCAGTTTTAGACCAGTGCCTGTCAGTGTCATCACTAAACTTCTCCGTAACCAAAAAATGAAATACCAGTCTGGACCTGATCAAATCCCAGCAATGCTGCTGAAAATCAGTGCGCCAGCAATTGCAAAACCTGTCGCAACCCTAATCAATGAATCACTGGTGACTGGATACATACCCAAACTCTGGAAGACTGCAAGGGTGGTACCTATCCATAAAAGTGGAGACAATACTTTGGTATCCAACTACCGCCCAATATCACTGCTCCCTGTAATGTCAAAAATTCTGGAAAAATGTGTCTACACTCAATTACGTGATTATTATCTGTATCGGAACTATTTAACCCCAGATCAATCAGGCTTTCATCCAAATCATTCAACTACAACTGCCCTTTTAAAAGTTTGTAATGATATCCAAGCTGGCATGGAACAAGGAAACCTAACTGGAGCCATCTTCCTTGATTTTGCCAAGGCCTTTGACACAGTAGACCATGGCATCCTATTACAAAAACTTAAAAACTCCGGTATTGGTGATATTATTATTATTATTATTATTATTCTTTATTTATAAAGTGCCAGCATATTCCGCAGCGCTGTACAATAAGCACAGTATAGACAGGGTTACAATACATTGAACAACATTTGACAAACAGTACAGGAGGAGATGAGGGCCCTATTCCCGTAGGAACTCACATTCTGGGAGGGTTGGGGTTGGAAACAGGAGGAGAGGACTGTAAGGTGAGAGTGATTGATGGTTGCGTCAGTGAGTTGGGTGGTAGGCTTCCCTAAATAGGAACGTTTTAAGGGAGTGTTTGAAGGAAGAGAAGTTAGGGGAAAGTCTGACAGTACGAGGGAGAGTGTTCCAGAGAATGGGGGCTGCGCGTGAGAAATCCTGCAGTCTATCATGGGAAGAGGTGATGCGGGGAGAAGCTAGTCGCAGGTCACTGTTTGACCTTAGGGAGCGGGCCGGGGTGTATTTGGTGATTAGTGCGGACAGGTAGTGGGGAGCTGAGTTAGTGAGGGTTTTGTAGGTAAGGATAAGGATTTTGAACTTAATTCTGCAGTGGATGGGGAGCCAGTGAAGGGACTCGCAGAGGGGAGCGGCAGAGATAGAGCGGCGGATGAGGTGAATTAGCCTGGCGAAGGCATTCAGGATGAATTGTAGGGGGGAGAGGTGGGACAGAGGGAGGCCAGATAAGAGATTATTGCAATAGTCGAGTCGGGAAATTACCAGGGCGTGTATGAGTTGCTTTGTGGTGACAGCGGTAAGAAATGGCCGAATTCTGGAAATATTACGCAGTTGGTATCGGCAGGAGGAGGAAAGAGACTTGATGTGGTGGATGAAGGAAAGAGCAGAGTCAAGTGTAACTCCAAGACAGCGAACTTGGTTTGATGGGGAAATGGTGATACCCTCCACCGTGATAGAGAAGTCAGGAGGTGGGGAGGCATTGGAGGGAGGAATAAGTAGGAGTTCAGTCTTTGACATGTTGATCTTTAGGTGGTGGGAGGCCATCCAGGAGGAGATGCCAGATAAACAGTCACTGACTTTTGAAAGGACAGGGGGAGAGAGATCAGGGGTAGAGAGGTAGATCTGAGTGTCATCAGCGTAGAGGTGGTAATTGAAGCCAAAGCTGTTGATGATTTTGCCCAGGGAGGAGGTGTAGATGGAAAAGAGCAGAGGACCAAGGACAGAGCCTTGAGGTACACCAACAGACAGAGGCAATGAGGAGGAGGAGTTACCAGCAAAGGACACACAGAAGGACCTGTTGGATAAATAGGATTCGACCCAAGCGAGTGCAGTGTCACCGAGACCCAGAGAGTTGAGGGTCTGTAGAAGGAGGGGGTGGTCAACAGTGTCAAAAGCAGCCGAGAGGTCGAGCAGGATGAGAATAGAATAGTGGCCGTGTTTTTTAGCAGTTAGGAGGTCGTTGGTGACTTTGGTGAGGGCATTTTCAGTTGAGTGTAGGGGACGGAAGCCAGATTGCAGGGGGTCAAGTAGGGAATTGGAGGACAGGAAGAGGGAGAGGCGGTTGAAGACTAGTTTTTCTAAGAGCTTTGATGTGAAGGGAAGCAGGGATACAGGGCGGTAGTTGGATGGAGAGTTGGGATCGAGGGATGGTTTCTTTAGTAAAGGGGTAACTAGCGCGTGTTTGAAGGCAGATGGAAAGGAGCCAGTGGAGAGAGATAGGTTGAAGATGTGTGTGAGAGCAGGGGTGAGGGAGGAGGAGAGGGGAGGAATTAGATGTGAGGGAATGGGGTCGAGCGGGCACGTGGTGAGATGTGAGGAGGACAATAAGGAATGGACTTCCTCCTCAGTGGCTGGGAGGAAGCGGCAGAGGGTGGCAGAGGGGACCTCTGGGAGTGGAGGTGGCAGATAACTATCTTGTGTTGGGATGTTGCTTCTGATAGTTAGAGTTTTACTGAGGAAGTAGTCTGCCAGGTCTTGAGCGCTGAAGGCAGCTGTGAGGGGAGGTGCAGGTGGGTAGAGGAGGGTGTTGAAGGTGGACCAGAGCCGTTTAGGGTTGGTGGACAGCATAGATATAAGAGATGAGAAGAAGGATTGTTTGGCCAAGTGGAGGGCAGAGGTGTATGACCGGAGAATAAACTTGAAGTGAACAAAATCAGCTTCAGAGTGGGATTTCCTCCAGGCACGCTCTGCAGTGCGGGAGCATATTTGCAGGTAGCATTTCTGGAGGGTGTGCCAGGGCTGAAGCTGGCGGCGTGGGGCCTTACAGAGTCGAAGAGGAGCAAGAGTGTCTAGAGCAGAGATAAGAGTAGTGTTGTAGTGATTAGTGGCAGCATCAGGGCAGGTGAAGGATGAGGTATGAGGGAGGTGGTGAAGTAGGTTGGAGAATTGATGGGGGTCCACAGCATGTAGATTTCTGCGAGTGTGTGTGCGGGGTGGGGGAGCAGGGTGTTTAGGAAGTCCAGGTAGGTTGAAAGAGAGAAGGTGGTGGTCAGAGATGGGGAAAGGGCGACATTTGAACTCAGAAATGGAGCAGAGGTTGGAAAAGACAAGGTCAATAGCGTGACCATCGCGGTGGGTAGGGAGGAGGGAGGATTGTGTGAGTCCAAGGGAGGACGTGAGTGAAAGAAGTTTGGAGGCAGCAGGGGCGGAAGGATCATCAATGGGAATGTTGAAGTCCCCGAGAATTAGGCATGGAAGATTAGAAGACAGGAAGTGAGAAAGCCAGGTAGCAAAGTGGTCAAAGAACTGGGAGGTTGGTCCCGGTGGGCGGTAGATGACTGCCACCCTGAGAGCCAGAGGAGAGAACAGGCGGATGCAGTGTGTCTCGAAGGAGGAGAAGGAGAGGGATGGGGGTGGAGGGAGATACTGGTAGGTGCAGGTGGGAGAGAGCAGGATTCCGACCCCGCCACTATTTCTCTCACCCGGTCTGGGGGTATGGCTCAAGTGTAGACCTCCATGTGAGAGAGCAGCAACGGAGGCCGTGTCAGAGGGAGTTAGCCAGGTTTCAGTTAAAGCTAGGAGGTTGAAGGAGTTTGAAAGGAAGAGGTCATGGACGGCTGTGAGTTTGTTGCACACAGAGCGAGCGTTCCAGAGGGCGCAGGAGAAAGAGGACAGGCGCTGAGGGATTATAGGAATGAGGTTGCTGGGCTTGCAGGGAGGTGATTTATGTGCGATAGAGATAGGATGAGAGGGAAGTATTGGATGTGTTGTGGGGCCAGGGTTAGGGGATATGTCACCTGAATAGAGTAACAGCAGGAGGGTGAGAAAGAGAAGGTGGGAATGGGATTTGTGGGAGTGATTGGCAGCGCAAGAGTTAGAGGGAGACCATGTTCTGAGGAAACAAAGGAGCTCATGTGAGGCCATCATGTGGGACGAGAGGAGGGAGGGAGAGATGCAGATAGTGTAGGGGTCGGTGGTAGAGGGACAGGAGTTCCATTTAAGGAGAAAGGTAGAAGTAAAGAGCAGAAGCGTGAGAGAAAGCATGATATAGACGTGCGTTTACCCAGAGTAAAATTGGGCCTTGCAGTTCCTTCCTCCAGTCCCGCAACTCCAGGAATCAACTCTGAGCGTCCACTTAAGAATGCCACTGAACTCCAGGAATCAACTCTGAGCGTCCACTTAAGAATGCCACTGAACTCCAGGAATCAACTCTGAGCGTCCACTTAAGAATGCCACTGAACTCCAGGAATCAACTCTGAGCGTCCACTTAAGAATGCCACTGAACTCCAGGAATCAACTCTGAGTGTCCACTTAAGAATGCCACTGAACTCCAGGAATCAACTCTGAGCGTCCACTTAAGAATGCCATTGAACTCCAGGAATCAACTCTGAGCGTCCACTTAAGAATGCCACTTGGGAATGTCACAAGAGCCAAGGCTCAGTGGAGCTGGTCTTAAATGTTATATAGGGCGGACTGATTACTTTTTAACTGTCTGAATGCAAACACCTGAAGCTGGATGGGCTGTGTCAATAGGGCAGGAGATTCACATGCTAATTAGCAAAGCAAATGGTGGAGAAAAACAAAAATAAATAAAAATACAGAAAAAAACCAAGGAAACGTTATAATGTGGGTGCCTGCGAATACTGGGTGATGGGGGTCCTACCAGCAAAAGTATGCAGGGGATCAGTTGAGATGTGGGTGTCTGTGAATTAATGGGTGATAATGTCTTACCAGCAAAAGTATGCAGGGGATCAGTTGAGATGTGGGTGTCTGTGAATAATGGGTGATAATGTCTTACCAGCAAAAGTATGCAGGGGATCAGTTGAGATGTGGGTGTCTGTGAATAACGGGTGATAATGTCTTACCAGCAAAAGTATGCAGGGGATCAGTTGAGATGTGGGTGTCTGTGAATAATGGGTGATAATGTCTTACCTGTGGAGAGAGGAGACACAGGAATTAGATATCGTGATGGTGGATGGCATAGGGGATCTTGGATAAAACTCCAGGAATCAACTCTGAGCGTCCACTTAAGAATGCCACTTGGGAATCAAGTGAATCAAGTGATAGCACGCTAACCTGGTTTCAATCATATGTATCTGATCGGTCGCAACATGTGTCCATTTCTGACAGCTCCTCCCTCCCCCTCCCAGTCACATGCAGTGTACCCCAAGGCTCAATACTCTCCCCCTTCTATTCACGATATTCATAAATGATCTGCCCAATGTCTGCAAAGCCTCAACTGTACACATGTACGCAGACGACACTGTAATCTATACCAGCAAACCAAATCTCCCGCAGCTGGAGGCAGTGCTGCAAGAACAATTCACAGGGGTAGAAAAGTGGATCACAGATAACAAACTTTTTCTAAATACTGACAAAACTGTTACAATGCTCTTTGGAACAGCACCTAAACTACACAAATTGCAAACACCCCATCTATGTGTCAGGACAAGATCAAATGGCACGCTGACCACAGTCACTTCTCTCAAATATCTAGGTATGTGGTTAGACCCAAATCTATCTTTTGGCCCCCACATCGAAAAACTCTAAACTCTACCCCAAACTAGGTGCCCTGTACAGAAACAAATCCTGCCTGAGCCCCGCGGTAAGAAAGCAGATTGTACAACAAATGCTTATGCCAGCCATTGAATACGGAGATGTCGTGTATGCAGCTGCCCCTCAAACACACCTCCAGAAACTTACTGCATTGTATAACTCATTCTGAACTGGTGCCACCCCTCACGTGACACGTCATGTGAGGGGACGGTGCAGGCGCCACCACATCATTTACAGAGTGTGCCGCTGGCTGCCTTTTCATTTCTACGATCATCAGAGGGAAACCGGCGGGGATCCACTGTGTCGCACCAAAACGGGCCCCTACTGACCCGCGGGCCCTCGGGCAGTGCCCGAGTGCCCGATGGGTCAGTCCACCCCTGGGTTTAGTCTATTATTGTAGTTCAGGTCTGTCTGCATCCTTGCTTTATGTATTGAGCCCTGCTTGTATCCCTGTACCCTGTATTGGTATTGTATCTCTGTATTTGGTTTATTCTTGTATTTTGCATATAGTTAGGTTTTATTTCTTGTGTATCTATTGTGCTTTTGTTCTGGATCCCTGTTGTGGGTTTACATTCTGTTATTGTCTGTTCTTACATTAAGTCTTGCTTATAATAAATATCCTGTTTTGGCTTTTCATAAATCCTGGTTCGTGTTTTCACTGCACAGTAGGCTCACACCCTTCTGCATTCATACCAGGCCTGGCCCACCGTGACACAATCCCACAACATCTGGCTCAAAGGATCAAGCCCCCACCCCTCCTTACACAACATCCAGCTTCTCCATTGATGTAGATCAATCTGAGGAAGATTTGGAGGTTGACGGAGAAGATAATGCTGGACAGATACCAGTTCCTGCATCTACTGCGACTAGAAAACCTCCGTCCAGCTGTTAAAAAGGGGGGAGCTGTCAATCTGGAGCAAGCCATGGTGAAATTCATGGAGTACCATCAGCCACAGACACCGCCACCGCCACCAAAATCCCTGGTAGAGGAGAAAGAAGATCTGGCTTTTTTCTATTCCTGCCTGCCTTTGCTCCAGGGAATGACGCTAGATCAGAAGATGACATGTCGCATGCAAACCATTAACACAATCCACAACATCCTAAACCCACAACCAAACCCACCCATGTCCCGTAGTGCTGAGCCTCAACCACAGTCTGACAGTGCCTATTACCGCAGATACATGCCAGGTTCTTTTGACCCAGAAGACCTCTCCAGTAAGTGTCCTTGGCAAGACACCTAACGGTACATACTCGCCACCCAGGACATACTTGAAAACGAGAGAAATCTCAATGTATCCTTCCTGGTAAAATCCTTTCTCAAAAAAAAAAAAAAAAGTGCCGGAATATGTTAAATTGTAATGTTTTTTTCCTACACATTTGTTTCAAGACTTCATGTTTGAAATTCTATACTTTGTTAATAACATATGTTGAGAATATATTGTTCTGTTTTAATTTGATAAGTTAATGGATAAAACATTTACTCACCAAACTTTGTTGTCGGCCTCATAACTTATTGAGTATGTGTGATCAAATATGTTGCCTGAGGGTGTGAGTATGCATGTAATAATAAGCGAGTGAGCATACCACTGCAGACCTCAACAGTAGAGACTCAGCAGACCAAGCAAATGTCTGGTGACTGGCAGCGAGGTCCTGAATGCTGGTGTTGGCAGGGTTTTAGTGAGTACTTACCATAATGTGATGACCAGCATCTCCTCTGGTGGTATGGCAGCCCTCATATTCGTGTCCATCTTTCTCAGCGGCTCTTGTACCCAGGCCAACAGCTCGTCGAAAGAGTTTATGGACATAGGTAGGTAGTTGAAAAACTTCACCGGGTCCTTCTCTGAGGGGCTTGTACAGTGTCCCAAAGTGGCCATGTGTGTATTTGTATTTTTTTTTCTACAAATACAGGTATGCCAATGCAACAAACAAACCAGCTTCTCCTGCATCCATCTTGGATAAAACTCCACCCTCCACAAAATGGCTTTTTATGTCCTTTTCCCATACTTTTTTTTCCTTTTCCAATTAATTTTTTTTCTAATTTCCACTTTTTTTATACATCTGTCAAAAAAAATGGACCGTCTGGTAGGGATGTGCATGGCTGAAAAATTTGTTTTGTTTAGTTTTTAAATAATTTCGTTTTCGGAATTTCGGAACTAATTTCGTTTCGGATCGATTCAAAATTTTGTATTGATTTGAAATTTCGAATTTCATATATCAATTCAATAGTTGATATCGATTTGAATTTTGGATCACTAAATAAAACCTCAATTAAACAAATTTTGCTGTTAAAAAACTATCTAGGATTAAATATTAAAAGTTGTGTCACAGATTTAGTATCTGAGTGAAATTAAACCGTGAAACAAAATTAATTTGCTTCATAAAGTCCTTTGCTGACTATTACTTGTATTGTAAGTTAAGATCAATGCTAGCTCATTTCAAATTCGATAGTGGATATCAATTCGAATTTTGGATCACTAAATAAAACCCCATTTACCGTATTTTTTGCTCCATAAGACGCACCTGACCATAAGACGCACCTAGTTTTTAGAGGAGGAAAACAGGAAAATAAATATTCTGAAATCAAATAGTGTAATAATGGATATTGCCCCAGCTCCTCTCATAGATATACTGCCCCAGCTCATGGATACTGTCCCCCAGCTAATGGATACTGTCCCCCAGCTCATGGATACTGTCCCCCAGCTCATGGATATGCCCCCCAGCTCATGGATATGCCCCCCAGCTAATGGATATGCCCCAGCACATGGATTTGCCCCCCAATTTATGGATATGCCCCCCAATTTATGGATATGCCTCATCACATCGATAATGCCCCAGCTCATGGATATTGCCCCAGCACATGGATATTGCCCCAACACATGGATATGCCCCAGCTCACTCATGGATTTGCCCCAGCTCACTCATGGATTTGCCCCAGCTCACTCATGGATATGCCCCAGCTCACACATGGATATGCCCCAGCTCGCTCATGGATATGCCCCAGCTCACACATGGATATGCTCCAGCTCGCTCATGGATATGCCCCAGCTCCCACATGGATATGCTCCAGCTCGCTCATGGATATGCCCCAGCTCGCTCATGGATATGCCCCAGCTCCCACATGGATATGCCCCAGCTCGCTCATGGATATGCCCCAGCAGCTCATGGATATGCCCCAGCAGCTCATGGATATGCCCCAGCTTGCTCATGGATATGACCCAGCTCGCTCATGGACATGCCCCAGCAGCTCATGGATATGCCACAGCAGTTCATGGATATGCCCCAGCTCGCTCATGGATATGCCCCAGCAGCTCATGGATATGCCCCAGCAGCTCATGGATATGCCCCAGCTCGCTCATGGATATGCCCCAGCAGCTCATGGATATGCCTCAGCTCACCTGCCGCCGCCGCGTTAGGCTCCCTCTGAGCGTGCGTCCGGCGGCAGGAAGCTTGGGCACTCGCCTAGGGGAGCCACGTGACCGCGATCTCGCGAGATCGCGGTCATGTGGCTCCCCCAGGCGAGTGCTCAAGCTCCTTGCCGCCGGACGCACGCTCAGAGAGAGCCTAACGCGGCGGCGGCAGGTGAGATGGGGCATATCATGGGGCATTCGCTCCATAAGACGCACCCACTTTTCCCCCCACTTTTTGGGGGGAGAAAAGTGCGTCTTATGGAGCGAAAAATACGGTAATCAGATTTTGCTGTTAAAAGACAAGCTAGGGTTAAATTAAGCTGTCTCACAGATTTAGTATGAGTCAATTTAACAAGGACAGGTGCTTGTGAAACTAAATGAATACATTTCATAAAGTTGTTTGCTGACTGCATTACTTGTATTGTATGTATTGTAATGTAAGATAAATTCGATAGTTGATATCGATTCGAATTCCGGAACACCAAAACAAAAAAAAAATATTCAAATTTTTCTTTTATGATGATGACACAGTGTAAAACGAAATAAATTCGTTACAGTTGCAAGAAAAAGTATGTGAACCCTTTGGGATTACGTGGAGTTTTGCATGAATTGGTCATAAAAAGTGCTCTGATCTTCATCTAAGTCACAGCAATTTGAAAAACACAGTCTGCTTAAAATAATACAACACAAACATTATTAGGGTTATTCAGAGAGCGTGAAAAGCAGGAGAATGACTGGAGAATGAAAAATTCTAGGTCAAAATAGCCAAACCAAAAAAATTCTCCCTTTCATCTCACTTTCCAAATCAGCTATTTTGACCTGGAATTTTTCATTCTCCAGTCATTCTCCTGCTTTTCACGCTCTCTGAATAACCCTGTATATGTTTTCATGTTTTTATTGAACAGAACATGTAAACATTCATAGTGCAGGGTGGAAAAAGTATGTGAACCTTTGGACTTCATAACTGGTGGAGCCTCCTTTGGCAGCAATAACCTCAACCAAATGTTTCCTGTAGTTGCAGATCAGACCTGCATAACGATCTGGAGTCATTTTGGACCACTCCTCTTCACAAAACTGTTTCAGTGTAGCAATATTCTTGGGATGTCTGGTGTGAATCGCTCTCTTAAGGTCATGCCACAGTATTTCAATCGGGTTGAGGTCAGGACTCTGACTGGGCCACTCCAGAAGGCGTATTTTGTTTTGCTGAAGCCATTCTTTTGTTGAATTACTTGTATGCTTTGGGTCATTGTCCTGTTGCATCACCCATCCTCTGTGGAGCTTCAGTTGGCGGACAGATGGTGTTACGTTTTCCTGCAAAATGTCTTTATAAACTCTGGAATTAATTTTTCCATCAATGACAACAATCCGTCCAGGCCCTGAGGCAGCAAAGCAGCCCCAAACCATGATGCTCCCTCCGCCATGTTTTACAGTGGGGATGAGGTTTTTATGTTGGTGTGCTGTACCTTTTTTTCTCCACACATAGTGTTGTGTGTTTTTCCAGACAACTCAATTTTGGTTTAATCTGTCCACAGAATATTTTGCCAGTAGTGCTGTGGAACATCCAGGTGCTCTTTTGCAAACTTCAAACCTGCTGCAATATTCTTTTTGGACAGCAATGGCTTCCTCCATGGTGTCCTCCCATGTACTCCCAAAGGGTTCACATACTTTTTCTTGCAACTGTATACCATTTTGTTTCATTTCAAATTCATATCGTATTGATTCGTTATTCGGTAGTACGTCCGAAATACGAATTAACGGATTTCGTTCTGAATTCTGAATTTTTCCGAAACGAATGCACATCTCTACCGCCTGGTGTCTACAGTCTCTTCCATCAGTCCGTCCGTCCGTTATGCACGCACGCAGAGTGTGCTCAGAGTGCGCTCATCTGATGCCAGCCTTACAGTTTCAGAGGTGCCGTATGTAGGCCGCATTCTTACAGATAAGGGTGTTAAGCCTGACCCAGAAAAAAACAGGGTCATCCACCAAATGCCTGTCCCAGAGGACAAACATGCGTTACAGAGGTTTCTTGGCATGACCAATTATCTCTCAAAATTTATTTACCACTATAGTGAGATAACGTCTCCTCTCCGTCAGCTCCTGTGCCACGATGTTGACTGGTGTTGGACTGAACAACATTCTGCTGCTGTGGATATACTCAAAGAACCTCTGACAAGTCCACCTGTCCTACAGTATATTGATGTACACAAACCGGTGACATTGTCTGCTGATTGCTCGCAGCACAGTCTTGGTGCAGTCTATCTTCCAGATGTCAGGCCTGTGGCATTCACAACAAGAGCTCTTACTGAGACTGAAGCACGCTATGCACAGATTGAAAAATAATTATTGAGACTAGTTTTCGCTTGTATGAAATTCCATGTTTATATCTATGGCCGCCCAGTCACTCTGGAAACGAATCATCAGCCGCTCATAACCATACTGCAAAAGTCTTTGCACACAGCATCTGCACGCATCCAGCGAATGATGCTCAAGCTTCAGCAATACCACCTGAATGTTGTTCATAAACAAGGCTGTGATCTATATGTTGCTGATGCTCTTTCTCGTGCACACCTACCCACCATTGATAACCCTGGAGCTGTTGAGGATTATGATGTCTTAGGTTTGGATGAGGTGTTGTTGTCCAGAAGAATTGAGGAGTTTAAGCAGAGCACTCAGACAGATGCCATCTGCCAGCGTCTTGCGGAAACCATGCATGGTCAGAGATATGTAATCCCTCACTCTCTCCAAAAGTATTACTTGACACAGCTCCATCAAGGTTACCCTGGAATTGAGTCCACTAAGCATAGGGCATGTGAAACAATGTTCTGGCCCACTGTGTATAGTGACAATGAAAGAGAAGTTTCCAAATGTGCCCCATGTAATGCTCTATGACAGCATCAAATGAGAGAACCCTTGCAACTGCACCACATCCCTGACAAACCGTGATCCATCACAGCAGCTGACGTGTTTGAGTGGGCAGTCAAGCATTACTTGGTCTTGGTGTATTCGTTCTATGGCTGGTGGAAGTTTGACATCCTTCCAAACCTTTCTAGCACCACTGTGATCACTGTGAACATTGAAGCGGGACTTTTCTACACACGGTATTCCCCTATAATTGATGACAGACAATGTGCCATCATTTTCAAGCAGGGAATTCAAGACTAGGGATGAGCTGAACACCCCCGTGTTCGGTTCACATTCGAACTCGAACAATTTCAAAAGTTTGAGTTAGAACGCGAACACAAACCGAAGTCAATGCAAGTCAATGGGACTCAAAAGTTCGATTTTTAGAGTGCCCTCCAAGAGGGCATATATGCAAGATATTTGCCATAACAGGTGTATGGGGTCCGGGTAGTGCCCTGGGGGACAGGAAACAAGGACAAAAAGTAAAAAAAAAAGTTTTTAAAGGAACAGTGAGTTTTCCATGAAATAAAGGTTAAAGATAAAAACGAAAAATTCCTTCAAATATTGTGCCTAGGAGGTCTCCATAACCTGCCCGTGAAGTGGCGGATTTGTAAGATGCATAGAAATATTTAAAAACAAATAAATGTCATTTCAAATGATGGTAAATGGTTTTCCTTTAATCTATTCATAAACAACTGCTTGGGGCGGCAGCCTGTATGAAAAGAGGAGACATTTTAGGACACGCAGAACAAGTTTAGTGATTTTCTGGCTAAATTATGGTGAAACCTATGCAGGCTTTGGATGAAAGTAACAATAAGTGCTTTAAAATTGGGCCTTTAGTGTCGGCAACAGTGCCTTCACACCGTAACCCCTTCGTGGTATTGTGGAAGAGTGCAGGGTTGGACCCTGCGGTCCAATATTAAAATGATATGAATCTGGTAATATAGGCATCAGTGGCAGTGCACCCAAATATTGTGCCTTTGGTGGCAGCAAGTGCCTTCACACCGTAACCCCTTTGTGGTATTGTGGAAGAGTGCAGTGGTGGAGGTTTTGTGAATGCAGAAGAGATCCCCGATCTATTCAGTTACGTCAGCATCAGGGGATTGATAGCTGCTGATCCACGACTGATTCATTTTTATAAATGTCAGCCGGTCTACAGAGTCGGTAAACAGGCGCACTCTTTTGTCTGTGACAAAACCTCCAGCGGCACTGAACGTCCTTTCAGAAAGCCCCCTAGTAGCTGCATAGCATATTGACTAAGTCCTGGCCAGTGATCCAATCTCAACACCCAGTAAGCCAATGGATCATCTGCTGTAAAGGTATTCAGGTCTGCCCTTGCCCCTAGGTAGTCCTGCACCATATGGTGAAGACACTGGCAATGGGTGCCTACATTTGATGTCCCTGGGCATCGTGGAATAAAAAAATTTAAAAAAGGCATCAGTCAAGCAGCAAACATTTTTTATAATTTTTTTAAAAAGGCATCAATCAAGAGCCTTCACCGCTCTTTCTCTGATCATCCGCAGCCTCAGAAGCACCTGTGTCATCACTTTGAAACCTACCAGTGCCTGGAAAGGTGTTACACAAGTGTCGCTTTAGAGCGTCCTCAAGTTTTTTCATCCTGTCCTCCCTCTGTGCGGGTAGGATGAGCTCTGTAACTTTACCCTTGTATCGTGGATCAAGAAGGCTTGCCAACCAGTAATGATCCCTCTCCTTGATAGCATGAATCCTGGGGTCCTTTACCAGGCTTTGCAGGATAAGGGAGCCCATGCAGCGTAGGTTGGAGGTGGCATTAGTTTCCGAGTCTTCCTGGTCAATGAGGATGACCCATCGTGCACTTCCTCCTCCCAGCCACAGACTAGTCCTTGGGTTTCTGGGCACACAAAACCCTCCCTTGAGAAATCCCCACCTTCAATGCCCCCACTACATAGATATTCCTTCTCATCCTCCTCCTGTCTGATCTGAGGACCCGCAGGAATGCTGTCTGCGTAAAGACTGGGGCCTTGAGAGCTAGGGAAGACCTCCTCTTCCTCCTGCTGCTCTGCCTCTAGTGCCATATCTATAATTCCCCGCAGAGTGCGCTCCAGCAGGAACACTAAAGGAATTGTGTCACTGATGCATGCAATGTCCCTGCTCATCATCCTCGTTGCCTCCTCAAATGGTGACCGTACAGTGCATGCATCCTTGATCATCAGCCACTGCGGGGAAAAAAAAACAAGTTGACCTGAACCTGTCCTTGTGCCATACTCACACAGGTACTCATTGATGGCCCTCTGCTGCTTGTGCAGATGCTGCAGCATTGCCAATGTCGAGTTCCACCTGGTGGGCATGTAACAGATCAGATGGTTTGTGAGAAGGTGGAATTCTCTTTGAATTTCTGCCAGGCGAACGCTTGCTGGGAATGACCATCTGAAGTGGCTGCAGACTTTTCTGGCCTGGCTGAGAAGCTCTGCCAGACCTGGGTACCTGGTTAGGAAACGCTGTACCACCAGATTTAGGATGTGTGCTAGGCATGGTACATGCGTCAATTTACCCTTGCGTAGGGCGGAGAGAAGGTTTCCGCCATTATCGCAGACGATCATTCCCAGCTGAACCTGGCGTGGTTATAACCATCTCTGCACCTGCCCCTGCAGAGCTGACAGAATTTATGGGCCGGTGTGGCTCCTGTCCCCTAAACAAACCAGCTCAAGCACAGTATGGCATCTTTTTGCTTGAGCCATTGTGTAGCCCCTGTCACGCGTTGGTTTAACTGCCACTTTGCCAGAAACAGAGAAGGAGGAGGAGGAAGAGGGAGAGGTGGTGGTGGAGCAGACAGACCTCATACAAGCAGCTTTCTGGAGGTGTGGTAGATGAACAAGCTCCAGCACAGAGCCCGGTCTTGGATCCCTCCCAGCTGCAATCAGAGTTACCCAGTGTGCCGTGAAGGAAATGTAACAGCCCTGTTCATGCTTGCTGGACCACGTGTCTAAAGTCATGTGGACCGTGCTGCTGACTGCCTTTCCCAATGACTCCATAACATTGTCTTCCACGTGCTGGTATAGTGCTGGAATGGCCTTCCGTGAAAAGAAATGGCGTTTTGGAACCTGCCACTGGGGTACAGCACATTCAGCAAATTCACGATAGGAAGCAGAGTCCACCAGCTGGAAAGGCAGCAGCTGTAATGAAAGTAATTTTGCTAAGCTGGCATTTAGACGCTGTGCGTGGGGATGGTTGGGACTATATTTTTTCTTACGCTGCCAACAGCTGGGGCAACGTAATCTTACTGCGGAAATCTTCAGCTGATGGGATGCTGTCACATTGTGAGGAAGGACCTAGTACACCCATTATTGTAGCATCATTCCTGTCAGTGGAGGTTGTAGCAGGCAATGACAAGGCAGGACATATAGTGGGGGCAGAGACAGATGAGGAGGAGGAGGACCTATGCAAAGTGTTGTGCCAACGAGATGCATGGCAGGTGGTCATATGTCGCCTCAAGAACGTGGTACCAAGGGGGAGATGTCTTTCCCACGCTTGATCCTCATCTGACATAGATTACAAATAGCAACGGTGCTTAAAGAACTCCCAGACAGCAGTGTTCCTGGATGTGTGCTTTGAGACAACAGCACTCTGCACCTGAGCAGCTCTGATATCTGATGCCTTGGACTGGCTTCGGTTGGTCATAGAGGACATTGTGCCTCGTGTTTGTTGTGCCTCCTCCACCTCCTCTTTCTCACTTGACTCCTCTGTTCGGTCAGGCACCCAGGTGGAGTCAGTGACCTCATCATCATTGTCATCACCCCCAATCTCCTCGTCACCCTAGCCAACTTGGCAGTACACTGCAGCTGCTGGGGCAACATGAGTGCCAGTTATTTGTGTGTCACTGGCACCCCCTTCCTCTAGGTTGATTATACTCCCTTCCTCAACCTCAGAGATTCAATCAGAGCACTGTAGTTGCTGCACATCCTCAAGCAGCATGTCACTGTCATTGTAGACAAACAATTCAGCTGACTCCTCCGTGTGTGATAGTGAGGCTATGGCAGGAGTAGCTGTGGACATGTAGGCTGCATTAGATGCTTTGGCAGCTGAGGTGGACTGTAAACCACTACAAGCCTGACTGGCAGAGGACTCAGAGGATGAGGATGGCCTGGTTAGCCAATCCACCAAATCCTCTGTATGTTGCTGCTGCTTTAGAAGGCCAGCACTAGTTAGAAAGGACAAGCGTGGATGCACCAGGTCCACGACGACCAGAGGCACAGCTTACCGTCACAGAGGCTGCTTGCCCTCTTATGTGTCTGGAAGCGTCTGCCTGTCCTTTTTGGTCTTTCTGACATGGTGAGTGATATATAGATTAAAGATATACAGAACTCTGATTCAACTCTGTTATAAAAAATTGGAGATATGCAGAACTCTGATTCAACTGTGTTATCTAGAATAAAGACTTCCAGAACTCTGGTATAACTCTGTGAGACACCCTGATAGCTGGCAGCCAGTGACAAGACACAGATTAAAATTCCCAGAAACCTCCTATAAATCAGGGAGACCCCCTGATGGGTGGCAGTGACAAGACACAAATTACAATTCCTAGAAACCTCCTATAAATCAGTGAGACCCCCTGATGGGTAGCAGTGAGAACACACAGATTACCACAATTCCCAGATATCTTCTAGAAATGAGACCCCCAAAATAGTTGCTGGTAGTGAGAACACACAGATTACCCCAATTCCCAGATATCTTCTAGAAGTGAGACCCCCACAATTGCTGCTGGCAGTGAGAACACAAAGATTAGAACAATTCCCAGATATTTTGTAGAAATGAGACCCCCAAAATAGTTGCTGGCAGTGAGAACACACAGATTACAACAATTCCCAGATATTTTGTAGAAGTGAGACCCCCCCCCCCATAGCTGGTGGCAGTGAGAACACACACTAACACAACAACCTCCTCTCAAAAAACACGTGCTGAAGGCTGTGTGAAGCCTTATATAGTGTGCTGTGGGACTTAGCTGTGTGAGCCCATGATTGGGCATAATTTGCCCAATCAGGACTCTGAGCCGTGATTGGCATACAGGGTTATTCAGAGAGCGTGAAAAGCAGGAGAATGACTGGAGAATGAAAAATTCTAGGTCAAAATAGCCGATTTGTAAAGTGAGAT
This sequence comes from Leptobrachium leishanense, assembly GCA_009667805.1. NCBI lineage: Eukaryota > Metazoa > Chordata > Amphibia > Anura > Megophryidae > Leptobrachium > Leptobrachium leishanense. The sequence goes on from CM019066.1 coordinate 241,929,034, forward strand.
GAAAGGGAGAAGTTTTCTGGTTTGACTATTTTGACCTAGAATTTTTCATTCTCCAGTCATTCTCCTGATTTTCACGCTCTCTGAATAACCCTGATAGTCTTGCACCTGTCTTGCACCTAAACTGTGGTCAGGTGCAGGCTGTAGCCAATTACAAGCTTCAGGCCAGTGGAAAAGTGCATTGTGGTCCTTTGTGGTTGAACATGCGGCGAACACACGGAAATGTTTGGAGTTCGACGAACAGCCGAACGGGCGATGTTCGAATCGAACTCCGAACATATCAAACCGAACAGCTTATCCCTATTCAGGACCTTTGCCCACCAGTGGGATTTTCACAATGTCACAAGCAGTCTCCACTACCAGAGATCGAATGGTCCAGCAGAGCATGGTGTTCGGTCTGCCAAGCAGCTCCTAGAAAAATGTGCCCATGATGGTTCTGACATTTATACAGCTCTACTCAACCTCTGCAACACACCACAGAATGGAATGCCTTCTCCAGCACAACGTCTACTTTCACGTCGCACCAGGACTTTGATCCCAGTGGTTGCGTCACAGCTACTGTCTAAAGTTGAGACTGATGTTCAGGTTGCTTTATTTCGGCTCCAAACAAAAGGGAACACATGACAAGTCTGCCAGGCATCTTTCACCTCTGGAGCTAGGGTAGGTGGTACAGATGGAGACTTCCCGAGGGTTTGACAAACTGGCTACGGTTTATGAAAAGGCCCGCCAACCCAACAGCTATGTTGTCCAATCTGATGGTAAGACCTATGTAAGAAACTGCAGTCACCTCCTGCAAGTCTCTGAATCATACAGTCCCATCACTGCCTCATTGGCTCCTATGGTCTTTTCAGAACCCCAAGCACAACCATCTGCTACGGTGCCAAATGACACTCCAAACAATGGATGTAATACACCACTACAAAATACTGACAATTTTAGGCACCAGGTTTCAGACTCACAACCACCATAGGTTACTCGATCGGGGAGAATGTGCAAACCTAACCCAAAGTTTAATGACTTTATCACATACTGATTTCATACAGCATTTCATGTTTTATGGAGAAAGGAAATCTGTTCCCATTGGCACCACCCGGTGGTGTTGGAGAGGTAGTGTACCTTTAAACTTCAATTCAGGCAAGTAAAAACAGACATAAAATCAGACATAAAATATAGCATAAAATCAATAAAAGGTATAAGAAATTGGCAGCTTGTAAGGTGTCTGTGTCTCTATGGATGTGTCTCTAAAGACAAAGTCTCTGTGTGGCCTCTTTCAAGTGCCAGTGTTTGTTAGAGGAAACAAAAAGAAAAAAAACAAAAACAGTCTTTTTCTTTTACCCCTCTGCAGTCAGCAGCCTCTCACATCCACTTGGTGGTATATCCCTTCCCACCTTTGTGATACAGAATCAAGGGAAAATGTGGCAGAGTTGGCGCTTCAGATGCTCTGTTGGTGAAATATTTGTAGGATCTTGCTTCTGGGGTCTTCTGTAGCCCTTAAAAGCAGAAATCATATATGGCGTAGCACAGTTTGAAATAAAAGTGCAACTATACCATAATTTATGTTACTCACACTTACTGGTGTCTCAGAGTTCAGACACCAGATTTGAAGGCAGCCAGAGATAATATCTAGGTGCACCGGATCACCTATCAGCCTCAGCCACCTCCTTGGTCGATGTGAAACAGCCAGGACCCAAATAGGATAAAAACGTGGTGGTTTTATTAAAACTTAATAATAAAATTATAAAATGTAAATTACCAGTACACCAATACACATTTTGACTAAATGTCTTCATCAGTTGGTGTGTCTGTGGTATGAAGTGTCCTTGTGGGTCCTTTAAATTGTGTGTCTGTGGTATGAAGTGTCCTTGTGGGCAGTGGTGTATTTAGGTTTTGTGCTGCCCAAGGCCCGACTAAACTCGTGCACCCCCTAATTAATATTTGACACACCTCTGCCTGTCAAAGTCACACCTCTTCCTCATTTGTACCCCACCCTTCCTCTTTAGGCCCCACCCTTTCCTCTTAGAGCTCCGCCTCTTCCTCTCTGTATATTAAAAGGGGATACCAAGTGCCTACTTGTATATTTTGAATACCATTCCAAATGTTGTATCTATTATTTTAAGAGATAATCAAATAAAATTATGAAATGTGCAAATTAAACCATTTTTACAAAGATCAGCCACGCGTGTCAAGTAAAACAAACAAACAATGGCAGGCACAAAGGAACGCTAGGTGGTGCATTGACCACACAATCACAAGGGCATAACCCTCCTGAATAATTGAGAACAAACACATAACAACCCAACACAATAATAGGGTGGGTATAGAGTGCTAAAAGGGGGGTGATATGCGTCCACAAACACACAAAAGTCTGAATGTCAGGCGCCACCTAGTGGTTTCTTATGAGAGTGTCTTCCCAATGGATTTCACTGAATAAAGTGATAGTGAGTGGGATAGGGATTGTGGTGATGAAACACTTCAGTATGTTATTGTGGACCTATACAGAAGTCCAGGGTGGGCTAGATCAGCAGCTCGTCTCCACTCTCTAGAGGAAATATCCCAATTCCTCAAAGAAAGGCATATGAAAAAAACAGTGTGGTGGGACAGGCGCTTCTTCCAGCCAGTTGGGGTGTTCTTAAAGATGTTATCTCTATTTAGATGGGGTCCAGCCCTCAAATAAAACAGAAACAAATATATTGCGCAGTATGTCAAGTAGATATATGAATAAAACCCCTTTAGGGAGAATTGACTCACATTTTTCAGTGTCTCAAGATCAGACACTAGATGTAACAGCAGCCTTAGCAGCTTTAGGAATGCCGATTCCCCTTACAGTACTCCAGCGCCTTCTTTGCTGAGCGCATCCTCCCTTTGCGGCCAGCGATCGGCCGGATTCCGGTCGATCGCTGTGTCCCCCCGGTGCGGGTTGACATACTCGATGTCAGCCGAGCACCCAGAAGCGCTGCCGGCACAATTAGATGTCATCACGGCGGCGCGGAGGAGTCGCCTGAAAGGGAGAGGGGAGGTCCTTCAGACCTCTCTCCCTCCCGATCGCCGGGGGCCTGAGATTAATGTCAGGCACCGTTTGGAAGGGCACAGCCTGCCCTTCCTAACGGTATCTGGCATTAACCCCCTGGGGGCCGGATCACGAATCGGTGCCGAAAAGTGCCGGTTCGTGATCCTTTCCCGGAGCTGGCCGACATCTTGGATGTCGGCCAAGCCTCCGGGAACTCCCCCTGAGGACTGGCGTCATCGTGCATAGCACGATGACACCAGTCCTGGAGTTAACCCCTAACTGCCACCAATGGTGGAGATAGGGGGTTCCAATGAACCCCCTATCTCCCGACTCGTGGCAGCGAGGGGTTAATGTTTGGTACTGTTGGATCGGCCAGAGCATGGCCGTTCCAGCGATACCAAACATGACCATGAAAAAAGTTTTTTTTTAAAAAATAGAAATGAAAAATAAAAATAAAAAAAATATTTTAAAAAAATTATAAAAAAAATAAACATTTTTTTTTTCTTTTTTTGGTTTGTTAATGCAGCAATATTGTTCCCATTTCAATTATAATGTGAACAATGATGCTGCACTAACGATTTTTGTATGCGGTGCGTTTGTTAAAAATCGCATAATTTTCCCCAAAAAAAATGTAACGAGACCCCATACAAAATATAACCGCAATTTCTCGCATGTTAAAATGTGAAAAAAAAACACTTTACACGTTGTAAATTATTGAAAATTCATATTTTATTGCATTATTGGTTATAATATACAGACAGGACATGACGTATACATATAATAATGACATATTATGAATCTGCCGAGTCTGAAGGAAAGAATGATATATAATATGTCTGGATTATATACTAAAATAAGCCTTCAAAACACGTTTAAACAAGATGAGCGAAACAGGTAAAAATTAGCTCAGCACAGAGGCGTGAAACGCCTAAGCAGCGAAAGGGTTAATAAATAAATTAATCTTACACCCCCTGCGTGCTGATTTCCACTTTTACTGCTACAATCCTGGATTGCTGCTGAGGAGCGGAAAGAAGGCGCTGGAGTACTGTAAGGGGAATCCGGCATTCCTAAAGCTGCCGGTTGCTGTTACATCTAGTATCTGATCTTGAGACACTGAAAAATGGGAGTCAATTCTCCCTAAAGGGGTTTTATTCATATATCTACTTGACATACTGCGCAATATATTTGTTTCTGTTTTATTTGAGGGCTGGACCCCATCTAAATAGTAATACTAATACAAAGTGACTGGTTGACTCGGGACAAGGTTTTACACAAATTAAACAATGTGAATGTTAATAAAGCCCCAGGGCCAGATGGAATTCACCCGCGAGTACTAAGAGAGCTATGTGTTGAAATATGTAAACCTCTGTTCTTAATCTTTCAAGATTCTTTTCTTTCAGGAATAGTACCAGAGGATTGGAGAAAAGCTGACGTGGTCCCTATATTTAAGAAAGGTTTAAAATTTGTGCCTGGGAATTATAGACCTGTGAGCTTAACATCTGTGGCTGGGAAAGTATTTGAGGGGTTACTAAGGGATAATATTCAGGAATTTATTGGGAGGTATAATGTAATTGGCAAAAATCAGCATGGTTTCATGAAACACAGATCATGTCAGACTAACCTAATTACGTTCTATGAGGAAGTAAGTAGAAGTATAGATCAGGGGGTCGCAGTGGATGTGATTTACTTAGATTTTGCCAAAGCTTTCGACACAGTTCCACACAAAAGGTTACTACTTAAATTAAGAAAAAATGGTCTAGATGAAAATACTTGTTCTTGGATAGAAAACTGGATAAAAGATAGGGTACAGAGAGTGGTCATAAATGGTACATTTTCAAGATGGACACCAGTGGTAAGTGGTGTCCCTCAGGGGTCTGTTATAGGACCAATACTATTCAATTTATTTATAAATGACCTTGAGATAGGCATTGAAAGTCATGTATCAGTGTTTGCAGATGACACAAAGCTAGGAAAAGTAATACAATGTGAGCAGGATGTTACTTCGCTGCAGAGGGATTTAGATAGATTGGGGGAGTGGGCACTTAAATGGCAGATGAGATTTAATCTAGATAAATGTAAAGTTATGCACTTTGGAGTGAAGAACACACAAGCAATTTATACCCTAAATGGTACGGAGTTAGGGAAATCCAAGCAGGAGAAGGATTTGGGAATAATCATAGACTTCAAACTAAGTAACAATGTGCAATGTCAAACAGCAGCCGCCAAGGCCAGCAAAGTACTGGCATGCATTAAAAGGGGAGTTCACTCACGGGATGAAAACATAATTTTGCCTCTGTATAAATCAATGGTCAGGCCGCACCTTGAATATGCCGTGCAATTTTGGGCACCTGTCTTAAAAAAAGATATTATATCGTTAGAAAAAGTGCAGAGACGGGCAACTAAATTAATAAGGGGATGGAAGGGTTAAGTTATGAGGAAAGACTAACAAGCTTAAACCTATTTAGTTTAGAGAAAAGGCGCCTTAGAGGGGATCTGATAACCTTATATAAATATATACGGGGCCATTATCAACCATTGTCTGATAACCTATTCATTAACAGGACTATACATAGGACAAGGGGTCATCCATTTAGACTGGAAGAAAGAAAATTTAGCTTAAAGCATAGGAAGGGTTATTTTACGGTGAGAACAATAAAGCTGTGGAATTCTCTGCCTGTTGAGGTGGTTGGGTCAGAGTCTGTACAGACTTTTAAAAAACGACTGGATGACTTCCTGCAGACACAGAATATTAAGGGTTATAATATTTAATATGTGGGTAAAAGCTTCTTGATCCAAGGAGAAATCTGACTGCCATTCTGGGGTCAAGAAGGAATTTTTTCCCAGTATGTTGCATATTGGCAAGCATTCAGACTGGGTTTTTTGCCTTCTTTTGGATCAACAGCAGTAGGTTATGTGGGAGAGGCTGAACCCGATGGACGCATGTCTTTTTTCAGCCTATATAACTATGTAACTATGTAACTATGTAACTATGTAACAATGAGGAGAGTATACAGAGAAGCGAGCCACTGGCTATTTAGTCAAAAATTATTTTTAACAATAGAAGGACCCAGGTTTTCCTCTGCAGACCAAATGATGGATGTAGTGCCATCCAGCAGATGCCACAATTCAGCAGTCATAAAGCGTATTCATAGCACAGGACCACAGTCCAATAAATTAGCCCTTCTGGCCAATTGCCAGACACAAGTATACAATATATATATCAAATGACCCATATATTGAAGGTGTATAGCCATTTACCAAATTTGGTATGAGCGTACCACTGAGCTCCACAGCAATAAAACCCACATTAATGTACGGTGTGTATGAGTATATCACAGAGCTCCAAAGCAATAAAACCCACAGTAATGTGCGGTGTGTATGAGCATATCACAGAACTGCACAGCAATAAAATCCACAGTAATGTGCACTGTGTATGAGCGTATCACAGAATCCACAGCAATAAAACTCACAGTAATGTGTTGTGTGTATGAGCGTATCACAGAGCTGCACAGCAATAAAACCCACAGTAATGTGCAGTGTGTATGAGCGTATCATAGAGCTCCACAGCAATAAAACTCACAGTAATGTTCGCTGTGTATGAGCATAGCACAGAGCTCCACAGCAATAAAACCCACAGTATTGTGCAGTGTGTATGAGTGTATAACAGAGCTCCACAGCAATAAAACCCACAGTAATGTGTCGTATTTCATACCCCCATACACCACTTATTTAATTTCATACCCCCCATTCACCACTCATTTTATTTCATCTCCCCACACTCATTTCATCTCCCACACTCATTTCATCTCCCCCCACACTCACTTCATACCCCCCACACTCACTTCATACCCCCCACACTCAATTCATTTCATCTCATCTCATCTCTCCCCTACACAATTCATCTCCCGCACATTTAATTTCACCCCCACACTCATTTCATCTCCCCCACTCTCATTTAATTTCATCCCCCACACTCAATTCATCTCCCCCACACTCAATTCATCTCCCCCACACTCATTTCATCTCCCCCACTCTCATTTAATTTCACCCCCACACTCATTTAATCTCCCCCACTCTCATTTAATTTCACCCCCACACTCATTTAATCTCCCCCACTCTCATTTAATTTCACCCCCACACTTATTTAATCTCCCCCACTCTCATTTAATTTCATCCCCCCACACTCATTTAATCTCCCCACTCTCATTTAATTTCACCCCACACTCATTTCATCTCCCCCACTCTCATTTAATCTCCCACCCACTCTCATTTAATTTCCCCACCACACTCATTTCATCTCCCCCACACACTCATTTCATCTCCCCCACTCTCATTTAATTTCATCCCCCACACTCATTTCATCTCCCCCACTCTCATTTAATCTCTCACCCACTCTCATTTAATTTCACCCCACACTCATTTCATCTCTGCCCACTCTCATTTAATTTCATCCCCCCACATTCATTTCATTTCCCCCCACACTCAATTCATCTCCCCCCACACTCACTTCATACACCCCCCCTCACCTTAGAAACTGGGGATGGGTTCTGGGAGCTGCTGTGGAGATCATGCATCTGTATGATCATCAGGCTGGAGGCAGCGCTAGGAGGAAGTGGCGTCATATGATCACTTCCTCACAGCGCTGCAGTGCAGAGTGCATGTGGCTTCAGCAGCAGACCTGAGAGTAAGCAAGGTCTGTGCCCCATCGAGTCCCCCATAGTCTGTGGCCCCCGCCCCTACCAGAGACCCCACAGCTGCCGGGTGTGTATTGCCATGACGAGCGAGGCTTCGCCCACCAGCGGAGACTCATCTCTATGGCAACCCAGCGCTTCCCTCCTTCAGCTCGCTCTGTAAGGGACTCAGGCCAGGAGATGGCCACTGTCATGAGCCAGGTGGCCATCTTTTTCAGAACATTGGTTCACTTGAATCTAAATAGGTAGATATTAGCTGAAATTAGAATGTAGCTTGCATAGAATCTTTGAAATGTGTTAAACCAACAGTAAAGCAATTAAACTAACGAAGATCCGGGCCGTTGCTGGCACGAAGTGACAGGATGAAGAAGGTCAGAGAAGCCAGCAGCTGAACAAAGGGGAGTGTGAAACCAGATGAGGCCTTATCTAGGATATACAATAAACAAGTCCTAGGAAGGTGGGCATAGGCAGGATCCAGAGAGAAGTGGTAAATCCTCTATTGTCAAAATATCATGAAGTCTGCCAATTTATGACCAATGTGTGGAATGTTGTTGTATTCGATTAAGGGAGGTATGGACCCACGTGGGGTGGGATAGTGTCACCATGGGGTGGGCTAATTGGGATGTACCTAATTATGTATTCGGGGTATAAAACCCCATGTTTCTATGTAATCCGGGCTCAGTCCTTGTGATTCAATCCGGACTGTGCATGTGACATCACAATAAAGTTTGCCTTTCCTGAAGAGACTCGTGTCCAATCAATCCTTGTCCGTGCCGGCCCGGCCTCTTCCCGAGTGAACCAGGTGGATTCCAGTAACATTTTTGGGGGCTCGTCTGGGATCGAAGGCCTTTACCGGTACGGCAACGACTGCTGGACACCGTAGCGGTTTACTGCAGGTGCGAGTGATCCCGCCGGTTGGGCGTCCGTTGAAGGTGAGCTGACATCTGCAGGCGCCAAGCAGGATTTCCTGTTAAGTGGACCTCGTCTCGTCCCAAATGGACCCCGGCCCGGGAAGCTGGGACACCACCGAGTCCGAGGAAACAGCAAGCAGCGCAGCGATAGGTAAGGTGTCTTTTGTGTCTGTATGTACTGGATACTGGTATAGGGAAGCGTCTGACCAAAGTTGGGCTAGGAGACCGCGGCCACGGTCTCGTCGGTATACCGAACCCACCGCCGACAGCACGGGAGCCAGAGAGTGGCTAGCACGTGTCTGAACCCGGGGGATCGGATATTGACTTGGTGTTCTGAAGCTGAGGGAGAGGGTAGCCACGTGGAGTAGTGTTGTCATAGTTAGTATTTGTAAATAGAACTGCTGCACGTGGACAAGGAAAGGAGGAGGGATACTGTGACTGGGCTGAGAGCCCTGAGTCAGTGTTATTGTGTACTTTCGTTGACAAGGGGGCTGGTGAAGCTGTGAGCTTCGGGGCCAGAGGTAGCAGCAGCAGGAGTGGTGCCTGGTGGGCTTTATGTCCCAGGCAAAACGGAATAGCAGGAGTGTCGCCACGGAACGGGGTACACATAGCTAAAAGCAGACAAGAGTAGAGATCAATTAACTGGGTATAAGGAGCCAGATAGGGTTGGCGTGCCCTAGGCTACAGGGAAAGAGTAGAATTGTTTCTGTATTGTTTTGTGCTGAATGTATCTGGTACAGTACGTGCTGTGATTGCTGAGAGTACTGTGAGTGAGTATGCTCCTACTTGCTTAGCAAAGAAGCAAATCTGAGAGTGGACTCCGGAGGTACGTTTCCAGCTCAGGCGACTGCAGTTGGCTACCTAAGGAGGAAGCAAATACGACACGAAAGAACTGTTGTTTGAAGTACCAGACAGTTGCTTTAAAAAGTGATTTGCTGAAAGTTATATCTGCATCGGTATTGTGAAGAAGTTACTGCTTTTAAGAGTAACCATGGGTAACAGGTCATCAAAACCCAAGAAAGTGAAGGAGGGTGACACACCCCTGGAGTATATGGTGTGCAATTTTGTAGCGCTGTATGAGACACATCACTATGGTGTGGACTTGAGTAAAGAAAAATTAAAATTGCTGTGTACAATAGTTTGGCCAATGTTGGTCCCCAAATGGCCAGAACAGGTGTCTATGGCCCCGGAGCTAATACAGAAAATGCACTCCCAAATTACTGGTAGATATGGTCACCCTGATCAGTACCCATATATAGATATATGGAGGTATTGCGTGAGGGACAAGAGTCATTTTATTATGATGGCAGGACAGAATAAGAAACAGGAACCCCCGGTTAATGAGACCAAGGATAAACAGGGAAAACCGGTGTTGGTAGGACACCCGGAGGAGATCGATTCCCTTCCGCCGCCTTACCCGTCTTGCTACGGTGCAGCCAGGGAGGCTTTGGGTGCCGCGGTTGCGCGGGCGGAGATGAGGGGGCAGGCTGCTGCTATTATCTCGCCTGCTCCTTCGGCTCCGGCTCGTGATATTGCGGAGGAAGGGGCGGCGGGTGGAGGGGATGGAGAGTTCCCTGCAGATAAAATTGAAATGCCATATGGAAGCGTATATCAGCGAGTGACCCCTAAAGAAGATGGGGATGTGGATCCTAGAGCCACCACACGCGCGGCCAATAATATATATATAAACCCCGAGATGTATATCAACACAACCCTGGCAAGAGTAAATTGCAGCTCCCCTTACGGGAAGTGCCAGGTCCCCCTCTAGAGAATGGAGACCCAGGGCCAGTACAATTCACATATGTCCCATTCACAACAACAGATTTATTTAATTGGAAAACACATACACCACTCTACTCCGTGAATCCCGCAGCAGTGGCCAGTATGATAGAGTCAGTTATAATCACACATAACCCCACCTGGGCAGATTGCCAGCAACTACTGCTGACAATGTTCACAACTGAGGAGAGAGCCCCTATACTAGCGCTCGGAAAATTCTTCTAGCCCAGGTAGTGGAAGATAGTAGACCCAATCCAGAAGCGTGGGCAGAGGAGCATTACCCCAAAACAGATCACAAATGGCCGTACAATACTGATGTAGGCATAGCTCACCTACAGACATACCGGACCGCAGTAATGATGGGAGTTAAAGCGGGAGGAAAGAAGCCTACAAATATGGGTAAAATAGCGGATATAGTGCAAGATCTTAAAGAAACCCCAAGTGTATTTCTAGAGAGACTACTAGATGCATATAGGATGTATAGTCCAATTGACCCAGAGGCTGCAGAGAATCAGCGGCTAGTTAACTCCTTTTTTGTGAGTCAGTCACAAAGAGATATACGCAATAAAATACAGAGGTTGAATGGATTTTTGGGCAAAGGGATTAGTGAATTAGTAGAAATTGCTAACAAAGTATATCATAACCGGGATTTAGAGGAGAAGCGGGAAGAGCTACGAAAACAGAGAGGGCAGACTGGTGTAGTTGCCTACATGGGAAACGGGAGAGGTGCACCTGATAGAGGGAGGGCAAGGGGTTGGGGGGAGAGGTAGGGGAGCCCCTAGGGAACCCCTGGGGCCCAATCAGTGCGCACTGTGTCGGGGTGAAGGTCACTGGAAAAACGAATGCCCCGAAAGATCAGATAATAACGGGAGAGGGTGGTGCCTCGGGGGGCCACTCCGCCTCAAATGGACAGGTAACGAACGGCAGATATGAAAGAAATGATGCTGCCGGTTCAGGGTTTGTTGGGTTGGCGGGAATGTCATTTGAAGGGCAAGGTATATATTGACACGGACCTGGGCCCATCCCACTAGGTAATCACGAGCCCACGGTCACAGTAAGGGTGGGAGACAAAGACAAAATTTTTATGGTTGATACCGGCGCCGAATATTCTGTTGTAACGCAACAAATTGCACCCCAATGGGAAATGAGGTTGATATTATGGGAGCAATGGGGGTATCTGCTAAGTATCCTTTTCTTGCTGCACGAAAATGTAGTGTGGGTGGGCACAATGTAGAACTGAATTTCTGTATATGCCTGAATGTCCCATCCAACTCCTGGGGCGGGATATCCTTTGCAAATTGCAAGCCCAAATTACATTTCTTCCCGGGGGTCACGCTAGATTAGACCTACCGGAGAGTGGCAGTTCTGTACGGCAGTATAACCCAGCCAGCCAGGACACCCAACCTGTAAAAATTGCAGTGATTATGCCAAGGGAAGAAGAATGGCGGACAGCACCAACCCCGCCGTTCGCCCCAGACCCATACACACATTACTCCTGGGAGTCCCTGGAGTCTGGGCAGAAGAGAACCCGCCCGGCTTAGCTGTAAATATTCCTCCAGTGTATGTTGATCTGAAACCTGGTGCAACTCCTGTGGCCCTAAGACAATATCATATCCCACAGAAAGCCAAACAAAATATACAGACACATTTACAGAGACTTAAAGATGACGGGATACTGAAATTCTGCGTGTCACCGTGGAACACACCACTATTGCCAGTTCAGAAAGAGGGCACACAAGAATACCACCCAGTCCAGGATTTACGGGCTGTCAATGAAGCAACAGTGACCCTACACCCTGTGGTTCCCAATCCGTACAATTTATTAGCATTAATTCCTGGAGATACAAAATATTACACAGTGCTTGATTTGAAAGACGCTTTCTTTTGCATCCGCCCCGCTCCTGCAAGCCAGCCCCTTTTTGCTTTCCAGTGGGAGGAATCTACTACGGGAGCGCGCCACCAGATGACCTGGACATGCCTCCATCAAGGTTTCAAAAACTCGCCCACGATTTTCGGCTGCGCGCTCAGCCAGGACCTCCTGTCCTTCAACGCTCAGCCAAAGTTGTCTTACTACAGTATGTAGATGATTTATTGCTTGCTTCCCCCACAGAAAAAGACTGTCTCTCTGCCACAAAAGTCCTGCTGCATTTGCTTTGCCAAGCAGGATATAAGGTTTCCAGAAAGAAAGCACAAATATGTAAACAAAGTGTAAAGTATCTAGGTTGTCAATTAACAGGTACTAAGCGAGCACTAGGAGCTGAGAGAAAGGAAGCAGTATGCCGTATACCACCGCCAAAGACAAGGGGACAAGTCTGTAAATTCCTAGGAGCTGCAGGCTTCTACCACCTGTGGATCCCCAACTTTGCTGACATTGCCAAACCCCTCCACCAAGCTACCAGGGGGGGAGAGCATGACCCTTTCCTCTGGGAAGAAGAACAGGCGGCTGCCTTTCTGAAATTAAAGACCCTTCTGATGGAAGCTCCAGCACTGGGATTGCCAGACCACAGCAAACCCTGTATGTGCACGAACATAACCAGACGGCTACGGGTGTACTGATCCAGAACTTTGGCTCCTGGCCAAGGCCTGTGGCCTATCTCTCTAAACAACTTGACCCTGTAGCCTGCAGCCTACCCCCTTGCCTGAAAGCAGTGGCAGCTACTGCAATGCTCATCGCTGAAGCTGACAAGCTGACCCTTGGACAAGTGCTTCATGTCAAGGTGCCACATGCGGTGAAAGCCCTGCTTGATGTGAAAGGCAGTTACTGGTTCAGCAATAGCCGGATGACGAAGTACCAGGCCATGATGTGTGAGAATCCACGGGTTCATCTGGACCTCATCGCTACCCTGAATCCTGCTACGTTACTACCTGACTGTGAAGAGGATCCAAATCATGAATGCCTCCAAGTCATGGAAGAAGTGTTCAGTAGCAGACCAGATCTGAAAGACATACCCCTAGACAAATACGACCTACAGTTATTCACTGATGGTAGCAGTTACATGGATGATGGGAAGAAAGTCTTCGGCTATGCAGTTGTCTCGGCAGAAGAAGTCCTTGTAGCAAATCCCCTACCAGGCCATACGTCAGCACAACTGGCTAAAATAACAGCCCTTACCACGGCTCTCGAAATCTCCAAAGGAATAAGAGTGGACATTTATACTGACACCAAATACGCCTTTATGACTATCCATGCACATGGTGCACAATACAAAGAAAGAGGCCTACTCACCTCCTCAGGACAACAAATTAAGTATGAAGCTGAAATCGCGGCTCTTCTAGAAGCAGTGTGGAAACCAACTGCCGTCAGTATTACAGTGGCAAGAAAAAGTATGTGAACCCTTTGGAATTACGTAGAGTTTTGCATGAATTGGTCATAAAATGTGCTCCGATCTTCATCTAAGTCACAACAATTTGAAAAACACAGTCTGCTTAAAATAATACAACACAAACATTATATGTTTTCATGTTTTTATTGAACAGAACATGTAAACATTCACAGTACAGGGTGGAAAAAGTATGTGAACCTTTGGCTTAATAACTGGTTGACCCTCCTTTGGCAGCAATAACCTCAACCAAACATTTCCTATAGTTGCAGATCAGACCTGTACAGCGATCTGGAGTAATTTTGGACCACTCCTCTTCACAAAACTGTTTCAGTGTAGCAATATTCTTGGGATGTCTGGTGTGAATCGCTCTCTTAAGTTCATGCCACAGCATTTCAATCGGGTTGAGGTCAGGACTCTGACTGGGCCACTCCAGAAGGTGTATTTTGTTTTGCTGAAGCCATTCTTTTGTTGAATTACTTGTATGCTTTGGGTCATTGTCCTGTTGCATCACCCATCCTCTGCAGAGCTTCAGTTGGCGGACAGATGGTCTTACGTTTTCCTGCAAAATGTCTTGATAAACTCTGGAATTAATTTTTCCATCAATGACAACAATCCGTCCAGGCCCTGGGGCAGCAAAGCAGCCCCAAACCATGATGCTCCCTCCGCCATGTTTTACAGTGGGGATGAGGTTTTGATGTTGGTGTGCTGTGCCTTTTTTTCTCCACACATAGTGTTGTGTGTTTTTTTCAAAAAACTAAATTTTGGTTTCATCTGTCCACAGAATATTTTGCCAGTATTGCTGTGGAACATCCATGTGCTCTTTTGCAAACTTCAAACGTGCTGCAATATTCTTTATGGACAGCAATCCATGGTGTCCTCCCATGTACTCCATTCTTGTTTAATGTTTTCCTTATTGTAGATGTGTCAACAAAAATGTTAGCATGTGCCAGAGATTTCTGTAAGTCTTTAGCTGACATTCTAGGATTCTTCTTTACCTCATTAAGCATTCTGCGCTGTGCTCTTGCAGTCATCTTTACAGGATGACCACGCCTAGGGAGAGTAGCAACAGTGCTGAACTTTCTCCATTTGTAGACAGTCTGTCTTACCGTGGACACATGAACATCAAGGCTTTTGGAGATACTTTTGTAACCCTTTCCAGCTTCATGCAAGGCAACAATTCTTGATCGTAGATTTTCTGAGAGCTCTTTTCTGCGAGGCATGGTTCACATCAGGCAGTGCTTCTTGAAACCAGTAAACCCAAAACTGGTGTGCATTTTTAAAGGGCAGGACAGCTTTCAGCAACACATCCAATAATATCACCTTTATTGGACTCAAGGTTGGCTCACTCCTGGCTCCAATTAGCTCTTGGAGAAGTCATTAGGCTAGGGTTCACATACTTTTTCCACCCTGAACTGTGAATGTTTACATGTTATCTTCAATAAACACATGAAAACATATAATGTTTGTGTTGTATTACTTTAAGCAGACTGTGTTTTTCAAATTGTTGTGACTTAGATGAAGATCAGAGCACATTTTAAGACCAATTCATGCAAAACTCCACGTAATCCCAAAGGGTTCACATACTTTTTCTTGCCACTGTATGCATTGTCGTGGTCAGCAGAAAGGTCATGACGAAATCCCAAAAGGTAATAGACGAGCCGACCAGGCTACCAAAGCTGCTGCAAAACCACTGCCACCCTCTGATCAAGCCTCAAAGGTCCTTCTCTGCAGGCAAGATGATCAACTCCCAATGCCTAACTACGAATTCTATATGAATTGGAGGAAATTCGAGCCAAAAGGAGAATTCATCGAAACTATTCTACAGAAATGGAATACCAATTTTAAACTACTTGAAGATAATCATGACTATATCCAATGGCTTTTCCCAAGTCGCTCGCAAGGCCGAAATTTCTACTCTATACTTCTCAACCCTCAAGAAATACGTCTCATGAATAACACCTCAGAAATTCAGCAGAGACTCCGTCGAGCATACAAGACGATGCTGAAGTTCTTCGGCGTAAAATTAGTGGGGGAGGATGGAGAAGATACTGAAGTAACCGAAGTTGAACGAGCAGAAAATTTTGCTGAATGCTTTGCCAATCTGACAGCTAACCCTCATAACAATTTGAGGATTACACGAGTTCTGCTAAGCTTGGGAGAATTGGGAGCAGAAGAATATCAAGCACCACTAGTGAAGTTCTTCCTCAAAGAAACTCTTATCGAGCACAATCTGCCACGAATGAAGAAAAGTGTGATGAACTTCTTTGTGCCAGCGGTGAGAGATGTGCAGAAGAGGCAAGACATATTGTACTTCGCCTGGCGACACTACCAACCAAGAGAAGAATTAATCTGGGGAAAACAGGAGGAACTTGAAAGATACAAAGCCACACCAGCAGTGGTAGCAGCACTACTAACGGCTCCATTGAGTGAATGGACACCTGTGTACTCGGAGAAAGAAAAGAAGTGGCTATCGGAAGAACAAGGAGAATATGGAGAAGACGGATGGGTCCAGTTGGCTAGCAGACAATTAGCCCTGCCGGCAACACTGGCACCTGAAATCATGAGAGCACTTCACGCAAGAACTCATGTAGGAAGAGAGATGATAGAACAACAGCTGGAGCCACATTTCTTTTTTTTTTTAAATTGAAAAGTTTTTATTGATTTTTCAACAGTACAAATATAGATGATAAAGCAGTACTTCAATGAACAATCAGTACCTTTAAGAAAAAAAAAAGAAACACACAAAAAACAATAAACAACATACATTTGTCGCTGCTGCGATTGTCAACAAGAATATGTAACCTAACAGATATTCCATGTGTGCGCTAAATTCCACATTCCGCTTCTCAAGGACTTCACCCTGAAACCCCAATAAGATTGATATCCTACGGCTGACCCTCGTGTAAGCCCCCCCGTGTATGATCCCCTCAATCTAGTTGTTAGAAATAAGATAAGTGTCCCAAATATACCAGAAATTCCTCTTGGATGGTAAAGTTCCTGTAACATTGCGTCTAATAAGCAGAATTCTTTTAGGCGGTCAGTAAGTAGGGTGAGGGATGGGAGGTCGGTAGACTTCCACCTAGCTGCCACCATTAGGGACGATATGGTCAAGATGTGTGCTAGCATTTGTTTCTGGAACCTGGAATACGAATTAGGGAAGAGTTGAAGGAGCACTATCTCCGGGGTAGGATCCACCGTGATACCTAGAATCTTGGAGCTCAATGTCGCAACCTCCCTCCACCATCCCTCCAAAGGGGGGCACGTCCACCAAGTATGGTAGTACGTTCCCCTTAATAACCCACATCTCCAGCATGCTTGACATGTGGCTCTCTCTATCCGGTGTTAGGTACCACCTATATAGCAACTTTTTACGCGCTTCCCACAATGATGCACATTTGAACTTGCTTCTGTCATCCGAGAAACTATTTCTCCACTGTTCCCTTGGGAGTTCCCTTCCCAAGTCTTTCTCCCAATTTTTCTGATATTCCCAATGTTTATTAGCTGTGGATGTAAGTAGGAGATCGTAACAGATGGATATCATTTTCCTCCGTTCTAGGGGGTGGGTACATCTATTTTCAAACGGAGAAAGCAGGGAGCGCGTAGAAGATAGTTTCCCTCCAAGTCCCCACACCGCTAGTTGAGATCGGATCTGACCGTATGATAGCCACAGGGAGTGGGGAATGTCATATTTGTCAATTAGTCGTGAAAAGGGGAGAAATCCCTCCTGATTAAAACATTGGAAGAGCCTCGTCACGGCGTGTAATGTCCATACCCGTGGGTCAAAGTGAGGAATGAGGTGGCATAACACCGCAAGTGGGGCTGCCAGGGCAATGGGGTGATAGTTTATGAGTTTAGCTGTGTTATAGTCCCATTCTCTACGAAGCAGGCTGGCAAAAGGAGGAAGAGGTGGCAACTTAGGACGTAGGGATCTGGGCAGCCAGAGGATTATTGAAGGTGAATATGGAAGAAAATAAACCGAGAGAAATCTAGTCCACTGGGGACCCGGAGGAGTCATAAGAAGGGCTTGCGATGCTGTTAACATGGCTGCTTTATAATACATTAATACATTAGGGACCCCCATCCCTCCGCCTTCTATAGATTGATTCAATAGGGCCGCTCTCACTCTAGGACGTTTACCTCGCCAGACAAATTTGGAGAGTACAGATTGCAGATTCAATAGATAGGTTCGTGGCAAAGCTATGGGGAGGGCACGGAAAAGATAAAGCAGTTTTGGCAATAAAGACATTTTAAGCGCTGCAATTCGACACGCCCAGGACACCTCTACCTTAGACCAATTCATACATAGATTTCTAAGTTGTGTAAGCATAGGTTGATAGTTATTAGTAAATAGTTCTGCTCTAGAAAAAGCTATTTTGACTCCCAAATATGTAATGTGTGATTTCCTCCAGTCATGGGGGTAGACAGTTTGTAAGGGGAGATTCCTCATGGGGAATCGCAAACGACAACGCCTGTGATTTCTTCAGATTAATTTTATGAAAAGAGGCTTTACCATAACTATCTAGAATCTCGTGAAGGGCGGGTAGAGATGATGATGGTTATTTCAGCGTCAATAATATATCGTCTGCAAAAAGGCTCACTTTGCTCTGTGTGGGACCTATGTGTATGCCTTGGACTTCTGAGGCTTGCCTAATGGCTTGGGCGAGTGGTTCAAGCGCCAACGCATAAAGTAGGGGTGATAACGGGCATCCCTGCCTTGTACCGTTAGAGATATTAATGGGGTCGGATGTGAAGCCAGCATTCAGGACCTGTGCAGTGGGAAATGTATAAAGCCCCCCACCGCCTTAATCAAAGCGACTGGGAAATTAAATTTTAACAATACATGATTCAAATAGGACCAATTAATCCGATCAAAAGCTTTTTCTGCGTCTAATGATAGTAGTAAGGTAGGTTGGGACGTTTGGATTACATGGTCAATGAGGGTAAGTACTTTCAGGTGTTATCTGGGCCTTGTCTATTTTTTATGAAGCCTACTTGGTCATCCGCCACTAAGAATGGCAGTACCTCGGCTATTCTAATAGCCATAATCTTCGCATATAACTTGGTGTCGACATTAAGGAGCGACATAGGTCGATATTGCGAGCAGTGAGGAGAGGGAAGTGGCGTTTTAGGGATTGTTACAATATGCGCTGCTAACCACTCCCGAGGTGGTTGGCCCGATTCAAAGAGTGACTGAAAATTTTTTAGCAGATGGGGTTGAAGATCTGGAAATCATTTATAATATTTCGCTGTGGACCCGTCTGGACCAGGGGCCTTGCCATTAGGTAAACTTTTTAGTGCCGATGCTAGCTCAATAGAGGTTATGAGTCTGATTAGCTCGTCTTGGAGATTATCTGACAGCTGTGGAAGGTGGAGGGAGTTCAAGAAGGGAAATATGTCTTGCAGGGAAGGTTGGTGTATGTCGGGTTCTGCCGAAAGATTGTACAGGGAGGCGTAATATCGTGCAAAGCATTCAGCTATTTGTCTTGGTTGGTGTTTGAGCTGCCCCTCCCGATCTAATATCTGTGGTATACGTGATTTACCCATTTTGGCTTTCAGTTTGTTAGCTAGCATTCTGCTTGCCTTGTTACTATAAATATAGCATCTTGCCTTAAGTCTACGCGACACCCATGTGTAATCTAGCTTGTCTAACTCGATCAATTGTCTACGAAGGTCTGTAATATGAGACAGGGAGGCCTCCGTACGAAGTCGTTTGTGGGATTTGTCGGCTATTGTGATTTCATGTAACAGGGATAGTCTATGGTCCGTTCGTTGTTTTTTAAGACGCGCACCCCATTTGATTAGAATACCCCTCACTACCGCTTTGTGAGCTTGCCATAATACTCCCTCTGATATCTCTGCAGATGAATTCTCCCTAAAATAGTTAGATAAGGCAGTTTGTATTTCTTCTCTGATCTCAGGACGAGATAATAATGATTCATTCAATCGCCAGGGGGCTCTACCACACGAATCATAGTCATCTGCAATACACATTATAGTTGGAGCATGATCTGACCACTTTATAGGTCCAATGTAGCAGTCTCGGACTTGGGTTAGGGTATCACCTTTTATAAACATATAGTCTATTCGAGAATATACATTATGGGCTGTGGAAAAAAAGGAGTGACCCATTTCTCCTGGGTGGAACAATCGCCAGACATCAAAAAGTTGGTGCGCAGCCAATAAGTTCGCATATCTGGTGCGAGCCGCCCTCACTCGCTTTGAGGCTCGGGATGGTAAATCAAGGGACATGTTGAAATCTCCACAAACAACCAGTCTGCCAGCTAGTGACTTTTGCATTCGGGAGAAAACCTTGTTCAAAAAGGGAAGTTGGGAGTCGTTCGGGCTATACACACATTACGATGGTGTAAACGATATGGTTCAAGGAGCACGTTAAGATAATAAATCTTCCATTGGGATCAACCACTTTATGAATCAGGCTAAAGGCAAGACGGTTCTGAATTAAAATGGTCGCGTGAAACTGCGTAGTGTATTGTGGCAAGTATAATCTGGGATACGCCGAGTGTTTAAAATGCGTCTCTTGGAGGCAGATTACATCCAGTTTCTCAGAGTTAATGTCCGTGTATAGGGAGTGTCTCTTGTGAGGGATATTTAGTCCCTTCACATTCAACGAGAATATTTTCATGGTATAAGACTTACTATGTGGGGAAAGAACAGGCATTGCAGGGGAGCCGCTGGTTAAGTGAAACCCATGAAACTTCTTCAGGACAGACAGGAAGGCGGCGTGCTCCAACACTGTCGGGGGAGACCTCCGTAAGGATGACTCGGGAGCCCAGAAACGACGATCCAGGTATTCGTAATTCTGTCAAGGCAAGCAGCGACAAACAACATAAAAAGAAAAAAAGAAGAAAAACACGAACAAAAGGGGAACTCTTCAGTGTCCCGAATATGTACAATAACAGTCCCCTCCTGAAGCTGGTAAAAACCTCCAGCTCGCCCCGTTCAAACAGGGGGAGGTACGTGGGAAAAAATCGTGCCCAGATCCAGGACAGAGGGGGTGCCGAGCGCACGTTGTCCCCGCGCGGCCAGTCGGGACCCGGTTCAAGACTCCTCGTGGCTCCTTTTTATAGGAAGAGTAGACGGAGCTCATGAGGAAGACCTCCACCTCGACTTCATGCTATCATTTCCCAGTGTTCACTCGATGCCATTCTGGCAAAACTTTTGCTGGGGTTGGTTGGGCCTCTTGAGTTGGCATGCAATCACCAGTGAGATTCCATTCTCGCAGAAGCTGAAAACCCGTAGTAATATCATTCATGACATGAAGAGTGTTTTGTCTCCATACGAGTAGTTTGGTCGGGTATCCCCATCTATACGGCATTTTGTGTTCTCTCAAGATTGTTGTGACAGGTGTAAATTCCCGTCTTTTAGCCATGGTTGCTGCAGAAAGGTCTGGAAAGAACGAGATGGACAAGTATGGCTCAGGCAGCTTTCCTATCTTCCTGACTTCAGACATCAGCTCTTCTTTGACACGAAAGAAATGGACTCTGACTAATGCATCTCGAGGTATCGCAGAGGCCATATTTTTTGGTTTGGCAAGTCTGTGCACTCTATCCAGCTGCAAATCCTGGGCAGGCGTTGATGGGAGAAGTGACTGAAAGAGACTTGTGACGTATGCATTCAGATCCTCAGTTTTAACTGATTCTGGAATACCTCTGAGTCTTATGTTGTTTCTTCTAGAACGATCTTCCAGGTCAGCCATCTTCCGTTGCATTGATTCCTGTGTCGTTTTAAGTGATTTGTAGGCATCCACCAGTTCATTATGAGCGAGGCATAAATCATCAGTTTTCGCTTCCAGTTGGTCAGGGCGGTCACCAAGATCACGAATATCTTTGTGAAGTTCTGTCACTATAAATTTAAAATCTTCCTGTAACGAGTCCCTTAACTCCCCCAACATGGCTCTGAGTTGTTGTTCAGACGCCGGATGAGAGGTCGGTGGGGTCGCGGGAGAGGTCTCTCCAGCCACATCACGCTGCCTAGGGGAGCCTGCACCCTGGGAGCCGCCATCTTATGAGGCCTTCCCTTTCCGCTCTGATTCCGGGAGCTCCAAGCAGCGTTGTGCCTTCGAGGGAGCCTTTGGTGGGGCCATCGCTAGTGTCCCTGAATGTTAAGGGCCTTACCCCGTGATTTTGACGGGATTCCGCCGGGTATGAGAGCTGCAGGGTTGGGATTATGCCGGCGGGTAGACGGAGCTCAGCTCACTCGCGTCCTCCTCGCATGGCTTCCGGACACGCCCCCTGGAGCCACATTTCTACGTGCCAGGACTGTCAGTAGTCTGTAAAGCAATAGCCCAGCAGTGTGTGACATGTGCCAAGAATAATCCAAGAGCAGGCCCATCTCAACCTCCAGGGAAGCAGCCAATCGGGCTGTCCCCAATGGCATTGTTGCAAATAGACTTCACAGTGCTGCCACCCTGCAAAGGATACAAATATCTACTAGTAATGGTATGCACTCTAACAGGATGGGTGGTGGCCTTCCCCACAAGGACGGAGAAGACAACGGAAGTAGTGAGAAGTCTAATGAAAGAATTAATACCACGTTATGGACTTCCTCTTGAAATAGGGTCAGACAATGGCCCAGCTTTTATACAGAACTGTTTGCAACAGCTTGCCCGCCTGTTGGGATAACCTGGAAGCTACATACAGCCTACAGGCCCCAAAGCTCAGGAAAAGTCGAGCGAATGAACAGAACACTAAAAACTTTGATGTCCAAACTATGCCAAGAGACGTCACTAGGCTGGTTGGATGTGCTGCCAATAGTTCTATTGCACATTAGGTGCAGGCCAACCCCCCAATTAAAGCCAAGTCTGTACAAACTCATGTTTGGACGGCCTACCCCTCTAATTAATGGATTAAGGGGGGACCTTCGGGCATTGGGTGAAACGAAACTAAATGAACAGGTTGTATTGTTGGGTAAATCAATGGAAAAGCTAAATACTTGGGTGGGAGATAATTTACCTCACTTTTTGCATAAGTATTGTCCAGGTGACTCGGTTTGGGTGAAGGAGTGGAAAAATGACCCACTAGGCCCAAAATGGAGAGGTCCTTACCTTGTCCTGTTATCAACCCCCACAGCAGTGAAGGTTGCCAAGGTGGTCCCGTGGATACATCACTCCAGACTGAAAGCAGCTGCAGCCATTCCTGAAGTAGAGTGGAAAGTCATCACCAACGAGACCCATCCACTAAGGCTAAAGCTGACAAAAACCACAGTCCCGAGCACCTAAAAGACTCAACAAGTGGGTGTTTTGAAGGACACAATAATGCCTGGCCACCCACCAATGGGGGAGCAAAGGGATCCCCAGAGGGATGCCCCAAGGGCTGTTTTTAGGGGCCCTGCCCGACCCTTGATCAACCAGAGATGACTTTTACTTTTGAGATTCCGGTGGGGAGGGATTGTGTTTATGTGACTGTGAAAAGAATTGCCCAAGGGATTTTGACATTAGGGGCATTCTTGGTGCTAATACTGTACCTTGCTAATCTGATCTATGGACCATCACATGGAGCGTGTCCCAGGTGTCCAAGCACAACCAACAAAGTGGACATCTCCCACATCTGGAATGGTACACACCCGGTGATGGAGAACCGCACCATGTGGAGACAAAAATGAGAGGCGGAGTTGGAGACCACACCAAGAGGGCACCTGCTTGTGAAATTTAAATATGCATACGCAAAGAAGTCAGGCCAGACCGCGTGCTGGGTGTGCAGCAGATTGCACCCAGAGACAATTTATATTCTGTTTGCTGCAATTCCTATGAACTTGAGTACATTTGCATCAGGAAATATTACAATACACACCATTGCCGACCCTCAGGTTAAGCCGGAAGCATTCACCCCTGATTACCCAATCACGGGACCAGTGTACCCACCAGAGTGGTGCTTCCAGTTAGGGTTGATAAGAAAGAATGGGTCAAGGAAAAGCGAGAACCCGTGCCAGTCAAGTAGATTTAATTGGACCTCACATGTAATAAGAATAGGGACAGGGCTAGGGGTATACATGCTCAGGCCAATACGGCTTACCCGAGGCCAACAGCAGACGATTGCTAATGTGACTGTGGATAAACAAAACGCACTAGATCTTGTGAAACGATTGGGTCGAATGATGGTGGAAATGACAAAGGGGACACTTCACCTATCACCATTCATATTGACTAGGGGTTATCAGGTGTGTTGCGAGAGAGTGTGTTACACATGGGTACCACCTACAATAACAGGAATGTGTTATTTGGCTAGGCTGATTCCAATTCAAAGGGTGCGGGGAGATGACACAGACACTGCATTACACCCTAGGTACCCATTGGTGTTTGAGAAGCAGGAGAGTTGTTCACTAAGAAAGATCGAATATGGGCATGGTTTCCTGCATGGACTGGATGGGGAAGAGAATTGATGGTAAGAATGAACAGTTATGCTAATTTGATGGATGAAATTCTGAATAAGATGAGTGCAGATATCCAGTTGCTGAATCTTGAGTTGCGAGAGATCCGAAAGTTGCAGGTGATACATGACATGGCACTGGAACAGATCAGTGCAGAGTTGAATGGACTGTGCAAAATGACGATGCATTAGGAGTGTTGTACATACATCAGAAACAAATCACACGAGGTTCCTGACTACTACCAAGTAATCCAGGATCACCAAGAGAAGGTAGTCCAGTTGCAGAACACAGCTAGACAGATTGCTGCCGAAGGCTGGAATCCACTTCGTGGGTTTGGAGCTTTCGGAGACTGGTTTGGATCAATTCTGGGATTTATCTCACAGATTGGATCCATGATAATAATGGTGGTGGTGATCCTAGTGGTAGGGATACTCCTGTACCGCATAGGGCTGTGTCTCTGGCCACTATGCAAGAGAGCACTAAAACCCACACAAACACAAAAGATACCACTGATGATCCCACAAGACATGTTCCCAGCGAGAATGGGTCCCCTAAAGTACGAGGTGTTTGAGAATAGAAACACTGGAGTATAGTGGCTAGAAGTCTCAGAAGGAGAATATGAAACTTGAGCCAAGGGGGGAATGTAAGGGACTCAGGCCAGGAGATGGCCGCTGTCATGAGCCAGGCGGCCATCTTGTTCAGAACATTGGTTCACTTGAATCTAAATAGGTAGATATTAGCTGAAATTAGAATGTAGCTTGCATAGAATCTTTGGAATGTGTTAAACCAACAGTAAAGCGATTAAACTAACGAATATCCGGGCCGTTGCTGGCACGAAGTGACAGGATGAAGAATAGATACTTCAAGGTCAGAGAAGCCAACAGCTGAACAAAGGGGAGTGTGAAACCAGACGAGGCCTTATCTAGGATATACAATAAACAAGTCCTAGGGAGGTGGGCATAGGCAGGATCCAGAGAGAAGTGGTAAATCCTCTATTGTCAAAATATCATGAAGTCTGCCAATTTATGACCAATGTGTGGAATGTCTTTGTATTCAATTAAGGGAGGTACAGACCCACGTGGGGTGAGATAGTGTCACCATGGGGTGGGCTAATTGGGATGTACCTAATTATGTATTCAGGGTATAAAACCCCATGTTTCTATGTAATCCGGGCTCAGTCCTTGCGATTCAATCCGGACTGTGCACGTGACGTCACAATAAAGTTTGCCTTTCCTGAAGAGACTCGTGTCCAGTCAATCCTTGTCCGTGCCGGCCCGGCCTCTTCCCGAGTGAACCAGGTGGATTACGGTAACAGCTCCACTTATGGAAGATGCGCACGCTGGAGGGAGAAAGCTTCCGGAGCTGAGGCCTTTTGATCTTAGAAACCGCGGGTCCCAGTGGGTGGCAGGGGGGCTTTTTTAGTGTAGAGGGTGGCATTTTTTGCCACCCCATTAAAAATGCCGCCCTAGGCCTTGTCGGCCTAGGCCAAGATACAGCTCTGCTTGTGGGTCTTTTAAATTGCTGCTCTGCTGTTTGGCATGCTTTCAGTATCCATGGTAATGCTCTGTCTGGAAATCCAAGATGGCCGTCGTGGCCCATAGTGAGCATGTGCGTGATGTGA
Source organism: Leptobrachium leishanense (assembly GCA_009667805.1). NCBI lineage: Eukaryota > Metazoa > Chordata > Amphibia > Anura > Megophryidae > Leptobrachium > Leptobrachium leishanense. The sequence continues at coordinate 241,954,749 of CM019066.1, forward strand.
TGGGTCAAGTGGTGTGTGTTCCACCAATCATTATGGCAGTGTATTCCATTCATGGTTCCTGGTTTATGAAGTGCCAGAATCCATCATACTTAGTGGCAGGCAGCTCATTGTTTAAAATACTGTTTAAACTGTTTCATACTGTTCCCTAACCAAATTAACTTTTGGATCAGCCAAATGGGGGGGGGGGCAATTAGTTGCCAAAATGTGTGTGTAATACAAGTCTGGATATATATATTTATAAGAATATAAAGTTGTGTTCAAAATTATTCAACCCCCCAATGCTGTAAAGGGTTTTAGGGAATTTAGTGTACATTTGTAATTGTATTCAGAATGAAATCCTACAAGGACTTTTTAAAGAACCATATGAAACTAAAATTACATCAATTGGTTTTGTAATACAGTAGTAAATGTTTCTTTTGTGAATTCTTCATTGACACATTTATTCAACCCCTTAAAGACTACCACTCTGAAGAACAGAGGTTCATTCAATTGTTTTCAATCAGGTATTGAAAACACCTGTGGATGTCACAGAGCAGCAATAAAGCATAATAAGCACCAATTAGGCAGCTTTAAAATGACTGTGATACTCAGCTCCTTAAAGACATTTACTGGTGTGGTTACAAACATGGTGAAGTCAAGAGAATGGTCCAGGAAGACAAGAGAAGAGGTGATTACTCTTCACAGGAAGGGCAATGGCTATAAGAAGATTGCAAAGATGTTAAACATACCAAGAGAGACCATAGGAAGCATCATTTGCAAATTCAAGGCAAAGGGTACTGTTGAAACGCTACCTGCTCGTGGCAGAAAGTAGACATGTGCACAGCACAAAATTTGGTTTTGAACTAATGGATTAGTCCTAAAATGCAATTTATTTAGTTGCTAAAGAAATTCGTTTTCAGTTCTTTAGTATGAAAACTAATTTCATTCATCTGAAAACCAGCGGATACAATTACTATTGTAGTGGTGGCTCAGAGGGCCAAGATCGCTGCTTGTTACAGTATCTCTCACTCTCAGCACAATGTGGGCCATATTACATTGTTGGTGCTAACTTAACCAGAGCTGTTGTAAACATCCCAGAGCCATTATAGCCTATGAAGGTTTTCAGTTTACAACAGCTCTAGTTAAGTTAGCACCAACATTGTAATACTGCCCCATGTCAGGCAAAGCTGTTACAGTAACTGACTGCTGCTCATCACAGCAAAAATAGTAAATAATATTTTTATATATAAGAGGTTATAACAATATTATTTCCTTGTTTTACTGAAACTCTGAGCGCTTTTACAGTCAGTTACTGTAACAGCCGAGACTGATGCATTGTACTGAGAGATAATATAACAAGCAGCCGATCTCAGCGCTCACAGCCACTGGATTTAAAGGGCTAAAGAAAAAGGCTCCTCTCTGTATAATGTTTAGAATATCCTCCTGAATTAATTAACCCCTTCACTGCTGAGCCATTTCACGTCTTAAAAAAACACATTTTTCTTTTTTATTATTATTTTTATAATTTTGTTTCTTTACTTTAAAATGGTCATGTTTGATATCATTGGAAGGCCATGCTCTGGCCTTCTAATGATACTAAACATGACCCTGCTAGCTGGCAACAGTTGGGAGATTTCTGGGGTTCAAAGGAACCCCTAGCTTTCCTTAGGAGCCAAAGAGGACGTTCCCCACACGTCCTCAGCAGTGAAAGGGTTAATGTCCCTCTCTGTATAGAGCATCCTCCTCAATTTATACCTTTCTCTGTATAATGTATATAAAATCCTCCTGCATTAATACCCCTCTCTGTATAGAACATCCTACTGCATTGGCATGTGGAGGGTGCAGAACTTCGGATGTTGCGCTCTTCATTGCTGGTCTCCTTCACTCATCAATGTAATATCACAAAAAGGACTGAAACTAAAATGTAGTGCATTTTATTTTAGTTTCTTTCGTTTTTTGTACTGAGCAGTTTCGTATCTCTTGAGACATACGAAAACTAAATTATCCCAAAATTCGGACTAAATCGTTTTAGTACTAAAATGAATGCACATGTCTAGCAGAAAGAAGATGCTGACTTCGACTGCTGTGCGCTACCTGAAGCGTAGAGTGGAGAAAAGTCCCCGTGTGACTGCTGAGGAACTGAGAAAAGATTTGTCAGATGTGGGTACTGAAGTTTCAGCTCAAACAATACGGCGCACACTGCGTAATGAAGGCCTCCATGCCAGAACTCCCAGGCGCACCCCCTTGCTGTCTCCAAACAATAAGAAGAGTCGACTGCAGTATGCCAAAAGTCATGTGGACAAACCACAGAAGTTTTGGGATAGTGTTCTGTGGACTGATGAAACAAAATTAGAACTGTTTGGGCCCATGGATCAACGCTATGTTTGGAGGAGGAAGAACAAGGCCTATGAAGAAAAGAACACCTTGCCTACTGTGAAGCATGGCGGGGGGTCAATCATGCTTTGGGGCTGTTTTGCTTCTGCAGGTACAGGGAAGCTTCAGCGTGTGCAAGGTACCATGAATTCTCTTCAGTACCAGGAGATATTGGATGACAATGTGATGCAGTCCGTCACAAACCTGAGGCTTGGGAGACGTTGGACCTTTCAACAGGACAATGATCCAAAGCATACCTCCAAGTCCACTAGAGCATGGTTGCAGATTAAAGGCTGGAACATGTTGGAGTGGCCATCAAAGTCACCTGACTTAAATCCGATTGAGAACCTCTGGTGGGACTTAAAGAAAGCAGTTGCAGTGCGCAAGCCTAAGAATGTGACTGAACTGGTGGCTTTTGCCCATGACGAATGGGCGAAGATACCTGTAGATCGCTGCAAGACACTTGTGTCAAGCTATGCTTCACGTTTAAAAGCTGTTATAACTGTAAAAGGATGTTGTACTAAGTACTAAGATTGAATGTCACTTGGGGGTTGAATAAAACTGATAATGATGTGAGCACAGAAAAGACATTTGTGGTTATTTCATTATAAATGTTATGTTATATTTGTCTAACCTACACGTGCCTCTTTGATTTAATTGTAAGCAAGATGACTGAATGATCAAAATCAATGTAAAACTGGCCAAAACACTCAATTTCAGTGGGGGTTGAATAATTTTGAACACAACTGTAGATATATATCATATATATATATATATATATATATATATATATATATCATACCTGCCCTTACCTTCCCCTTCCCCTATAAATTTGCTAAAAATATACACACAAAAAAAAACCACTGCCTGAGACCCCACGCAGCCCACATGCCCCCCCCCTCTACCTGGCTGAATGTATCTAATATATATAATTAAATACATTCAGCCAGGTAGAGAAAGAAAATCTTTTAGAAATGTGTCGCCTTACCTTAGCCTGGTGGTCAGTGGGGGACTCCCTGGATCCTGGTTGTAGGGGGGTCTGCCGTGGCCGCATGTGCAGTGGCTCCCTCCCTGTGCTGCCTGTCTCTGCTACATGCACCCGGGCGGCTAGCCCGCACAGTCGCAGCTCTGTCATCCGGCGGCCGCATGCTCCTCAATGCTCCTCAAGGGAAACCTTGGGAGGCCCCTGCAGGCTGCCCTCTACAGTGTCTGATTAGAGGGCCGTGTCTGCCTGATGTTTTAGTAACAAGAATGTTTTATCCCATAGGCTTCAATGTTAAACATTTTCCCATTTTAATTCAATATCTAATAAACCATTGCTTATAATATTCTGCAGTAAAGAGTCTCTTTATTTCTAGATTTTTTAGTATTTTTTAAGCATTTGTTATACTTTTTTCAAATTTTTTTTTTTCGAACTTTTGGCGAACGTCCCAAAAAGTTCAAAGTTCGCGAACTGTCGAACGCCGATGTTCGATGCGAACTCCGAACAGATCGAACCGAACAGCTCATCCCTACTGAGCAGTTGGACCGGGTTCAGAGAAATAAAGCTGCTGCATTGCAAAAACACTTTAAATACACTTGAAACACAGTGAACTTATATATGTTATCCTATACATTCAAGTGATGGAACCCATCGATTCAGCAGTACAAATTGTGACAAACGGATCAAGGTTTAGAATCTACTATACACAATGATGTTGAATCGTTTTTTTCATTTGAGTAGCATTTTATACAGTGACTGCTGTAATTCTGTGCAGCAACCCAGATAAGCTACTTTAGCAACTTTTCCTTCTTGTTATTTAAGTTGAGTTCTCCTTGTAGTTACGAGAGTATGGTGATGTCTAGAGATAGGCACCATAAAAATACCAATGGCAAGATGTTTATAATAGATAGATATATATACTGACTGGGAAGTTGATTATAAAGCATCTCCTCCTCGTACTGCAGCACCAATATAGAAAACAAACTGCAACATTGTGGCTTGTATATATGAGTATATTTGAATGATTGAATGTACGTCTGTTGTATCTCATCACTGAATATTTTAAATTTTTACAAAATAAAGGTATTGTTTTTAGATACTTGTTTCACTTCATCTGTGCCTAAATCATATAAAATACAAGTCGAATGTCTGTAACATGCAGCAGAAAAGTCAATGTACGAGATGGATTTATATTACTTGTTTCAATAGATACGTTGTATCACTTGCTATAGATCAGCAGTATGTAGCCATTCATCTTATTTTAGTACGAGTTTAAAGCCTGTTATGTACAGCGTTTGATACAATTTAGCTGGAGATTGTAGATTGTACAGACACAATTTTAGTAGAATGTATCGACAGAACTTAAAAGACGTACTTGAAATGAAGGCAGTAAAAGAGAGGAAAATAATATCTCTTAGCAATACAGAGCGATCATTAAGGGCAATTTAAACATCCGAGGCGACGCACATGGCAAACGTGTTCAGAATCCACACAGATTGTAGACATTTTATTCTGTAGCTAAAATGTCCACAATCTGTATGGATTCTGAACACTTTTGCCATGTGCATCACCTCGGAATGTAGAGCCCAAAGTCTTGAAACCACAGTGACCCCACACAGTAATTTAGATAACCTATTGTAAAGGGAATCAGATAGTGTTTGCCTGAGACAAGGGTAGGATGGCAGGTTAATCTTTTCGGTCAACAGATATGGGGGACGCATACAAATTAGCAATCAGGCATCACACACAATTTACAAAATACATTGTCCCAATGAATCAGATTGGGACAGTGTTTGCCCACCAGGCTGACTCACAACTCACATGCAGACAAATAGACATAGCATTCTTGCATAATCACACTTGAACACAAACCTAATTACATTATTCTGGTTCAACACAGAAATAAACGTTAAACTAAATCACAACAGTATGTCAATGAAAATAATAACAAAACTCAGGCCTGCACCTCAAACCCATCTCCTTGCCCACACACACCAAACAACAAATGAACATAAAGTCTTTCCCAAGGCAATTGTCTGTTTCTTTTGGGGTTTTTCACCATGGGAATAAAAATCTTGGGGATTGAAGCGTGGAGCACTATGACAGTACCATGAGAGGCGGCTGGTGGCACCCTCTTATGATATCAGAGAGGGTGTGTCAGACTCCTGCCGTGCCCCCCTCTGATGACATCAGAGAGGGCGCGCTGACGTCTGCCTCCCGCCTAAGCCTGCCTGCATCGTGATTCTCATGCAACCGCAACTGCTTGCCTGCCTGTTACCACCAGCACCACCACACTGCTCTGCTCACACTGGGGTCTGATGTCTGGGTAAGTATACATGTATCTGAGGGTTTGTGTCTGGATAAATATACATGTATCTGAGGGTCTGTGTCTGGGTAAGTATACATGTGTACAAAAAAAGATAGTTCACCTATCTACTAGGAGATGGTGACTAGTTAGAAAGCGTTCTAACCAGTTGGGATTAAACCCTCCTTAAATTATAAACATAGAAGTTCCAAGGTGGAAAAACCACTCCCAGAACTGAAAGTAGGTTAGAATTAAAAGGTTATATTTTATTATTTGGATATTACCAAAGTACAAATAATACAAATATTACAACAACATTATACTATGAACATATAAAATTGCACACAAATTCTTGGATATTAGGTTGTGAGTTAGGTACTCCGTATCAGAGCTGCTGTCTGTTGATAAACATCAATGTATTGCCATGATGTAACATTACTTAGCTAATAGCGTTAATGATATTGAATCAATAACCAGTAACCACAAATGACCCGACCTTATCAGGGCGAGATTAGATGCCTTATGTCAGGAAAAATTATTTAAACCAAGTAACATATTGCAAAAAAATTGACATTCCGTGAATCCCAAAAGGACCCTATATTTATATTGAAATTTTACACAACTGTAAAAGGTGAGGTTCGTAAAGAGCACACAGTGCAGAAATTGTCTAATAGCATTCTGGACGGATACCCAAAGAACCTTGTTATATTACAAGGTAAGGGGCATCCACATTAGCATACAGGTGTAATCAGATTGCTTCTTAATGAAGTACAACAAGCAGCTGGTATATTTGAAATGGTCCCGTTTAGACCTTTGGCGATTGATATTCACACAGAGAGAACTTTATATTAAAGCCTCAGAGAGAGACACAAAAAGATTTATTGGATATAGCAACCATAGAAAATAGTGAAATACAACATACAGTACAGCAGAGTCGCTGTCTAGCTAAATAATAAATCACTAGTGATCAATCGAGCTAACACAGTTAAATACAGCAGATAATTGACTGTGATATAGCTCCACAGGTGACACTGGAGGATATAGCCTCTAAGTATGTTAGGTATATTACTAAGGCATAGTAAGTATGGATAGTTCACATATATTAAGGAATAATTCCCTCAGAATCCCAATACACACTAAGCCAACGGTTTAAATATCACAGCTATAGTAAATGGAGTTCATAAAAAACACACAGTGTATGGAATGTTTAAATACATTCTGAACTAATTCTAATAGACCTCCTGTATGACAATAAGAGGACACCCTGTAACGTTGGGAGCTTCCAGCCCTACCTGTGTGCTTGAGGGCAGCATGTCTGATGCTGCTCGCTGACCAATGCCTGGTTTAAATGGAGACAGGCAGGGAGGTGGTTGCATGAGGCGCGGCTTGAGTGGGGGACGTGGCCTGGTGAAGGTCTTTAAAAACCCTCAGTGTATTCTCAGCAGTTGCCAGATCGTGGTTATCCATACCTGAGCTCCTTGTACCTGACTGCTATATTGAATTAACCCGTTATTGACCTCTGCTTGTTTCTGACTATTCTGCCTTCTGTTGCCCTAGACCATTTTCTTGTACTACGCGACTGCTCTGATATCGACCCGGCTATTCCATTTGACCATTCTGAACTCTGTATTCCTGATTCTGGCTCGGCTGACTACTCCCCGTGTTGTCTAGCTAGTTTACCTGGCCAATTCTAAGGACCAGACAGTTAGGGATCTTTCACGGCTACTCTGTTGGTAGCTTCTGGAGTGGAGTGTGGAGTGTGGGGTGTTAAGTACTGCGTGGTGGGATCTGGGAACCGTGACATTACGATCTGGCCACTATGGATCCCGCAGACTTAACACAGCACTTGGCTAACTTTGTATCCAGACAGGATGAGCAGGATCATAGGATGGATCAGTTTGCTATTGCCTTACAAACTATCCTGACTCGTACGGCTCACCTGGAACCAGCTGGGGTTGCACCCCCGCTTGATATACCTGTGTCCCCTGTCGTTCAGACATCCCAGGTACACATGACCGCTCCTATGAGATTTGACGGTACTCCCTCAGAGTGCCGGGGATTTTTGGTCCATGTGGATATTCATTTTAAATTAAATCCACAGATGTTTTTCTCTGACATTGCCAAAGTGGGGTTCATTATTAATCATCTGTCTGGCAGAGCACTGACATGGGCGACTCCATTATGGGAGGCAGAGAAGCCTATCATACGGGATTATGAAGAATTCATAGCCGAGTTACAACGTACATTTAATCCTACCAGAAAGGCCATGGTAGCTGGCAAATCCTTGTTCCGCATACGTCAAGGGAACAGGACTGTTTCTGATTATGCCATAGAATTTAAAACCTTGATCTCTGATGTGAACTGGACAAATGAGACACTGGTTCTGGCTTTTATGGAGGGGTTATCAGAGTCATTGATGCATGAATTGGCTCCACGTAAACTACCTGAGGTATTGTGTGAACTCATTGATTATTGTATAGATCTGGATAATCAGATAAGGGACAGAAGGACTCCAAGAGAGAAGCCCAAGAGACCGTTACCTAGGTTGGCCCCTGTTTTTCAGCCACAACCAAGAGAGTTATCTCCTCCCTCTGAGCCTATGCAACTAGGCCGTACTAGGCTTACAGAGGAAGAGAAAACAAGGCGTTTTCGTGAGGGATGGTGCCTGTATTGTGGTTTGGGGGGACATGTACGATTTCAATGTCCTACTCATCCTAAAATGCATGATAAGCTGGAAAACTACCGCACCTAAGGCAGCTGAGGAGACAGGCCTTGGGTGAGACGTGCATGTCTCCTGTCAAAGACACTAAACTTATGTTACCAGTATCCTTGGCTTGGGAGACCAAGACCACACATACTACCGCTTTTTTGGATTCTGGGGCTGCTAGCAACTTTATCGATGTTAACTACGCTTCTTCCATTTCTCTACCTCTGGTTGTAAGAGAGACACCCTTAGCCGTCGAAGCCATAGACGGCAGACCGTTATCCTGCCCTAGGATTACTCACGATACGGTTCCAGTGGTTCTTAACACTGGTCTCTTGCATAAAGAAGAAATCATATTTCAAGTTATTCATTCACCTTCCAATCCTGTGTACTTGGTTTCCCTTGGTTGGTGGAACATAATCCTGTTATTGATTGGGCTAAGGGAGAGATACTGTCTTGGAGTCCTGCTTGTTTTGGGACTTGTTTAATACCCATTCAGCATGTCGGTGCCCTGAACACACCCACAGCTCCTCCATTGTCTACAGAGGTTCCTGACCAATATGCCGACCTCAGGGCTGTATTTGATAAAAGAGAGGCAGAGAAACTGCCCCCACATAGACCATATGATTGTGCCATAGATATTCATCCTGGTACCATGCCGCCTCGAGGCAAAGTATATCCTCTTTCCATAAAGGAGAACCAAATTATGGAAGAGTACATAAAGGAGAATTTGGAGAGGTTTTATCCGACGTTCCTTTCGCCAGCAGGGGCTGGGTTCTTTTTTGTGTCTAAAAAAGAGGGAGATTTACGCCCGTGTATCGATTATAGGGGGCTTAACAAGATCACCATTAAGAACGTGTAGCCTATCCCTCTTATATCAGAACTGTTCGACAGGTTAAGGGGTCAGCAGTATACACAAAACTTGATTTAAGAGGAGCTTACAACCTGATACGTATAAAAGATGGGCATGAGTGGAGAACAGCATTTAACACCAGGAATGGGCATTATAGTTACATAGTTACATAGTTATATAGGCTGAAAAAAGACATGCGTCCATCGGGTTCAGCCTCTCCCACATAACCTACTGCTGTTGATCCAAAAGAAGGCAAAAAACCCAGTCTGAAGCGCTCGCCAATATGCAACATACTGGGAAAAAATTCTTCTTGACCCCAGAATGGCAGTCAGATTTCTCCTTGGATCAAGAAGCTTTTACCCACATATTAAATATTATAACCCTTAATATTCTGTGTCTGCAGGAAGTCATCCAGTCGTTTTTTAAAAGTCTGTACAGACTCTGACCAACCACTCAACAGGCAGAGAATTCCACAGCTTTATTGTTCTCACCGTAAATAACCCTTCCTATGCTTTAAGCTAAATTTTCTTTCTTCCAGTCTAAATGGATGACCCCTTGTCCTATGTATAGTCCTGTTAATGAATAGGTTATCAGACAATGGTTGATAATGGCCCCGTATATATTTATATAAGGTTATCAGATCCCCTCTAAGGCGCCTTTTCTCTAAACTAAACAGGTTTAAGCTTGTTAGTCTTTCCTCATAACTTAACCCTTCCATCCCCCTTATTAATTTAGTTGCCCGTCTCTGCACTTTTTCTAACGATATAATATCTTTTTTTAAGACAGGTGCCCAAAATTGCACGGCATATTCAAGGTGCGGCCTGACCATTGATTTATACAGAGGCAAAATTATGTTTTCATCCCGTGAGTGAACTCCCTTTTAATGCATGCCAGTACTTTGCTGCCTTGGGTGGCTGCTGTTTGACATTGCACATTGTTACTTAGTTTGAAGTCTATGATTATTCCCAAATCCTTCTCCTGCTTGGATTTCCCTAACTCCGTACCATTTAGGGTATAAATTGCTTGTGTGTTCTTCACTCCAAAGTGCATAACTTTACATTTATCTAGATTAAATTTCATCTGCCATTTAAGTGCCCAGTCCCCCAATTTATCTAAATCCCTCTGCAGCGAAGTAACATCCTGCTCACATTGTATTACTTTTCCTAGCTTTGTGTCATCTGCAAACACTGATACATGACTTTCAATGCCTATCTCAAGGTCATTTATAAATAATTATGAATACTTGGTCATGCCTTTCGGTCTTTGTAATGCTCCAGCGGTATTCCAGGATTTTATTAATGATGTGCTCAGAGATTTCTTACAAACCTTTGTTATAGTATACCTAGACGATATATTGATTTACTCTCTCGATCTGAAAACCCACCATGTACATGTCAGACAGGTATTAGCAAAATTACTGGACAATGGTCTTTATTGCAAACTAGAGAAGTGTTTATTTGACATTACTACTGTGAAATTCCTTGGGTATATTATCACTCCAGAAGGTTTTGAGATGGATCCTTCTAAACTCACGGCCATCTCAGAATGGCCTCTCCCTCAAGGTCTCAAGGCCATACAGAGGTTTCTGGGGTTTTCCAACTATTATAGGAGATTTATTAAGAATTATTCCGCTGTAGCCTCCCCTATCATTAATATGACACGTAAAGGTCTGACGAACCAGATCTGGTCTTCTCAATCCAAACAAGCATTCGAGGCCCTCAAACAAGCTTTCACTTCCGCTCCCGTGTTACGGCATCCTGATCCCAGGATTCCGTTTGTTCTTGAGGTTGATGCTTCCGAGATAGGCATTGGGGCTGTCCTGTCTCATAGAGAGTCTCCAGGAAAACCTCTACATCCTTGTGGGTTCTTTTCAAGAAAATTATCACCAGCAGAATGCAATTATGATATCGGTAACAGAGAATTGCTTGCTATTGTGTCTGCCCTATCAGAGTGGAGACATTTGTTGGAAGGTACTCTTGACCCTTTATTGATAATTACTGATCATAAGAACCTTATGTACATCGGGGATGCTAAACGTTTGAACGCGAGACAGGCCAGGTGGTCATTGCTACTGTCTCGGTTTAATTTTGTATTGACTTACAGACCAGGTGACCGCAATGTAAAGGCTGATGCCTTATCTCGTCAATATGACCCGTATGAATCTAATACACAAGACCACAATCCTATAGTTCCTCCTGAACGTATTGTGGCTTCCACAGTCTTGTCTGTCTCCTCGCCTTTCCTGGAACGCCTCCAGGCAGTTCAAGTAGGGGCTCCACCTGACAAGCCTCCAGATATGTTGTTTGTACCTGAAAAGGAAAGACAAGAATTACTCATAATGTTTCATGATTCTAAACCAGCAGGTCATCCTGGTATTACTAAGACTCTTACCAGTATCTCCAGACAGTTCTGGTGGCCCACCATGCGACAGGACATACGTCTGTTCGTTTTGGCTTGTCAAGTCTGTGCCAGAAGCAAAACCAGTAAATCCTTGCCTGTCGGTCTATTGCAGCCTTTACCCATGCCTAAGAGGCCTTGGTCTCATCTATCTATGGATTTTATTGTGGACTTGCCAAAGTCCAAGGGTCATACTGTGGTTCTGACAGTTGTAGACCGCTTCTCCAAAATGGCTCATTTTGTCCCTCTACCTAAGCTTCCTACAGCCAAAGAACTGGCGGTTGTATTTGCTAGGGAGATTGTACGAATACATGGGGTTCCGTCTGAAATAGTCTCTGACAGAGGAGCCCAGTTTGTCTCTCGTTTCTGGAGGGTTTTCTGTGCAGAGATGGGGGTGCGATTGGCCTTCTCTTCAGCATATCATCCACAAACCAATGGGGCAGCAGAGAGGGCAAATCAGGGTCTCGAGCAGTACATACGTTGCTTTACCACACAACAACAAGACAATTGGTCGGAGTTGTTGCCCTGGGCTGAGTATGCACGTAATAACGCCGTTAACGAGACCACTGGCCACTCTCCTTTTTCTGCCATCTATGGTTTTTTCCCTCTGCTCTACCGCTTCAGTTTACTGAACAGGTCATCCCGGCTCTCGATGACCATCTCACTCAACTGCAAGAGATTTGGAGACAGATTCGAGAAAATATGGAGCGCAATGTTGCTGTCCAGAAACGCAAGGCTGACAGGCATAGGTTACAAGCTCCCTCCTATAACGTGGGGGATAGAGTTTGGTTGTCCACTAGGAACGTGAAGTTGCGGGTGCCTTCTATGAAAATGGCACCTCGGTTTATAGGTCCATATAGGATCATTCGCCGTGTTAATCCTGTGGCTTATGCTCTTGCCCTTCCTAAACATCTTGGCATGCACAACGTCTTCCACACCTCCCTACTGAAGCCATTGTTGTGTAACAGGTACACGCGGGTCGTTCCTCCTCCTCCACCTATTCAGGTTGATGGTGAATCTGAGTATGAGGTTAGGAGGGTTTTGGATTCTAGGCTGTGCAGGGGCGCTCTGCAGTACTTGGTTGATTGGGTGGGTTATGGTCCAGAAGACCGGTCCTGGATTCCAGCTTCCGACATGTCTGCCTCTAGGTTGGTCAGGGCGTTCCATGCCTCACACCCCGATCGCCCTGGTGGTCGTCCTGCCGCTCGTCCTGTTGGTTGTCCGGTGGCCTCCCGTGGAGAGGGGGGTACTGTAACGTTGGGAGCTTCCAGCCCTACCTGTGTGCTTGAGGGCAGCATGTCTGATGCTGCTCGCTGACCAATGCCCGGTTTAAATGGAGACAGGCAGGGAGGTGGTTGAGTGAGGCGCGGCTTGAGTGGGGGCGTGGCCTGGTGAAGGTCTTTAAAAACCCTCAGTGTATTCTCAGCACTTGCCAGATCGTGGTTATCCATACCTGAGCTCCTTGTACCTGACTGCTATATTGAATTAACCCGTTATTGACCTCTGCTTGTTTCTGACTATTCTGCCTTCTGTTGCCCTAGACCATTTTCTTGTACTACGCCACTGCTCTGATATCGACCCGGCTATTCCATTTGACCATTCTGAACTCTGTATTCCTGATTCTGGCTCGGCTGACTACTCCCCGTGTTGTTAACCCTTTCTGTCTAGCTAGTTTACCTGGCCAATTCTAAGGACCAGACAGTTAGGGATCTTTCACGGCTACTCTGTTGGTAGCTTCTGGGCTCTGTGGAGTGTGGGGTGTTAAGTACTGCGTGGTGGGATCTGGGAACCGTGACACACCCGTGTTTAACACGCAAGAGATAAACAGATATAACCAAACTCGTTCTTATGAAATAAGACAAGTGGCTTTTGCTGATATATTGTAAACTAGACCCAGTTGGACTTGTAACAGTTGAAAATGATATATGGGTGCTTTATTAGAGGGGCAAAGTCTTAGATTAGAGGGGCAAAGGTTTAAAAGTAACATCAGGAAGGATTATTTTACTGAGAGGGTGGTGAATACATGGAACAGCCTTCCAGTTGAAGTGGTAGAGGCCAAAACAGTAATTGAATTTAAGCAAGCATGGGATAGGCATAAGGCTATCCTAAACAAAAGATAAATCCAGGTAAAGTATCCATGTAATTGGGCAGACTAGATGGGCCGAAAGGTTCTTATCTGCCGACATTTTTCTATGTTTCTATGTTTTATATTAAGGTCTCAATTGATTCAATAGTCACAATGTAGCAACTATAATCGCCAGTGCAATGCAAGGTTACACCACACCAAATAAGTAGCAATAAAGATTTCAATTTTCTCCAATTTTTTAACCCTAAAGATGTCTTAGGTATCTAGTAGTAGGGGAAAAAAAACAGAAGACAGCGTCAATAGCTCAAGATAGACCCAAGTTGGGCAAACAGAGACCACAATCTCATTTTGAAGACCAAAGAGAAAAGTACCTGCTAAAAGGGTACATCACTCATAATTGTGTACTGCGCTCAACGTACGTTTCGCCATAAGGCTTCGTCAGGAGCGTTATAGGTACCCACTCTTCCTTGCTCAGATAAGTAGTGACTGCAGACCCCATGACAATCCGAAAGCGAGGCGATTTAAATTAGATAATGCACCGGTGTACCGGTTTACAGAGTTTCCTACAGCTTCTGGATTAGTGACGTATGTTCATGTCACGTGACTGTCAGGGGCCAATCACTGTAGCCAATTTGTCTCTCTAGTATCTAGTATCTAGTAGTGCTTACAGAGAGGCTAGATGTTACAATGTGTAATTATACGAGTTCACTCATATTAGGACAGATCAGCATGTCAGTTAACTGTCAATGATTATAATGTCCAATATTGGTAGGACGACAAGTCTCGAATTCCCTATTATTGTGTTTTTAATTACCGGATGTCTAAAAAATAAAATAAAGATAAACCGACATGAAGTTACGTAACACATGTCAGATGGTTATGATGATTAATAAAAGGGAGTCGAAAACTCTTTGACGGGAAAACAGTTGCCACATTGCAATAGAGAGAGACTGATTAAACTTAAACCATATATTAGGGGGAGGAGGAAAAAGTTGTAAGAGGAGGGTAAAATATGATTTTAAAACGGAAAAAAAACAAGCAGATCACATGTGTAGAAAAATAGTAAATAATGTTTGATCTTAAAAAACATAACTTAATAAACCTATATTCAAACTACAGCAGAATAAATATTAATCCGAAATGGAAATTTTATTTATATAAATAAATGGGGTAAATGTGAATCCTTCATTAAGACCTCTCGGACAAAGGGTACCAAGAGTATATATCCAAAAACTTTCTCTACGGCGTAGATATAGATCATAATTTCCTTTGCTTTGTTCTGGCTTAACTAATTCGATGCCACAGAAGCGCATCCTGGAGGTATCGCCGTTTTGGCATTCGCGTACATGCCTAGCGACCGGTGTATCTTGGCCTCGCACAGAGAGGATGGGCTCTCTTATCCTGTGCTTGAAGGGCCGAAACGTTTTTCCCACATATTTTTTACCGCATCCACAGATAAGCATATAGACTAACCCCGTAGAGTTACAGTTAAAAAATGATTTGACCTCAAATGATAGCTGTTCATTGCTGTCCTTAAAGGACCTTGAGTTTTTAAGTATGGATACGCAACTTTTACACTTCCCACACGCATAGGTACCTTTCAAATTGGTTTGTAGCCAGTTATTACGTTCAGGTTTTATTTGATAATGGCTAGGTACCAACATGTTTTTAAGGCTGTTGCAGCGTCGGAAGGTGATCGAAGCATGTTCACCAATCGCATCCCTCAAGTGTGGGTCTAGTGGCCGTAGAGAAAGCTTTTGGATATATACTCTTGGTACCCTTTCTCCGAGAGGTCTTAGTGAAGGATTCATATTTACCCGATTTACATAAATAAAATTTCCATTTTGGATTAATATTTATTCTGCTATAGTTTGAATATAGGTTTATTAACTTATGTTTTTTAAGATCAAACATTATTTACTATTTTTCTACACGTGTGATCTGTTTGTTTTTTTCCGTTTTAATATCATATTTTACCCTCCTCTTACAACTTTTTCCTCCTCCCCCTAATATATGGTTTAAGTTTAATCAGTCTCTCTCTATTGCAATGTGGCAACTGTCTTCCTGTCATTTGGTGTGGTGTAACCTTGCATTGCACTGGTGATTATAGTTGCTACATTGTGACTATTGAATCAATTGAGACCTTAATATAAAGCACCCATATATCATTTTCAACTGTTACAAGTCCAACTGGGACTAGTTTACAATATATCAGCAAAAGCCACTTGTCTTATTTCATAAGAAGCAGTTTGGTTATATCTGTTTATCTCTTGCGTGTTAAACACGGGTGTCCTCTTATTGTTATACAGGAGGTCTATTAGAATTAGTTCAGAATGTATTTAAACATTCCATACACTGTGTGTTTTTTATGAACTACATTTACTATAGCTGTGGTATTTAAACCGTTGGCTTAGTGTGTATTGGGATTATGAGGGAATTATTCCTTAATATATGTGAACTATCCATACTTACTATGCAATAGTAATATACCTAACATACTTAGAGGCTATATCCTCCAGTGTCACCTGTGGAGATACAGTTGTGTTCAAAATTATTCAACCCCCAATGCTGTAAAGGGTTTTAGGGAATTTAGTGTACATTTGTAATTGTATTCAGAATGAAATCCTACAAGGACTTTTTAAAGAACCATATGCAACTAAAATGACATCAATTGGTTTTGTAATACAGTAGTAAATGTTTCTTTTGTGAATTCTTCATTGACACAATTATTCAACCCCTTAAAGACTACCACTCTGAAGAACAGAGGTTCATTCAAGTGTTTTCAATCAGGTATTGAAAACACCTGTGGATGTCACGGAGCAGCAATAAAGCATAATAAGCACCAATTAGGCAGCTTTAAAATGACTGTGATACTCAGCTCCTTCTAGACATTTACTGATGTGGTTACAAACATGGTGAAGTCAAGAGAATGGTCCATGAAGACAAGAGAAGAGGTGATTACTCTTCACAGGAAGGGCAATGGCTATAAGAAGATTGCAAAGATGTTAAACATACCAAGAGAGACCATAGGAAGCATCATTCGCAAATTCAAGGCAAAAGGCACTGTTGAAACGCTACCTGGTCGTGGCAGAAAGAAGATGCTGACTTCGACTGCTGTGCGCTACCTGAAGCGTAGAGTGGAGGAAGCGCAGAGTGGAGAAAAGTCTCGTGTGACTGCTGAGGAACTGAGAAAAGATTTGTCAGATGTGGGTACTGAAGTTTCAGCTCAGACAATACGGCGCACACTGCGTAATGAAGGCCTCCATGCCAGAACTCCCAGGCGCACCCCCTTGCTGTCTCTAAAGAATAAGAAGAGTCGACTGCAGTATGCCAAAAGTCATGTGGACAAACCACAGAAGGTTTGGGATAGTGTTCTGTGGACTGATGAAACAAAATTAGAACTGTTTGGGCCCATGGATCAACGCTATGTTTGGAGGAGGAAGAACAAGGCCTATGAAGAAAAGAACACCTTGCCTACTGTGAAGCATGGTAGGGGGTCAATCATGCTTTGGGGCTGTTTTGCTTCTGCAGGTACAGGGAAGCTTCAGCGTGTGCAAGGTACCATGAATTCTCTTCAGTACCAGGAGATATTGGATGACAATGTGATCAGTGGTGTATTTAGGTTTTGTGCTGCCCTAGGCCTGACTAAACTCGTGCACCCCCTAATTTAAATTTGACGCACCCCTTCCTGTCAAGGACACACCTCTTCCTGGTTAATCCCCACCCTTCCTCTTTAAGCTCCGCCTTTTCCTCTCTTTATATTAAAAGTGGATACCAAGTGTCTACTTGTAATTTTGTATACCATTTCAAATGTATCTATTGAGATAAAGAAAATTATGAAATATTTAAATTCAAGCATTTTTACAAAGAACAGCCACGCATGTCAAGTATACTGGATCACAGCCGCTCTAATTGGTTGAACAATAAAATGCACAGAAACGTGCACTGCATATGAGCGTATCGCCGAGCTGCACAGCAATAAAACCCACAGAAATGGGCACTGTGTATGAGCATATCAGAGCTGCACAGCAATAAAACCCACAGAAATGTGCAGTGTGTATGAGCATATCACAGAACTGCACAGCAATAAAACTCACAGTAATCTGCAGTGTGAATGAGCGTATCCCAGAGCTCCAGGGCAATAAAACTCACAGTAATATGCAGTGTGTATCACAGAATCCACAGCAATAAAACTCCCAGCAATGCAATGTTTGGTGTGTGTCAGCGTATCAGAATCCACAGCAATAAAACTCCCAGCAATGCAATGTGCGGTGTGTATGAGTGCATCAGAATTCACAGCAATAAAACTCCCAGCAAACTGAGTGTATATGAGCACACAGCAATTATGCTGTGGAGCCATCTTGTCAGCAGTGGGGTGCCACTGCCAGAGGGTGCACTGTAGCTTGGATTCCCTTCCCGGTGGGTGTTCAGTCCAGAATAGAGTCTGTGTTAACGAAATGGCGGACAGCTGTGCGCGTGCGTTTCACGTGGTTCAGCCAGTCATGTGGTACTGAGACTCAGAGAAAGGGCAGTGAAATGCCCTGATGTTCGGTGGTTTCATTCAGCAGGTTTATTCAGGCGAACCCCATAGGTTTCAATGTTAAAAATATTCCCGGTTTTATGCAATATCTAATAAATCACTTATTATTTTAATCTGCAGTAAAAAGTCTTTACTTATTGATTTTTTTTAGTACCTTTTAGTCATTTTTCAGATTTTTTTGGGCAAAGTCCCCCCCTTTTTTTTAATAGCAGTTTTTCTTTTTTCTGTAACAGAACTTTTTATTATCAATCATAGGATCTTATATGTAAATTCCAGACATTTTCGTTCAGTAGTTCTTTTGAAAACTGCAGGCCACAGGTTTGCGGTGGCAGCATTCAGCGGCCAACTCCATGCACTTTGGGGACCCTGCGGTGAATGGTGAATTCACTGCAGGGTGGGGAAATTTTATTCCCCGAAGTGCAGGGAACTACAGAACACCAAAAAGTTGGCGTAATTTCGGTGCTCTGTGAGTAACCCATTTAGTGGTGAGGTTTTTTGCTGCCCCCTGGAAAGTGAAATTGAAAGTGTAAATTAGTGAAATCTCAATGTATCCTTCCTGGTAAAATACTTTGCAAAAGTAAAAAAAAAAAAAAATGTTTTTTTTTTTAGGGGTGGGGCCACCCAGTGCGGGCCACCGCCCCCTGGAAAGTGCCGCCCTAGGCCTGGGCCTAGTCGGCCTAGGCCAAAATACACCAGTGAATGTGATGCAGTCCGTCACAAACCTGAGGCTTGGTAGACGTTGGACCTTTCAACAGGACAATGATCCCAAGCATACCTCCAAGTCCACTAGATCATGCTTGCAGATTAAAGGCTGGAACATTTTGGAGTGGCCATCAAAGTCACCTGACTTAAATCCGATTGAGAACCTCTGGTGGGACTTAAAGAAAGCATTTGCAGTGCGCAAGCCTAAGAATGTGACTGAACTGGAGGCTTTTGCCCATGACGAATGGGCGAAGATACCCGTAGATCGCTGCAAGACACTTGTGTCAAGCTATGCTTCACGTTTAAAAGCTGTTATAACTGTAAAAGGATGTTGTACTAAGTACTAAGATTGAATGTCACTTGGGGGTTGAATAAAACTGATAATGATGTGAGCACAGAAAAGACATTTGTGGTTATTTCATTATAAATGTTATGTTATATTTGTCTGACCTACACGTGCCTCTTTGATTTAATTGTAAGCAAGATGACTGAATGATCAAAATCAATGTCAAACTGGCCAAAACACTCAATTTCAGTGGGGGTTGAATAATTTTGAACACAACTGTATATCACAGTCAATTATCTGCTGTATTTAACTGTGTTAGCTCGATTGATCACTAGTGCTTTATTATTTCGCTAGACATCGACTCTGCTGTACTGTATGTTGTATTTCACTATTTATTATGGTTGCTGTATCCAATAAATCTTTTGTGTCTCTCTCTGACGCTTTAATATAAAGTTCTCTCTGTGTGAATATCAATCGCCAAAGGTCTAACCGGGACCATTTCAAATATACCAGCTGCTTGTTGTACTTCATTAAGATGCAATCTGATTACACCTGTATGCTAATGTGGATGCCCCTTACCTTGTAATAGGTTCTTTGGGTATCAGTCCAGAATGCTATTAGACAATTTCTGCACTGTGTGCTCTTTACGAACCTCACCTTTTGCAGTGGTGTAAAATTTCAATATAAATATAGGGTCCTTTGGGATTCACAGAATGTCAATTTTCGCAATGTTACACGGTTTAAATAATTTTTCCTGACATAAGGCATCTAATCTCGCCCTGATAAGGTCGGGTCATTTGTGGTTACTGGTTATTGATTCAATATCATTAACGCTATTAGCTAAGTAATGTTACGTCATGGCAATACATTGATGTTTATCAACAGACAGCAGCTCTGATACGGAGTAACCTAACTCACAACCTATTATCCAAGAATTTGTGTGCAATTTTATATGTACATAGTTTAATGTTGTTGTAATATTTGTATTATTTGTACTTTGGTAATATCCAAATAATAAAATATAACCTTTTAATTCTAACCTACTTTCAGTTCTGGTAGTGTTTTTTCCACCTTGGAACTTCTATTTTTATACATGTGTAGCGCTGTGTTTAAATGGCTCTGAGAACTGAAACCATATTGCCTATAGAGGGAGCCAGAGCGTAATGCATGTGAAAGACTATAATGGACTTAAGGACTACATCCCCCAGAAACCCTTGGGGGAGGGGAAGGAAGCAAGTGTGCTGGCGCCAGGAAGTGGAAAGCCTCATGTGCAGCTGGGGCAGAAAGAGGAGAGCAGTGCATGGAGTCAGTCGCAAAAGAGAGAGAAAGAGAGCAGTGTATCCCACTGAGCTGTTCCGGATGGCAAGTGTGTTCGAGAAGGATCTCATGTAAGGAGGCCGCGGATGGAGTGGAGTGCTGGCGGCATTCGGTTTCTGGCTGAGGAGATTTGGTTCAGGAGCGGTGATTTCGACAGCATCGGGCTCCAGGTGGCAAAGGAGGACTTCTGGCAGAGATTCATCTTTACGGAACAAGCGGTTTTGCCGGTCTGATGAGAGGCCTTTGGCCGGTGATTTTGATAACAGTGAACACTTATTTTGTTGCTTCAAATTTCAGGGCCCAAACGTTGACTAGTCGAAGATATTTTGTCCATCCACTGGCCAGTGGACCCAGTACTCGGGTACCCTAAGACACAATTTAACGAGTATATTTAAGCGGGACTTTAACCCAAAGAACTGAGGATCTTATTAACCGTTTATCCGCCGTCTATATCCGCATTAGGTATTACGTCATTCATTCTAGCCTGATATATTTCATGCGTAAAGTACATGTATTATTATTGCCCTTTATTGCTTCAGTAAAGTATAACTTAGAAAAATCAAGAAAAAGGTGTGCTGGTGTACAGTAAATTGTTAGTGCGCTGAGACTATCTTGGGGTTATTCAGCGGCTCCTCCGGGGGAGAGAGCTACACATGTATCTGGAGGTCTGTGTCTGGGTATGTATACATGCATCTGGGGATCTGGGTCTGGGTATACATGTATCTGGGGCAGAGGCAGACTGGGCCGGGTGACAGGGAGGCAATTGTCCCCCAGGCCAGTCTTCAGCCCAAAAAAACAGCCGCTGCACTTTTTAATGAGACTGGCCGGCTGCTACGGTTTTATTGCTGTGGAGCTCTGTGATACATTCATACACATCACACATTACTGTGAGTTTTATTGCTGTGGAGCTCTGTAATATGCTCAATCACACCAGGGCTGCATTAAGGGTATCATGGACCTGGTGCTGAGGATTTCGGTGGGCCTATTTTTAAATACTGAGGCAACAATCGGTCCACGTTGCTTTCTCGTTTAGAGTCAGGGGATGCACTGTGTGTATCTCACCCTATGCCAACGTCAGAGCAACATCCAGAATTGGAAAAACACAGTATTTTTAGACATACACATAAAACATTTTACTGAATAACATGGTCACGAATGAACTCCTAAACTATGACACACCAAATGGTTGACCAGTGACAAACCTATAAAACACAAACACACCATTGCATTCTGGGAATTCCGTAATGCCTCATTTGGGGAAATGTTTCCAATATGATTTTTCTTGTACCCCTCTGTGATGGGGTGTATATAAGGTTCCCTGAAGAAAGGGTTAACTTGGCAGGGTCGATCAGCCCAGCAACACACACAAAGGCTTGATGTTGTGATTGCTGGGGCTTTAAAAGGGACAAGCCTATACAGGCACAGGAGGTTCATTTTTGCTGGATCTCCCGTCAGACAGACACAGCTCCAAAAGCTGTGCCTGTAGACACCTGTGCTTTAAGGAATAAAGACTGCTTGATGAAACACTTACCCTGCTGTTGTGTTCACTAGGGATGAGCCGAACGCCTCCGTGTTCGGTTCGACTTCGAATTCGAACAATTTCAAAAGTTCGAGTCCAAACTCAATGTAAGTCTATGGGACCCGAACGTTCGATTTTTAGAGTGACCTGCATATATGCTAGATATTTGCCATAAAAGGTGTATGGGGGTCCGGGTAGTGCCCTGGAGGACAGGAAACAAGGACAAAAAGTTTTAAAAAAAACGTTTTTAAAGGAACAGTGAGTTTTCCATGAAATAAAGGTTAAGAATAAAAATGAAAAATTTCTTCAAATATCGTGCCTAGGAGGTCCCTGTCACTGAACGGACATGAGAGCTCTTTTCAGCGAGCCACATGACTAAAGACTGAACCCTTTTAAAAGACCATTTTTCCTGTTTTCGTTTTGGTTTTGCGTGTGAGCCTATGGACCTCTTATTTTATTGCTAGATGTGGTTTTATTGGTGTGATGTAATAAAAATGTACCCTGTATGATGTGACTGTAAAAGTATGAAAGAAACCGTTTGTATGTGTTTTTCCCCGTCGCCATTTTGCTCATCCCAGCATGGTCTCACAGGACAAAGGATCTCAGGCCCCAAGATGGAGGATACAGCAAGCCAGCTGATTGGAGGATTTTCCAAGACCTCATCTACCTAATCCCTGGACAATGGGAAGGCTGAAAGGGACCTGATATGGAACAGGAGGCTGGGAAAGAAGCCAATCAGTGCTGGTTGTGTGGGTGGGGGAGTTGGTAAACTGTTTGTGTGAAGTTGTATAAATGACCCTGTTGAAACCCATAAAATTCAATTCACTGTTTTAAAGCATACAGCCATGTCTGGCGTCTTCATTTCAGAGCTACAATCACTATTGCAGGAGACACTCAGCGGTCTCCTGCATCACCACTCAACCCAGGAACGGGATCCCCAAGGCAACACCGCACCATCTCTCCAGACGCCAGACCAATGCCATTTCATCCTCCAGGCCGCTCGAGACGCCGAGTGCCGTGCCACTCAGTAGTCGGGCCAGACGCCATCAAAGGGGGGGGGGGTCAGATAGAGCAGGACCGCAGGCGGACTTCCATTCCGCCACACTGGTGGCAGCGGTGGGATAGCTCTTTGAACCCCCAGAAAAAGCACTCAGCATGGCAGGGTACGTCAACTACAAAAAAGACACCCTGCGGGCATCCTGGAGAGCCGAGGATGCACCCCGGGCTCAAAAAGTAAAGCCGCCCTGATTGAGGAACTGCAGGAAATGGACCAGGGAGCCGTGGGCACGCCAACCTTACCATCCACCCAGGCATTGGTCCCAGAAGATCCCTTCCAAAGGAAAGTGCGGCAGCGGGTAGCCCTCTTCGGAGCCGCCCCGTCAGAAGCCGCTATACACAACGCCATCCAGGAGATCCGGCAGGAAGAGGAATGAGACAAGGGGCGCCATCATGAACTTCGGCTGGCCGAAATGCAGAACCATAGGGTTGAGAGCCCCAACCCAGAACAATCAGCGGACCGGAAGGTGCCCTTCCAGGCGTTTAAAACCTTCAGTGAGGCGGAGGAAGAGATTGAAAGCTTCCTCCCAGACTTTGAGCGGTTGTGCCAGATACACGAGGTCCAACGCTCCGCTTGGGTCGGTATTCTGGCCTGTAAATTGACAGGTCGAGCTGCAGAGGAGTATCGGACCATTCCGGACGAAGAGGCCAAGAACTATGACTACGTAAAGCAAGCTTTACTGAGCCGCTTTGCCATCACTCCTGAAGCCAGCCGGGTGAAGTTCCGAAACTCACGCCGGCCCAACAGCACAACGCATGTAGAGTGGGTGCATCGGCTACAACGAGACCTAAAGACTTGGTTCCTGGGGAGCAAGGCCAGAACGGTGGAAGAAATCACCCAGCTGCTACTACTGGAACAATTTTTTGAACACACCGCCATAGCAGTACGGGAGTGGGTACGGGACAAGAAACCCCAGACGGGCAGCAAGCTGCTACCTGGGCAGACGAGTACACAGACAAAAGGAAACCCAACGGGGGTGAATGACCCCCACCCCCTCGACCCGCACTACCCGCCCCTCCCCCGGAGCCGACGACCTGCTGGCCCGCAGTCAGACCGGCGAGCCGTCCAAACTCGGCGGCCAACATCCGCTGTTACAGATGCGACCAGGTGGGGCACTACCGCTGGAATTGCCCCCACTGACCCCCCATTTCGCGTGCCCCCACCCGAGCACCACCCGCGGCTCACTGCTACCACACCGAAACCCAGTGGTTGGACTCCCCAGAAGAATGGGGGATGTTACACGAGATCGACCCTGTACAGGCTGCCTCGGCCGACAACCGCCAACACCACCGACAGGCCGTGTGGATCAACGGACGGGCTGCCAAGGGCCTCCGGGACTCCGGCGCCACCATCACCCTTGTACGACCCCATTTAATACAGAAAAAGGACCGGTTGGACCACACTATCGCTGTCCGTGTGGCCGGAGGGAAAGTGCTCCGACTCGCTATGGCCCGAGTCACCTGGATTGGGGTTCGGGGAGGCATCCGTGAGGGTGGGTTTACTGGATCGACTACCGGCTGAAATCCTCCTCGGCAATGACCTGGGACGCTTAGTTTCCGCCTACGCCACGGATGCAGCAGCCCCGGTGACCACTCGGCAACAAAGCCAACGCAACAACTACGGCACTCCAATCGGGACCCAGGTGAGACCACGACCCAAACCTCCCAAACCCCCCTGACCCCCCAAACCCCAACCAACCACGACCCCGTCCCCTCGACCTGACCACCCCCTCACATGGAGCTCCCCAGCCACCCTCCGACACCAGACCCAGACCGACCCCACCCTAGAGAGATACCGAGACTGGGCCGGCAAGGGCCTGGAAGGCAACAGGACCGATAGCATCGAGTGGGAGGATGGGCTACTATATAGGTATACTGAGAAGGTGGGCACCAAGAAGCAACAGGTTCCCCACAAGCAGTTAATCGTACCCCAGGCCCCTAGACAGGAACTCCTGAGACTGGCCCATGACATCCCCCTCGCTGGACACTTAGGGATAAAGAAGACCCGACACCGGGTAACCCGAGCGTTCTTCTGGCCCCGCCTTAGTGAGGATACCCGAGAGTACTGTCGCACCTGTTCGGTCTGCCAGAAGGTAGGGAAAACCGGAGACCACCCGAAAGCCCCGCTGCACCCCATGCCCATTATCCAAGAACCCTTTAGTCGGGTGGCGGTTGACATAATCGGCCCCCTGCCTCTCCCCAGTGCCACCAGGAAGAGATATACTCTCACTGTGATGGACTACGCCACCCGATACCCCGAGGCTGTGGCCTTGGCCAATATCCAGGCTGACACCATAGCCGATGCCCTCCTACGGGTGTTTTCCCGGGTAGGATTCCCACGAGAGATTTTGTCTGACCAGGGCACCCAGTTTACCGCTGAGCTGACACAACAGCTCTGGCGCCTGTGTGGTGTCAAGGCACTTCACAGCGCCCCATATCACCCCCAGACGAACGGGCTGTGCGAGCGGTTTAATGGGACCCTGAAACAGCTGATCCGGGCCTTCACCCAAAAAAGAAAGGACTGGGAAAAATACTTACCCCACTTGTTATTTGCCTATCGGGAGGTACCACAGGAATCGACCGGATTCTCCCCCCTTTGAGTTATTGTATGGGCGCCAGGTGCGAGGCCCCTTAGACCTAGTTAGGGCTCAGTGGGAGGGGGGACAGGAGGCAGACGGGCTCCCCGTCCTGAGTTACGTCTTGGAGCTCCGGGAGCGCTTGACGAACTCACGGAACTAGTTCAAGGGAACATGGAAACGGCCAGGCCCAGCAGAAGGCGTGGTACGACCGCTCCGCCCGCAGACGCTCGTTCCTCGTGGGGCAGAAGGTCCTGGTGTTAAAACCACAGCGGCAGAACAAGCTGCAGGTGTCCTGGCAGGGCCCCTACCGGGTGGTAACCCAGCTGGGGGATACCACCTATGTGGTTGTCAGCTGCGCAGACACCAGGATCCAGCGGACGTTCCACGTCAATATGCTCAAGGCCTACCATGAGCGCCCGGAGACGGTGGCTTCCATTTGTGCCCCGGCCACTGAGGAGGCAGAACAGTTTCCCCTGATAGATCTCCCCGGGATAGACAACCGGCCCGCAGGGGTCGACCAGGTGCAGATAGGGGAGGAGTTGGGTCCCCAGAAACAGGCCCAGATTAGACAGCTCCTCCACAACCACCAGGAGATCTTCTCCGCCCGTCCCGGCTACACCAGCCGGGCCTTACACCAAGTTGAGACCCCAGGCCAGAGCCCCCTCCGGCAGCCAGCCTACTGACTCCCGGAGGCAGTCTGCGAACCCATGCGGGCTGAAATCCGGGAGATGCTGGAGCTGGGGGTTATCGAGCCCTCGGCCAGCCCATGGGCCTCCCCTGTAGTGTTGGTCCCCAAAAAGGAAGGGACCACCCGGTTCTGCGTGGACTACTGGAGGTTAAACGACTGTACCACGACTGACGCATACCCCATGCCCGAGTTGACGAGCTGTTAGATCAGATCTCCCAGGGGCACTATCTGACCACCGTAGATTTGTGTAAGGGGTATTGGCAGATTCCCCTGGCAGAGGAGGCGACCCCGAAGTCGGCCTTCATCACCCCATTCGGCCTGTACCAATTTCGGGTGATGCCGTTTGGGATGAAGAACGCCCCGGCTACTTTCCAGCAGTTGATTGATCACCTCCTCGATGGCCTACAGGAGTTTGCCTGTGCCTACTTAGACGACACAGCCAAACCTGGGAGGAACACCTTCACCATCTAGGGGTAGTGTTAGAGCGTATCAAGGACGCCAACCTGACCCTTAAACCGGAGAAATGTAAAATAGGGATGTCCGAGGTACAGTACCTCGGCCACTGGGTGGGCTGCAGGAAACAGAGACCGGAACCCACCAAGATAGAAGCCATTCTCAACTGGCCCACCCCCGGGACCAAGACTCAGGTCCTTGCCTTCCTAGGGACCGCAGGCTACTACCGAAAGTTCGTCACCCAGTACAGCGCCCTCGCCAAACCCCTGACTGACCTGACCAAAAAATTACTACCCCGCCAAGTCCTGTGGTCCCCGGAGTGCGAGGCGGCCTTCCAACAACTGAAGACCGCCCTAACCCAAGCTCCCCTCTTAGCCGCTCCAAATTATAATAAACGTTTTGTCGTCCATACAGACGCCTCCATGTTTGGACTGGGAGCCGTGCTGAGTCAGGTGGGAGATGATGGGGGGAACATCCGGTGGCGTTCATCAGCCGCAAACTTCTTCCCAGGGAGGTGGGATATGCCACAGTGGAGAAGGAGTGTTTGGCCCTGGTTTGGGCCCTGAGAAAGTTCCAGCCCTATGTTTACGGGCGCTCCTTCACCGTCATGACTGACCACAATCCCCTGGTGTGGCTGAACCGAGTGGCTGGGGAGAACGGCCGCCTGCTACGGTGGAGCCTGGCCCTCCAACTGTTTAACTTCACAATCCAATATCGGCCCGGGCCTCAAAATGGGAATGCCGATGGATTATCACGGAAAACGGCCCAGGAACCCGGAGACCTCCATTCACCGACTTCCCCGAGTCGACCCGTGTGGGTCCAACCGTGTCCGTTGGACTCTAGAAGGGGGGAGAAATGTCACGGAACGGATATGAGAGCTCTTTTCAGCGAGCCACATGACTAAAGACTGAACCCTTTTTAAAGACCATTTTTCCTGTTTTCGTTTTGGTTTTGCGTGTGAGCCTATGGACCTCTTATTTTATTGCTAGATGTGGTTTTATTGGTGTTATGTAATAAAAATGTACCCTGTATGATGTGACTGTAAAAGTATGAAAGAAACCGTTTGTATGTGTTTTTCCCCGTCACCATTTTGCTCATCCCAGCATGATCTCACAGGACAAAGAATCTCAGGCCCCAATATGGAGGATAGAGCAAGCCAGCTGGTTTGAGGCTTTTCCAAGACCTCATCTGCCTAATCCCCTGGACAATGGGGGAGCCTGAAAGGGCAAAATAGAGGATACATCAAGCCAGTTGATTGGAGGCTTTTCCAAGACCTCATCTGCCTAATCCCTGGACAATGGGAAGGCTGAAAGGGACCTGATAGGGAACAGGAGGCTGGGAAAGGAGCCAATCAGTGCTGGTTGTGTGGGTGGGGGAGTTGGTAAACTGTTTGTGTGAAGTTGTATAAATGACCCTGTTGAAACCCATAAAATTCAATTCACTGTTTTAAAGCATACAGCCACGTTTGGTGTCTTCATTTCAGAGCTACAATCACTATTGCAGGAGACACTCAGCGATCTCCTGCATCACCACTCAACCCAGGAACGGGATCCCCAAGGCAACACCGCACCATCTCTCCAGACGCCGGACCAACACCATTTCATCCTCCAGGCCGCTCGAGACGCCGAGTGCCGTGCCACTCGGTAGTCGGGCCGGACGCCATCAAAGGGGGGGTCAGATAGAGCAGGACCGCAGGCGGACTTCCATCCCGCCACAGTCCCCATAACCTGCCCGTGAAGTGGCGGATTTGTAGGATGTATAGAAACATTTAAAAACAAAAAAATGACATTTCAAATGACGGTAAATGATTTTCCTTTAATCTATTCATAAACAACATAAACCCCTCTGTGGTATTGTGGAAGAGTGCAGGGTTGGACCCTGCCGTCCAATATTAAAATGATATGAATCTGGTATAGTCGTCAGTGGCAGTGCACCCAAATAGTGAGCCTTTGGTGGCAGCAAGTGACTTCACACTGTAAGTAACCCCTCTGTGGTATTGTGGAAGAGTGCAGTGGTGGAGGTTTTGGGAATGCAGAAGAGATCCCCGATCTATTCAGTTACGTCAGCATCAGGGGATTGATAGCTGCTGATCCAGGACTGATTAATTTTTATAAAGGTCAGCCGGTCTACAGAGTCAGTGGACAGATGCACTCTTTTGTCTGTGACAAAACCTCCAGCGACACTGAACGTCCTTTCAGAAAGCACGCTGGATGAAGGGCAACCTAGTAGCCCCATAGCATATTGGCTAAATTCTGGCCAGTGATCCAATCTCAACACCCAGTAAGCCAGTGGATCATCTGCTGTAAAGGTATCCAGGTCTGCCCTTGCCCTTAGGTAGTCCTGCACCATATGGTGAAGACGCTGGCAATGGGTGCCTACATTTGACGTCCCTGGGTGTCGTGGACTAAAAAAAATTAAAAAGGCATCAGTCAAGTGGCCCTGGCATTCACCACTATTCCTCTGATCATCCGCAGCCTCAGAAGCACATGTGTCATCACTTGGTAACCTATCAGTGCCTGGAAAGGTGTTACACAAGTGTCGCTTTAGAGCGTCCTCAAGTTTTTTCATTCTGTGCTCCCTCTGTGCAGGCAGGATGAGCTCTGCAACTTTACCCTTGTATTGTGGATCAAGAAGGCTTGCCAACCAGTAATGATCCCTCTCCTTGATAGCATGAATCCTGGGGTCCTTTAGCAGGCTTTGCATTAAAAGGGAGCCCATGCAGCGAAGGTTGGAGGTGGCATTAGCTTCCGAGTCTTTCTGGTCAATGAGGATGACCCCATCATGCACTTCCTCCTCCCAGCCGCGCACTAGCCCTTGTGTTTCTGGGCACACAAATCCCTCCCTTGAGGAATCCCCACCTTCAATGCCTCCACTACTTAAATATTCCTCCTCCTCCTGTCTGATCTGAGTAGGACCCGCTGGAATGCTGTCTGCGGAAAGACTGGGGCCTTCAGAGCTACGGAAGGCCTCCTCTTCCTCCCGCTGCTCTGCCTCTAGAGCCACATCTATAATTCCCTGCAGAGTGTGCTCCAGCAGGAACTCTAAAGGAATTGTGTCACTGATGCATGCATTGTCCCTGTACACCATCCTCGTTGCCTCCTCAAATGGTGACAGTACAGTGCATGCATCCTTGATCATCAGCCACTGTGGGCGAGAAAAAAAATAAGTTGACCTGAACCTGTCCTTGTGCCATACTCACACAGGTACTCGTTGATGGCCCTCTGATGCTTGTACAGACGCTGCAGCATTGCTAATGTCGAGTTCCACCTGGTGGGCATGTCACAGATCAGAAGGTTTGTGGGAAGGTGGAATTCTCTTTGAATTTCTGCCAGGCAAACGCTTGCTGGGAATGACAGTCTGAAGTGGCTGCAGACTTTTCTGGCCTGGCTGAGAAGCTCTTCCAGCCCTGGGTACTTGGTTAGGAAACGCTGTACCACTAGATTTAGGATGTGTGTTAGGCATTATACATGCATCAATTTACCCTTGCGTAGGGCGGAGAGAAGGTGGCTGCCATTACCACAGACGATCATTACCAGCTGAAGCTGGCGTGCTGTTAACCATCTCTGCACCTGGCCCTGCAGAGCTGACAGAATTTCTGGCCCGGTGTGGCTCCTGTCCCCTAAACAAATCAGCTCAAGAACAGTATGGCTTCTTTTTGCTTGAGCCATTGCGTAGACCCTGTCAGGCGTCGGTTTAACTGCCACTTTGCCAGGGACAGAGAAGAAGGAGGAGGGAGAGTGAGAGGTGGTGGTGGTGGAGCAGACAGACCTCATACAAGCAGCTTTCTGGAGGCATGGTGGATGAACAAGCTCCAGCACAGAGCCCCGTCTTGGATCCCTCCCAGCTGCAATCAGAGTTACCCAGTGTGCCGTGAAGGAAATGTAACGACCCTGTCCATGCTTGCTGGACCACGTGTCTAAAGTCACATGCACCTTGCTGCTGACTGCCTTTCCCAATTACTCGATAACATTGTCTTCCACATGCTGGTATAGTGCTGGAATGGCCTTGCATGAAATGTAATGGCGTTTGGGACCTGCCACTGTGGTACAGCACATTCAGCGAATTCACGGAAGGGAGCAGAGTCCACCAGCTGGAAAGGCAGCAGCTGCAATGCGAGTAATTTTGCTAAGCTGGCATTTAGACGCTGTGCTTGGGGATGGTTGGGACTATAATTTTTCTTACGCTGCAGCAGCTGCGGCAACGTAATCTGACTGCATAAATCTTCAGCTAATGGGATGATGTCACATTGTGAGGAAGGACCTGATGGTACATCCATTACTGTAGCATCATCCCTGTCGGTCGAGGTTGTAGGCAATGACATGGCAGGACATACAGTGGGGGTAGAGACAGATGAGGAGGAGGACCTATGCAAAGTTTTGCGCCAACGGGATCTGTGGCAGGTGTTCATATGTCGCCTCAAGCACGTGGTACCCAAGCATCTTTCCCACGCTTAAGCCTCATCTGACATAGATTACAAATAGTAACGGTGCGCTCTGCTGCACATTTCTTAAAGAACTCCCAGACAGCAGAGTTCCTGCATGTGTGCTTTGAGACAACAGCGCTCTGCACCGGAGCAGCTCTGACATGTGATGCCTTGGACTGGCCAGTGCTACGGTTGGTCATAGAGAATGTTGTGCCTCTTGTTTGCTGTGCCTCCTCCTCACTTGATTCCTCTGTTTGATCAGGCACCCAGGTGGAGTCAGTGACCTCAACATCATTATCATCATCACCCCCTATCTCCTCGTCACTGGAGCCAACTTGGCAGTATGCTGCAGCTGCTGGGGCAACATGAGTGCCAGTTATTTGTGTGTCATCACTGGCACCCCCTTCCTCTAGGTTGATTATACTCCCTTTCTCAACCTCAGAGATTGAATCAGAGCACTGTACTTGCTGCGCATCCTCTAGCAGCATGTCACTGTCATTGTAGTCAAACACTTCAGCTGACTCCTCCGTGTGTGATAGCGAGGCTACGGCAGGAGTAGCTGTGGACATGGAGGCTGCATTAGATGCTTTGGCAGCTGAGGTGTACTGTAAACTACTAGAAGCCTGGCTGGCAGAGGACTCGGAGGATGAGGATGACCTGGTTAGCCAATCCTGCAAATCCTCTGTATGTTGCTGCTGCTTAAGAAGATGACCACTGGCCAGCACCAGTTAGAAAGGACAAGCATGCCCCTGCAGAGGATGCACCACGTCCAACACGACCAGAGGCACAGCCTCCCGACACAGGGGCTGCTTGCCCTCTTATCTGTGTCTGGGAGAGTCTGCCTGTCCTTTTTCGTTCTTTCAGACATGGTGAGTGATATATAGATTAAATATATGCAGAACTCTGATTCAACTCTGGTATAAAGATTAAAGATTTACAGAACTCTGGTATAACTCAGTGAGTAATTGATAGCTGGCAGCCAGTGACAAGACACAGATTACAAATCTCAGAAACCTCCTATAAATCAGTGTGACCCCCTGATGGGTGGCAGTGAGAAGCCACAGATTACAAATCTCAGAAACCTCCTATAAATCAGTGTGACCCCCTGATGGGTGGCAGTGAGAAGCCACAGATTACAAATCTCAGAAACCTCCTATAAATCAGTAAGACCCCCTGATGGGTGGCAGTGAGAAGACACAAATTACAATTCGCATAAATCTGCTAGAAGTGTGTGGGACCCCCTGATGGTTGGCAGTGAGAAGCCACAGATTACAAATCTCAGAAACCTCCTATAAATCATTGAGACGCCCTGATGGGTGGCAGTGAGAAGCCACAGATTACAAATCTCAGAAACCTCCTATAAATCAGTGTGACCCCCTGATGGGTGGCAGTGAGAAGCCACAGATTACAATTCGCATAAATCTGCTAGAAGTATGTGGGACCCCCTCAGATCACAGATCAGATCACCTCAATTCCCAAATGTTTTGTAGAAATTAGTGAACCCCAAAATACTTGCTGGCCGGGACAAGAGACAGATCACCTCAATTCCCAGATATTTTGTAAAAATTAGTGACCCCCCAAAATACTGCGTGGTACTAGCAGTGAGTCACAAGACACAGATCACCTCAATTCCCAAATATTTTGTAGAAATTTGTGACCCCCCAAAATACTTGCTGGCAGTGACAAGAGACATATCACCTCAATTCCCAAATGTTTTGCAGAAATTTGTGACCCCCAAAATACTTGCTGGCAGTGACAAGAGACAGATCACCTCAAATCCCAAGATATTTTGTAAAAATTTGTGACCCCCCCAAAATACTGCGTGGTACTGGCAGTGAGTCACAAGACACAGATCACCTCAATTCCCAGATATTTTGTAGAAATTTGTGACTAGGGATGAGCTGTTCGGTTCGGACGGTTCGGAGTTCGATCCAAACTTAGCCTGTTCGATTAGATCGTGAACTCCGAACATTTCCGAGTGTTCGCCGCATGTTCGACCACAATGCATCAGAATGGACCACAATGCATTTTCCCACTGGCCTGAAGCTCGGAATTGGCTACAGCCTTGCACCTGACCACAGGTCTGGTGCAAAACAGGTTCAACAGTATGCCAATCACGGCTCAGAGTCCTGATTGGGCAAATTTTGCCCAATCATGGGCTCACAGAGCTAAATCCCGCAGCACACTATATAACATTTCCACGCATAGCTACAGCACGCATTTTGAGAGGAGATTTCAGAGGAGATTGTTGTGTGTTGTTACTGCCGGTCTGCCACGCTACTGGGGGGGTCTGGGGGGGGTCTCATTTCTACCAAATATCAGGGAATTTAGGTGATGTGTGTCTTGTCACTGTGCCAGCAAGTTTTATGGGGGTTACAAATTTCTTTAAAACATTTGTAAATTGAGGTGATCTTCTGTGTCTTGTCACACAGCCAGCAAGTATTTTGGAGGTTAAAAATTTCTTTAAAACATTTCTGTATTGAGGTGAGCTTTTGTGTCTTGTCACTGTGCCAGCAAGTCTTTTTGGGGGTTACAAATTTCTTTAAAACATTTGTGAATTGAGGTGAGCTGTCTCTTGTCACACAGCCAGTACCACGCAGTATTTTGGGGGTCACTAATTTCTTTAAAACATTTCTGAATTGAGGTGATCTGTCTCTTGTCACACAGCCAGTACCACGCAGTATTGTGGGGCTCACTAATTTCTACAAAACATTTGGGAATTGTTATAATCCGTGTGTTCTCACTGGCTGCCACCCATCAAGGGGTCTCACTGATTTATAGGAGGTTTCACTGCCACCCATCAAGGGGTCTCACTGATTTATAGGAGGTGTCTGAGACTTGTAATCTGTGTCTTGTCACTGGCTGCCAGCTATCAGGGTGTCTCACTGAGTTATACCAGAGTTCTTCAAATCTTTAATCTTTATACCAGAGTTGAATCAGAGTTCTGTATATATTAATCTATATATCACTCACCATGTCTGAAAGAACAAAAAGGACAGGCAGACGCTCCCAGACACAGATAAGAGGGCAAGCAGCCCCTGTGTCGGGAGGCTGTGCCTCTGGTCGTGGTGGACATGGTGCATCCTCTGCAGGGGCATGCTTGTCCTTTCTAACTGGTGCTGGCCATCTTCTTATGCAGCAGCAACATACAGAGGACTTGGTGGATTGGCTAACCAGGCCATCCTCATCCTCTGAGTCCTCTGCCAGCCAGGCTTGTAGTGCTTTACAGTGCACCTCAGCTGCCAAAGCATCTAATGCAGCCTTCATGTCCACAGCTACTCCTGCCGTAGCCTCGCTATCACACACGGAGGAGTCAGCTGAATTGTTTGACTACAATGACAGTGACATGCTGCTTGAGGATGTGCAGCAAGTACAGTGCTCTGATTCAATCTCTGAGGTTGAGGAAGGGAGTATAATCAACCTAGAGGAAGGGGGTGCCAGTGATGACACACAAATAACTGGCACTCATGTTGCCCCAGCAGCTGCAGCATACTGCCAAGTTGGCTCCAGTGACGAGGAGATAGGGGTGATGATGACAATGATGATGAGGTCACTGACACCAACTGGGTGCCTGATCGAACAGAGGAATCAAGTGAGGAAGAGGGGGAGGAGGAGGCACAGCAAACACGAGGCACAACATCCTCTGTGACCAACCGTAGCACTAGCCAGTCCAAGGCATCACATGTCAGAGCTGCTCCGGTGCAGAGCGCTGTTGTCTTAAAGAACACATGCAGGAACTCTGTTGTCTGGGAGTTCTTTAAGAAATGTGCAGCAGAGCGCAGCGTTGCTATTTGTAATCTATGTCAGATGAGGCTTAAGCGTGGGAAAGATACCAGACACTTGGGTACCACGTGCTTGAGGCGACATATGAACACCTGCCACAGATCCCGTTGGCGCAAAACTTTGCGTAGGTCCTCCTCCTCCTCATCTGTCTCTACCCCCACTGTATGTCCTGCCATGTCATTGCCTACAACCTCGACCGACAGGGATGATGCTACAGTAATGGATGTACCAGCAGGTCCTTTCTCACAATGTGACATCATCCCAGCAGTTGAAGATTTACGCAGTCAGATTACGTTGCTGCAGCTGCTGCAGCGTAAGAAAAACTATAGTCCCAACCATCCCCAAGCACAGCGTCTAAATGCCAGCTTAGCAAAATTACTCGCATTGCAGCTGCTGCCTTTCCAGCTGGTGGACTCTGCTCCCTTCTGTGAATTTGCTGAATGTGCTGTACCACAGTGCCAAAACGCCATTACTTTTCACGCAAGGCCATTTCAGCACTATACCAGCATGTGGAAGACAATGTTATCCAGTCATTGGGAAAGGCAGTCAGCAACAAGGTGTATGTGACTTTAGACACGTGGTCCAGCCAGCATGGACAGGGTCATTACATTTCCTTCACGGCACACTGGGTAACTCTGATTGCAGCTGGGAGGGATCCAAGACGGGGCTCTGTGCTGGAGCTTGTTCATCCACCACGTCTCCAGAAAGCTGCTTGTATGAGGTCTGTCTGCTCCACCACCACCACCTCTCCCTCCTCCTACTCCTCCTCCTCCTCCTTCTCTGTCTCTGGCGAAGTGGCAGTTAAACCGATGCCTGACAGGGTCTACGCAATGGCTCAAGCAAAAGATGCCATACTGTGCTTGAGCTGGTTTGTTTAGGGGACAGGAGCCACACCGGGCCAGAAATTCTGTCAGCTCTGCAGCGGCAGGTGCAGAGATGGTTAACACCACGCCAGCTTCAGCTGGGAATGATCGTCTGCGATAATGGCAGCAACCTTCTCTCCGCCCTACGCAAGGGTAAATTGACGCATGTAACATGCCTAGCACATTTCCTAAATCTAGTGGTACAGCGTTTCCTAACCAAGTACCCAGGGCTGCCAGAGCTTCTCATCCAGGCCAGAAAAGTCTGCAGCCACTTCAGACGGTCATTCCCAGCAAGCGTTCGCCTGGCAGAAATTCAAAGAGAATTCCACCTTCCCACATACCGTCTAATCTGGGACATGCCCACCAGGTGGAACTCGACATTAGCAATGCTGCAGCGTCTGCACATCAGCAGAGGGCCATCAACGAGTACCTGTGTGAGTATGGCACAAGGACAGGTTCAGGTCAACTTGTTTTTTTTTCCCCCCGCAGGGGCTGATGATGAAGGATGCATGCACTGTACTGTCACCATTTGAGGAGGCAACGAGGATGGTGAACAGGGACAGTGCATGCATCAGTGACACAATTCCTTTAGTGTTCCTGCTGGAGCACACTCTGCGGGGAATTATAGATGTGGCTCTAGAGGCAGAGCAGCGGGAGGAAGAGGAGGGCTTCCCTAGCTCTCAAGGCCCCAGTCTTTCCGCAGACAGCATTCCAGCGGCTCCTACTCCGATCAGACAGGAGGAGGATGATGATGATGATGATGATGATGATGAGGAGGAGGCAGAATATTTAAGTAGTGGGGGCATTGAAGGTGGGGATTCCTCAAGGGAGGGTTTCCTCATTGAGTATGGTCATCCTCATTGACCAGGAAGACTCGGAAGCTAATGCCACCTCCAACCTACACTGCATGGGCTCCCTTATGATGCAAACCCTGCTAAAGGATCCCAGGATTTGTGTTATCAAGGAGAGGGATCATTACTGGTTGGCAACCCTTCTTGATCCACGATACAAGGGTAAAGTTGCAGAGCTCATCCTGCCGGCACAGAGGGAGCACAGGATGAAAAAACTTGAGGACGCTCTAAAGCGACACTTGTGTAACACCTTTCCAGGCACTGGTAGATTACCAAGTGCTGACACACGTGCTTCTGAGGCTGCGGATGAAAAGAGGAATAGTGGTGAAGGCCAGGGCCGCTTGACTGATGCATTTTTAAATTTTTTTAGTCCTCGACGCCCAGGGACGTCAAATGTAGGCACCCATTGCCAGCGTCTTCACCATATGGTGCAGGACTACCTAGGGGCAAGGGCAGACCTGGATACCTTTCCAGCAGATGATCCACTGGCTTACTGGGTGTTGAGATTGGATCACTGGCCAGAACTTAGCTATGCAACTACTAGGTTGCCCTTCATCTAGCGTGCTTTCTGAAAGGACGTTCAGTGCCGCTGGAGGTTTTGTCACAGACAAAAGAGTGCGTCTGTCCACCGACTCTGTAGACCGGCTGACATTTATAAAAATGAATCAGTCCTGGATCAGCAGCTATCAATCCCCTGATGCTGAAGTAATGGAATAGATCGGGGATGTCCTCTTCTGCATTCACAAAACCTCCAGCACTGAACTCTTCCACAATACCACAAAAGGGTTACGGTGTGAAGGCACTTGCTGCCATGAAAGGCACAATATTTGGCTGCACTGACGCCTGTGCCAGATTTATATCATTTTAATTTTTTGAACCGCAGGGTCCAACCCTGCACTCTTCCACAATACCACAGAGGGGTTTCTGTATTATGATGGCACTTGCAGGCCTGGCACCAAAGGCAGAATATCTGGGTGCACTGATGCCTTGACCAGAATCATATCTTTTCAATATAGGACCACATGGTCCACCCCTGCATTCTTCCACAATACCACAGAGGGGTTACTGTATGATGACACTTGCTGGCCTGGCACTAAAGGCACAATATCTGGGTGCACTGACGCCCATTACCAGATAAAAAACTTTTCAATATAGGACCGCAAGGTTCACCCCTGCATTCTTCCACAATACTACAGAGGGGTTACTGTATGTTGATTCTTGCTGGCCTGGCAGTCTTGCACCAAAGGCAGAATATCTGGGTGCACTGACGCCTTGATCAGAATCATATCTTTTTAATATAGGACCACATGGTCCACCCCTGCATTCTTCCACAATACCACAGAGGGTTACTGTATGATGACACTTGCTGGCCTGGCACCAAAGGCAGAATATCTGGGTGCACTGACGCCTTGACCAGAATCATATATTTTTAATATAGGACCGCAAGGTCCATCCCTGCATTCTTCCACAATACCACAGAGGGGTTACTGTATGATGATACTTGCTGGCCTGGCAGTCTTGTACCAAAGGCAGAATATCTGGGTGCACTGACGCCTTGACCAGATGCATATCTTTTTAATATAGGACCGCAAGGTTCACCCCTGCATTCTTCCACAATACCACAGAGGGGTTACTGTATGATAGTACTTGCAGGCCTGGCACCAAAAGCACAATATTTGGGTGCACTGCCACTGACGCCTGTATCAGATTCATATCCTCAGAGGGGTTACGGTGTGACGGCACTGTTGGGGATGCTAAAGGACCAATTTTTAAGCACCTATTGTTACTTTCATCCAAAGCCTGCATAAGTTTCACAATAATTTAGCCAAAAAAATCAGTAAACTTTTTCTGCGTGTACGAAAATGTCTCCTCTTTTCATACAGACTGCCGACCCAAGCAGTTATTTATGGATAGATTAAAGGAAAAGCATTTACCGTCATTTGAAACATCATTTTTTTGTTTCTAAGTGTCTCTATACATCCTAGAAATCCGCCACTTCACGGACAGGTTATGGGGACCTCCTAGGCACGATATTTGAAGGAATTTTTGGTTTTTATTTTTAACCCTTATTACATGGAAAACTCACTGTCCCTTTAAAACCGTTTTTTTTTTTACTTTTTGTCCTTGTTTCCTGTCCCCCAGGGCACTACCCGGACCCCCATACACCTTTTATGGCAAATATCTAGCATATATGCCCTTTTGGAGGGCACTCTAAAAATCGAATTTTCAGTCCCATTGACTTGTACTGAGTTCGAGTTCGAGTTCGAATTCGAACATTTGGAAAGCTCGACTTCGAATGCGATCTGAACTCGGGGGTGTTCGGCTCATCCCTAATCCCCTCCCTCTAGGTTGATTATACTCCCTTCCTCAACCTCAGAGTTTGAATCAGAGCACTGTAGTTGGTGCACATCCTCAAGCAGCATGTCATTGTCATTGTAGTCAAACAATTCAGCTGACTCCTCCGTGTATGTTGGTGAGGCTACAGCAGGAGTAGCTGTGGACATGGAGACTGCATTAGATGCTTTGGCAGCTGAGGTGGACTGTAAACCACTACAAGCCTGGCTGGCAGAGGACTCGGAGGATGAGGATGGCCTGGTTAGCCAATCCTGCAAATCCTCTGTATGTTGCTACTGCTTAAGACGGCCAGCACCAAATAGAAAGGACAAGTGTGCCCCTGCAGAGGATACACCACGTCCACAATGACCAGGGGCTCTGCCTTCCGACACAGAGGCTGCTTGCCTTCTTATCTGTGTCTGGGAGCGTCTACCTGTCCGTTTTGGTCTTTCTGACATGGTGAGTGATATATAGGTTAAAGATATACAGAAGTCTGATTCAACTCTGGTATAAAGATTGGAGATATACAGAAGTCTGATTCAACTCTGGTATAAATATTGGAGATATATAGAAGTCTGATTCAACTCTGGTATGAAGATTGGAGATATACATAAGTCTGATTCAACTCTGGTATAAAGATTGGAGATATGCAGAACTCAGATTCAACTCTGGTATATGGATTAAAGATATTCAGAACTCTGATATAAGTCGCCGATTTTACTGATTTTTTTCCCTGCAAGGGTGCCAATGTCCTCTACTCTCTCTCTCTGATTCAATTCCTCTCCTGCAGGCTGCAACACCCTGATAGCTGGTAACAGCCAGATTCAACTCTCAATAGATAAACAGATGAACTCTGCTTAAACTGTGTTATTGAATGGTATCTAGAATTCCATCAAAGATTCTTTTTTCAAGGAACAATGCTATAAGTTAGTGATACACACTGTCCCTGATAGCCTGGCTGTGCCATGACAGATTCTAATTTGCTGAACTGTGGTATAACTCACTGATACACACTGTCCCTGATAGCCTGGCAGTGCCAACATAGATTCAAATTCCCAGAAATCTCCTACAACTCACTGAAACACACTGTCCCTGATAGCCTGGCAGTGCCAACACAGATTCTAATTCCCAGAAATCTTCTACAACGTCACTGATACACCCTGACAGAACAATCTCCTCTCCTCTCTGATTCACTCCTGCAAACACACACGCTTGGGCTGCAGGCAGGGAAGCCTTATATAGTGTGCTGCGGGACTTAGCTCTGTGAGCCCATGATTGGGCAAAATTTGCCCAATCAGGACTCTGAGCCGTGATTGGCATAGTCTTGCACCTGTCTTGCACCTGACCTGTGGTCAGGTGCAAGGCTGTAGCCAATTACAAGCTTTTGGCCAGTGGAAAAGTGCATTGTGGTGCATTGTGGGCGAACATGCGGTGAACACGCGGAAATTTTCGGAGTTTGACGAACAGCCGAACGGGCGATGTTTGAATCGAACTCCGAACAGATCCGAACCGAACGGTCATCCCTAGTGTTCACGTGACAAGGTCCACTCCATTACATTATGGTGGCAGCGGTGGGATCGTTATAAACCCCGGAGTGGAGATGTGCCTGATTCACATTGGCAGTTGGAAAGAATACCTAATTTGTGACAATAACTGGGTGTGCGCAAAGTACAGGCAGTCTGCACAAGGATTGTGTTTCTGTTTCTTAGGAAAATGGAGTCTGAAAAGCTGTGAAAGTGGATGATGGAACAGCAACAGCAACAGCATAGACAACAACAGGAGTTCCAGCTTCAGCTGCTGCAGCAGATGCAATCCATTCAGAAACAGCAACATGCCCAGCAGCAACAACTATAGACTGTGACGCAGCAGCAACAGCAGGAGTTCCAAGTTTCACTTATACAGCAGCTTCTGGAGTATATAAGGGAACCTTATATACACCCCATCACATACCTCCCCCTTAGAGTGGACCTTCTCACGTGAACACCACAGCAGGGTAAGTGTTTCATCAAGCAGTCTTTATTCCTTAAAGCAGTGTACAGGTGTATACAGGCATAGCTTTTGGAGCTGTGTCTGTCTGAGGGGAGATCCAGCAAAAATGAACCTCCTGTGCCTGTATAGGCGTGTCCCTTTTAAAGTCCCAGCAATCACAACATCAAGCCTTTGTGTTGCTGGGCTGATCAACCCTGCCAAGTTAACCCTTTCCTCAGGGAACCTTATATACACCCCATCACACCCTCCCACCCCCATAATGTTCCTAACAGAGACAGTGCACAAATTTGCTCATTTGAGAACTCTTTAGTCCATTCTATCGATCCATAGGCTTTAGGGTGATAGTCTTTTGTCCGCTGTTTATTGTGCGACTCAGGGGCAATGTCAATGTAGTCCATTTGTAGGGAATGCTGGCTTGCTTTGCTGCATGTTGTCATCTCTGTATCCCCAGGAGCAGTCTCCTTTGCAGGGTCGTGATTGGCTTCTCTACTTGCACTTAAATTATTCTTCTGCCCATTGCCAGTTCTTTTTT
The DNA here is from genome assembly GCA_009667805.1 of Leptobrachium leishanense. Classification (NCBI taxonomy): domain Eukaryota; kingdom Metazoa; phylum Chordata; class Amphibia; order Anura; family Megophryidae; genus Leptobrachium; species Leptobrachium leishanense. The sequence continues at coordinate 241,996,343 of CM019066.1, forward strand.
CACTGCAGTAATTTTGGGCTTTTTTAGTTACAGGCCACCTCTGCACACTGTCTTTAACAGGAGCATTCATGTTGCTTGACAGAACAAAGTCTTCATTTGAACTTTGTGCGGCACAATCTTCTTGCTCTTTATTGGTCAAATGTCACTTCTCCATGTATGTGCAGGTGGAGCAGGCTTTCTATTTGCTTTTCTCCATTAAATCATAGTCTTTTAGGTGGGCAATCACATGCCCCGATGGAATAACTTTTAACACTGGGCTTGCCACGAGGCTTTGCCATTCTTCCATCCACACTCACAAATGCTCTATTTCCCCATTTCTTGCATTCATTGGAATCAGGACCCCTAGAAGATGATGGCAGGGCTCTCCAGCAGCTGCTCTTTTCATGAAGGGGTACAGGGTGTCTGCGATAACGGGAGTTGGACTAGGGCTGTATCAGGGAAACCCTATCAGTACGTGCTCGGATTCTATTCCATCTCTTAGTTAGCTCGGCTGTGGGAATACCATCAATTTCATTCTTACACACACCTGCTCTCATCAATTTATGCCATACCTGCCGTCTAGACATTTGCACCTTATAGTTGTTACATTCACTCCTAGCCTCCTTCTCCATCAAGTCAGTTTTACACACATTGGTTGGGTTAGTTAACGCTACCATCTCAGCCAGCAAGGACGTCAGCTGGTGAATTTTTTCATTGTTTTCAGTTTTAAGCAATGAAAAAATTGATGCTTTCATTTGAACTGACACACATTTTAACAATCTTTTTCTCATACAAGCAGTGACATCCTCCATATCAGGTCCCTCCCAGTTATTTGCATTCAATCCCGCCACACATCCCATAATTCGAACCCTGTGAATGACATCTTCCATTGTACTACAGGGGGATGTGGGCTCTAATTCTGCATGTAAAGGGAACACATTTACCAGGGCCTGTCTGATGAAATCCAGTAAAGGGACATTAACTCTCCTAGATCTAACTCTCCTCAAGGCATTTCTAACTTGGGGATGTAAAGTTAGCTGTCCTATACACACAACTTCTGATGCCATTTAAAAACACACAATCCGCTCCATCATCAAAAATTCTTAATATCCACTCAGCCAACATTTCTCCCTCATTTTGCTTATAACGCTTCACAAGCTCATTTGATTCAGTCACTGTGAAAGATCTAAACACCTCTTTCACAGTATGCACATCCTCAACACAATCCTTGCGTTACTTCCATTGTGTTTCAGTAACAGTAACTGGGCACTCTCTGTACAATTCAGTCGCCTTATCAATGCGCACAATCAAATCACCTTTTGTCTTAACAGACTTCAAACATTCCTCAGTCCCAAACAGTTTCCTTATACTAATTTCAAGTCTCTTTCTAATTTAGCCTTTTCAATTAATGCTCTCTGAAACATATTCATTATAACCCATCCTGTTTTACAAGCAATTTTACTCTCTGTTTTACTGTATGCAGTATTTAATCTGTGTGTTTCACCATCTAAAATAGGTGCAGCATATTTTATCAATTCATCTGCAATAGGTTCTAGTAAATCCCCACTGCACCATTCAGGGATTGACCCATAATTTCCTGACACTTTCTTTCCAAATAAAGGCATCGTAACACAATTTATAACAGCAGCAATTTGCGTAGGCATGTAAATAGTTGCGCTGCTTCCCAGCGCAGGTTTCTAGATTACTGTTTGTTTTTGCTTTTTTTCTCTCCCCTTTTACTTTCCAAGGGTAACCACGATGAGCTTTTAAGAACATCCCATAAATTCAAGAAGACAATGAGACACGCACTGGAGGGTAACATTGTGTTAGTGCTCTCCTCTCAGAGTAGCTTTTTCACCACTCTAAATTAAAGTAATCACATACAATGTAAAGGGCCTTAACCTGCTGGTTAAGCGGCATTCATTGTACAGAGAACTACACAGATATGACACAGATATCGTATGTCTCCAGGAGACCCACTTTAGAAGATCAGATCACCCCAAGCTATCTGCAACGCATTGCTCGAAACAATATCACTCGACTTACAGATCAAAAGCGAGAGGGGTGACCATACTAATTCACGATAGGGTAGCTTTTGAAGCACATTGGATCGTTACTGACCCCAAGGGCCGCTATGTTATAGTGATATGCACCTTGAACTCAAAAATCTACACACTGGTGTCAATATACGCCCCAACTCCTCCCAGACACAATTCCTGTCGCATCTTATAGGCAAAGTGTCCGACATACAGACGGGGGAACTGATTGTTAGTGGGGATTTTAACATCAGCCTGAATCCCAGACGAGATAGGTCGTCAGTATTGCAGGCCCCGCATTCTGTGGCGTTCACAAATCGTGCGAGGACACTCTTGAGCCAACATAGCCTCTATGACACTTGGAGACTGCTCCACCCTACAGAACGCGACTTCACGTTTAGGTCGGCGGTGTACAACTGCTATACCAGAATAGATTACATCATGATTTCCCCTACTTTACTCCCACAGGTTCAAGACTGCACTATTTTACCCTTTACGTGATCAGACCACGCTCCTTTATTGCTACAAGTTAGCGACGACTACCAAACACACACCAGACCGCCGTGGCGCTTTGCGGAATACTTGTTCAAACACGAACCAGCCACTCTAGCTCTTGAAGAGTCGCTGACAAACTACTTCACAGACAACCTTTCACCTGACTTGAGCCCGTTCACGATATGGCAAGCGCATAAGTCTGTAATTCGCGGGGACTGTATCCAATGGGCATCCAGACTCAGGAGGGCTTACACATCTAACAGACTGGACATTCTGACGAAACTACACAACCTAGACACGCAAAACAAACTAACGCCGTAGACACGCAAAACAAACTAACGCCGACTAAAACTCTGACCAAGGAGATTAACGCTACGCTACATGCACTAAAAACGCTAGAAGCAGATAAATATTTTCACGCCATGTGCAGAATGCGCATGACATTTTACGCTTTTCAGAATAAAACAGGGCGTCTACTGGCTCGCAGGCTTAAACCGCGATCTGCCTTCTCCAGAGTGGTGACTCTGAAGACCCCACAGGGTCAAATACACGACCCCAGACATGTCGCAAATGAATTTGCGACCTACTACGAGCACCTGTACAATCTAACCACTGACAAGACTATACGACAACCGACAGAGGACACGATTAATGATTACCAGAAAAACATTCACCTACCTTCCCTATCAACCGCCCAAGTGCAAAAATTAGCCACACCCATTTTGAAAAGTGAAATCTTAGACATTGTTAAGGCCCTGCCGAAAAGGAAAGCTCCAGGCCCAGATGGTCTGACGGGTCTATACTACATGCACTTCTCGAAAATACTGTTGCCACACCTACTAACGGTATTCAAAGCGGCTCGCGAGCAGGGCTCGTTCCCAGTTGAAATGTTGAGAGCACACATCATAACCCTCCCGAAACCGGGGAAATCTCCTGACCGCTGTCAGAATCTGCGCCCAATATCACTCCTCAATGTAGACCTAAAAATATATAGCAAATTACTAGCGACCAGACTACAAAAGATTCTTCCCACGCTGATAGGAATGGATCAAGTGGGGTTTATCTTGGGCCGACAGGTCCGGATAGCACCAAAAAATGTATCAACCTAATGGAAATATTGAGACGAGCAGGACAACCCAGCCTGCTACTGTCTCTAGACGCCGCAAAGGCATTCGACAGGGTAAGCTGGCTCTTCCTTCAAACTACCATGGGCAAGTTCGGATTCCCGCAGCCTTTTATGCAGGTGGTGCAAGCGATGTATGATTCTCCATCGGCCAGAGTGCTGCTGTCGGGCTTTGTATCAGATGAATTTGTAATCACAAATGGGACACGGCAGGGTTGCCCCCTATCCCCCCTCCTGTATGCGCTAGCGCTTGAGCCACTGGCTCAGGCCATTAGACAGAACGACGATGTCAGGGGTGTACCAGTAGGTCCAACGACATACAAACTCCAACTATACACGGACGATATCCTGCTAACACTGACAGACCGAACTCGATGCCTATAGCTTAGTGTCATACCACAAGGTTAACTTCAACAAGACTCAAGCTCTACCACACGGATTGCCCCCAATACAGCTACAATCTCTTCAAAACCTATACAGATTAGACTGGAGGTCCAGCTACCTGACCTACCTAGGACTTAGAATGACGTGGGATCCAGGCGGATTATTTAAGATTAATTATGAGCGAATTTTAACAGACATAAAATCCCTACTGTCTCAATGGAGATCTAGAGAAGTATCATGGCTGGGCCGCATGGCAGCCGTAAAAATGAATATTTTACCGAAATTCCTTTACGTGTGTCAGACGTTGCCCATAGGAGTGTCGAGGGCCTATCTAGATAAAATGCAAGCCACACTGATGGCATATGTCTGGAATCACAAACGCCCACGGGTGCCCCGACGGCTACTGCACTACCGCCATAGGGATGGAGGGCTGAATATGATGCACTTACATAAATATTACTGGGCAACCTGCATAGCGGGGATCACGGAGCTAATGCACAAACCCACCTGGCCGCAGTGGTTAACCATAGAAGCTCCCTACATGGGGGGGTCATAATTTGGCCTACCTAATGTGGGCCCCCCCTAAGTCCCGGCCGGCGCTGCCACAAGCGCTCAACGCTATTCATCTATAAGCATAGGACAAACTCTTCTCACAATTCACACACCAGCACCCCTGGTCAATGGCAACCCCCTTACCCGCATTAATATACTCACTACCCCACTTCAGGGCAGGTCCCTGGCCTCGACACGGTGTAACTAATGTCCACCACCTGTTTACCAATACCACCATCCTTTCCTTCGTGGACTTGAGTCGTAAATACTACCTACCAAGTAGTTTGTTTCTGTCATACATGCAACTTCATTCCTTTTTCAAACACCAACCAATAATGGCCAATTTGCACGCACAAAAACGCTTCTATCAGAGGTAGAACTATTTTGCTTAGATCCCATATCTACCATAAGACCGATTTCCATATTATACCGCACACTTAACACACCAATAGGGAGAGAGAATTGGGCGTACCAGAAGGGATGGGAGCGGGATCTTTCTATGGTCTTTTCTCCCTCTCAGTGGGCAATGGCGAACATGTTCGCAGTGGGAATGACAAAAAGTGCCACGCTAATAGAAACCCAGAGGAAAATCCTATACAGGTGGTACCTCACGCCAGAAAAAATTAGTCGTATGCCCTGACGGTATCAAACTCTTGTTGGAGATGCAATAAGGAAGTGGGGACCATGGGGCACATTTAGTGGCATTGTCCGGTAGTGGAGCCTCTGTGGCGGTAGATAGCACACTTGGCGATTGAAGTGTTGGGCGTTCCGATTCAACCAGCTCTGGAAATCCTCCTGCTAGGAATGATTAAACTGCCAAGACCGCACTTGCAAATGTTCTTTATAATAATCGCTACCACGGCACTGCTACTTGCCAGACAATGGAGAACAAACGTGATCCCTACTCGGAAACAGATTGTGGGCTTTTTGGAGCAATACAGACAATTTGATTCTAAGGCATCAACTTGGCTCAGCCTTCACCCTCCTAAAAAGGCCCCTTGGCAGATATGGGACATACACAAAATATATAAAGCCTTTGGGCTATGAACAGACTCATTTCGGACTTGGCCAATACCTTGGCTACAAACGTGCCGGTGGGGTGCATATATGCAAATGTTGATTGATACTTGACAATTTCTTGTGTGCTGACCCTGGTACCCCCCCAACTCATTTTTTTTAATAGAGAAATATATGTATCTGGCGGCACGATAACAATCGCTATGGATAGTCTGGATGCTCTCTTATAGTAATAAGTCCATGAAAACATGTGGAAAGAAACAAGAGAATATAATGGTGCAGTACATAATGAACAGTGTGGGATATATAAGATGACACGTGTCTCACTCACAAATGTAGAGCCTCAACACTGGCTCTGAGTGGGTAGAGGCAGTCGGGTCCTTTCTTCTGTAGATATAGAAAGGTGACCCACACCTTTCTAAGCAGAAGGGATCTTCTTGTAGTCATAATTCGTATATAGGGATGAGAGGGAGAAAGACTTCTTTGTGCAGATCTAATAACAAAGATGTGAGTATATATAGATGGAAATTCACTCACATTTGGTGGAGCTTAGGAACCAAGCTCTAGGATAAAACGCCTGTGGACTTGTTAAAGGTCAAGCCCATAGAAACCTTGGACTCCAAAGAATGCCGGGGACTGGTGCAGGTTAAAAAAATATATATATAAAATTTATTTAAATGAATATAAAATGAACAGGACCTGACGCAGCAGGTAACCCAAGAGAGAACCTGATGCAACAGGTGTACCAGTACACGTTTCGCCACGCTATGTGGCTTCCTCAGCTGCTTTACAGGTATACAGTGAGAGAGATGTTATATAATGTCCTTAATTAAAATGATAGTCCCCAGGTGCGGTGTGGAATCGGTGGCGTGCGTTCCACGCTTTAAACAGTAGATGTTTTCAATATTGCGCGGACGCCGCCATCTTGCGCATGCGCAGTTGGGTGTTGCGTTCCAACATGCGTGTCAAGCCTTCATTCCGCTGTAACAATGCGTTCCACAGGGGTCTCTGTCTAACAAAGTTGGGTGTCAGGATAACACAGATTCCGATAAAGTAGTAGAAGATATCAGGCGGTGGATAGATTACTTTTCATATGAAAGGAGACTCCATGTCAATAAACAATATTTAATGCCCCATTCTATACAAGAGAGGCTGCCCCAAAGAACGGCATGAGTATATGTAACCGTATATGTCACTATGTATGAGTGTGTAGGGTAAACCAAAGGGATTTAACCTGATATAGTGTGAATAAAACAGAGTGAATGTGTAAAACAAAAGAGTTAAGAGAAAAAACTTGTGTATATTGGATAATCTGTAGGGGACAAGCTTACTTAACACTATCCTGTGATAAGGATGATGTGGCCAGAAATATGGGCAGTTGTGGATTTAAGACCTGTTGTGAAAAATGTGACCATCGCAACTTTATATATAAGGGAGGGTGTACCAGAACAATATAATAAATAGGGTTATACAAACTTTACAAACTGGGGCTTTTGTATAGCCCCATTAATATTTTTTGTATACCCCCCAGCACTACGGGACCCCGGCGGGGACATTAGATGTCATCGCGGCGGCGCAATGACATCTAATTCAGGCGCCCCCCCACGTGTGCGGAGGAGGCGCCTGAAAGGGAGGGGGTGAGGTCCTTCGGACCTCTCTCCCTCCCAATCACCGGGGGCCACAGGGTTAAGGCAGGCACCGTTTGGAAGGACACAGCCTGCCCTTCCAAACGATGGCTGACATTAACCCCTGGAGAGCCGGATCACGATTCAGCACCGAAAAGTGCCGGATCGTGATCCTCTCCCGGAGCTGGACGACATCTTGGATGTAGACCAAGCCTCCAGGAACTCCCCCTGAGGACTGGCATCATCATGCATAGCACGATGATGCAAGTCCTGGAGTTAACCCCTAGCTGCCAGCAATGGTGGAGATAGGGGGTTCCAATGAACCCCCTATCTCCAGATCCGTGTCAAATAGGTATTAATGTTTGATATCGTTGGATTGGCCAGAGCATGGCCTTTCCAACGATACCAAACATGACCATGTAAAAAGTTTTTTTTAAAAAATTAAAATTAAAAATAAAAATATATTTAAAAAAAAATTATAAAAAAAATAAACAAGATTTTTTTTGTTTAGTTAATGCAGCAATATTGTTCCCATTTTAATTATAATGTGAACAATGATGCTGCACTAATGATTTTTGTATGCGGTGCGTTTGTTAAAATTCGCGTAATATTCCCCTAAAAAAAATATAACGAGACCCCATTTCTCATTTTGTAACAAGTGCACCCCATTTTTGGGGGAAAATATAACCGCAATTGCTCGCATGTTAAAATGTGAAAAAAAAAAACACTTTTACACATTGTAAATTATTGAAAATTCAAATTTTATTGCTTTTTCTGTTAAATATACAGACAGGACATGACATATACATATAATAATGATATATTATGAATCTGCCGAGTCTGCCGGAAAGAACGATATATTATATGTCTGGGTCATATACTAAAATAAGCTTTCAAAACGCGTTTAAACAAGATGGGCGAAACAGGTAAAAATTAGCTCAGCACACAGGTGATAAATGCCTCCGCAGCGAAAGGGTTAATGCAGTGTGTGTGTGTTTAATTCAGTGTGTTTAATGCAGTGTGTGTGTGTGTTTAATTCAGTGTGTTTAATGCATTGTGTGTGTGTGTGTTTAATGCAGTGTGTGTGTGTTTCTTTAATGTTACATAGTTACATAGGCTCCCCACTACCTGTCCTCACTAATCACCAAATACACCCCAGCCCGCTCCCTAAGGTCAAACAGTGACCTGCGCCTAGCTTCTCCCCGCATCACCTCTTCCCATGATAGACTGCAGGATTTCTCACGCGCAGCCCCCACTCTCTGGAACGCTCTCCCTCGTGCTGTCAGACTTTCCCCTAACTTCTCTTCCTTCAAACGCTCCCTGAAAACATTCCTATTTAGGGAGGCCTACCACCCAACTCACTGACGCAACCATCAATCACTCTCACCTTACAGTCCTCTCCTCCTGTTTCCAACCCCAACCCTCCCAGATTGTGAGTTCCTACGGGAATAGGGCCCTCATCTCCTCCTGTACTGTTTGTCAAATGTTGTTCAATGTATTGTAACCCTGTCTATACTGTGCTTATTGTACAGCGCTGCGGAATATGCTGGCGCTTTATAAATAAAGAATAATAATAAAATAATAATAGGCTGAAAAAAGACATGTGTCCAACGGGTTCAGCCTCTCACACATCACCTACTGCTGTTGATCCAAAAGAAGGCAAAAAACCCAGTCTGAAATGCTTGCCAATATGCAACATACTGGGAAAAAATTCCTTCTTGACCCCAGAATGGCAGTCAGATTTCTTCTTGGATCAAGAAGCTTTTACCCACGTATTAAAGATTATAACCCTTAATATTCTGTGTCTGCAGGAAGTCATCCAGTCGCTTTTTAAAAGTCTGTACAGTCTCTGATCCAACCACCTCAACAGGCAGAGAATTCCACAGCTTTATTGTTCTCACCATAAAATAACCCTTCCTATGCTTTAGGCTGAATTTTCTTTCTTCCAGTTTAAATGGATGACCCTGTGTCCTGTGTATAGTCCAGTTAATGAATAGGTTATCAGACAATAGTTGATAATGGCCCCGTATATATTTATATAAAATTATCAGATCTCCTCTAAGGCGCCGTTTCTCTAAACTAAACAGATTTAAGCTTGTTAGTCTTTCCTCATAACTTAAACCTTCCATTCCCCTTATTAATCTAGTTGCCCGTTTCTGCACATTTTCTAGCGCTATAATCAGTGGTGTATTTAGGTTTTGTGCTGCCCTAGGCCTGACTAAACTCGTGCACCCCCTAATTTAAATTTGACGCACCCCTTCCTGTCAAGGGCACACCTCTTCCTGGTTAATCCCCACCCTTTCTCTTTAAGCTCCGCCTTTTCCTCTCTTTATATTAAAAGTGGATACCAAGTGTCTACTTGTAATTTTGTATACCATTTCAAATGTATCTATTGAGATAAAGAAAATTATGAAATATTTAAATTCAAGCATTTTTACAAAGAACAGCCACGCATGTCAAGTATACTGGATCACAGCCGCTCTAATTGGTTGAACAATAAAATGCACAGAAACGTGCACTGCATATGAGCGTATCACCGAGCTGCACAGCAATAAAACCCACAGAAATGGGCACTGTGTATGAGCATATCAGAGCTGCACAGCAATAAAACCCACAGAAATGTGCAGTGTGTATGAGCATATCACAGAACTGCACAGCAATAAAACTCACAGTAATCTGCAGTGTGAATGAGCGTATCCCAGAGCTCCAGGGCAATAAAACTCACAGTAATATGCAGTGTGTATCACAGAATCCACAGCAATAAAACTCCAGCAATGCAATGTTTGGTGTGTGTCAGCGTATCAGAATCCACAGCAATAAAACTCCCAGCAATGCAATGTGCGGTGTGTATGAGTGCATCAGAATTCACAGCAATAAAACTCACAGCAATGCAATGTGTGGTGTGTGTCAGCGTATCAGAATCCACAGCAATAAAACTCCCAGCAATGCAATGTGCGGTGTGTATGAGTGCATCAGAATTCACAGCAATAAAACTCCCAGCAAACTGAGTGTATATGAGCACACAGCAATTATGCTGTGGAGCCATCTTGTCAGCAGTGGGGTGCCACTGCCAGAGGGTGCCCTGTAGCTTGGATTCCCTTCCCGGTGGGTGTTCAGTCCAGAATAGAGTCTGTGTTAACGAAAGGGCGGACAGCTGTGCGCGTGCGTTTCACGTGGTTCAGCCAGTCATGTGGTACTGAGACTCAGAGAAAGGGCAGTGAAATGCCCTGATGTTCGGTGGTTTCATTCAGCAGGTTTATTCAGGCGAACCCCATAGGTTTCAATGTTAAAAATATTCCCAGTTTTATGCAATATCTAATAAATCATTTATTATTTTAATCTGCAGTAAAAAGTCTTTACTTATTGATTTTTTTTAGTACCTTTTAGTCATTTTTCAGATTTTTTTGGGCAAAGTCCCCCCCTTTTTTTTAATAGCAGTTTTTCTTTTTTCTGTAACAGAACTTTTTATTATCAATCATAGGATCTTATATGTAAATTCCAGACATTTTCGTTCAGTAGTTCTTTTGAAAACAGCAGGCCACAGGTTTGCGGTGGCAGCATTCAGCGGCCAACTCCATGCACTTTGGGGACCCTGCGGTGAATGGTGAATTCACTGCAGGGTGGGGAAATTTTATTCCCCGAAGTGCAGGGAACTACAGAACACCAAAAAGTTGGCGTAATTTCGGTGCTCTGTGAGTAACCCATTTAGTGGTGAGGTTTTTTGCTGCCCCCTGGAAAGTGAAATTGAAAGTGTAAATTAGTGAAATCTCAATGTATCCTTCCTGGTAAAATACTTTGCAAAAGTAAAAAAAAAAAAAATATGTTTTTTTTTTAGGGGTGGGGCCACCCAGTGCAGGCCGCCGCCCCCTGGAAAGTGCCGCCCTAGGCCTGGGCCTAGTCGGCCTAGGCCAAAATACACCAGTGGCTATAATATCCTTTTTTAAGACTGGTGCCCAAAATTGCACGGCATATTCAAGGTGCGGTCTGACCATTGATTTATACAGAGGCAAAATTATGTTTTCATCCCGAGAATGATGAATGCATGCCAATACTTTGCTGGCCTTGGCGGCTGCTGTTTTGACATTGCACATTGTTACTTAGTTTGAAGTCGATGATTATTTCCAAATCCTTCTCCTGCTTGGATTTCCCTAACTCCGTACCATTTAGAGTATAAGTTGCTTGTGTGTTCTTCACTACAAAGTGCATAACTTTGCATTTATCTACATTAAATTTCATCAACCATTTAAGTGCCCAGTCCCCCAATCTATCTAAATCCCTCTGCAGCGAAGTAACATCCTGCTCACATTGTATTACTTTTCCTAGTTTTGTGACATCTGCAAACACTGATACATGGCTTTCAATGCCTATCTCAAGGTCATTTATAAATAAATTGAATAGTATTGGTCCTATAACAGACCCCTGAGGGACGCTGCTTACCACTGATGTCCATCTTGAAAATGTACCATTTATGACCACTCTCTGTACCCTATCTTTTAGCCAGTTTTCTCTCCAAGAACAAGTATTTTCATCTAGACCAATTTTTCTTAATTTAAATAGTAACCTTTTGTGTGGAACTGTGTCGAAAGCTTTGGCAAAATCCAAGTAAATCACATCCACTGCAGCCCCCTGATCTATACTTCTACTTACTTCCTCATAGACTGTAATTAGGTTAGTCTGACATGATCTGTGTTTCATGAAACCATGCTGATTTTTGCCAATTACATTATACCTCCCAATAAATTCCTGATTATTATCCCTTAGTAACCCCTCAAATACTTTCCCAGCCACAGATGTTAAGCTCATAGGTCTATAATTCCCACGCACAAATTTTAAACCTTTCTTAATTATAGGGACCACATCAGCTTTTCTCCAATCCTCTGGTACGATTCCTGAAAGAAAAGAATCTTGAAAGATTAAGAACAGAGGTTTACATATTTCAACACATAGCTCCCTCAGTACTCGAGGGTGAAATCCATCTGGCCATGGGACTTTATTCACATTCACATTGTTTAATTGCTGCAAAACCTTGTCCTGAGTCAACCAGTCACTTTGTATTAGTAAGTTTTTATTAATGAATTTCATGTCTTCTCTTATAGGTTTCTCTTTGATAAATACTGAAGAAAAATAATCATTCAAAATTTCTGCCTTATCTTGATCTTCCGTTAACAATACCCCTGACTCAGATATTAGTGAACCTACATTTTCACTCTTGGGTTTTTTAGAATTTATGTACCTAAAGAATCTTTTAGGGTTGGTCTTGCTCTCTTTGGCTATTTCTTTTTCATTTTCTAGTTTAGCCCATCTAATCGCTTTTTTACATGCTTTATTGGCTGCCCTATATGCTTTATAGGATGCCTCAGATTTATCAAATTTAAAAGCTTTAAATGCCTTCTTTTTATTTTTCATTTCCTTGGTTACCTTCCAACTAAGCCACATTGGTTTCAGTCCGTTTCTTTTATATTTATTAACCAGTGGAATATATTGTGACGTGTACTTTTCTAGTGTTAGTTTAAAGCTATTCCACTATCCTCAGTGTTTTTACCAGGAAAGAGTTTCTGCTAGTCAATGAAATTGAGAGCTTCCTTTATTTGAATAAAGTTGGCCTTTTTAAAATTATATGTTTTAGCATGCCCCCTATGAATGTGTTTTTTTGAGTTTAGTTCAAAAGACACCATATTATGGTCACTGTTTCCCAACTGTTTCCTTACATTAATATTTGAGAAAAGATCCACATTATTTGTTATAACCAGGTCCAGACAGTTATCCTCTCTAGTTGGTGTTTCTACCAGTTGTGTCATGAAGGTATCATTTAAAAGGTTCAGAAACCGGATTCCCTTCACTGAATTACTAGTCCCACTATCCCAATTAATATCCGGGTAATTAAAATATCTGATAATGAAAGTGCTACCACGATGTGCAGCCTTCCTAATTTGCTCTTACAGTTGTTCTTCCTCATCATTATCTATATTAGGTGGTTTATAGCATATGCCAACAATAGTTGACTTCCCTGTTTATTCCCCAAAGAAATATTTACCCAACAAGGATTCCACATTTCCCTCATCGCTTTCCAGCTGTGTAATATTTGGCTTTAAATCCTGATTTACATAGAAACATACTCCACCCCTTTCTTATGTTTCCTATCCGTCCTAAACAATGCATAACCATTTAAGTTTACAGCCCAGTCATGCGTTTCATCCCACCATGTTTCTGTTATTCCTATTATGTCGTATTGCTTAGTGTATGCCATTGCCTCTAGTTCCCCATCTTGTTATTGAGGCTCCTTGCATTAGCAAGCATACATTTAATGTTGTCTCTACCCACACATGCTGAATGCGACTTTACATTGCATGCCTCCACTGTTCTGACATTACCCATCCCCCCGGCTCCACCCCCCTTAGTCTGAGCTGAAACCCTTCCACTATCTGCTCTGTCTCCATTTTGTAAGCTACTGTATCCCTCCCCCCTTCCACTAGTTTAAAGTCTCCTCCAAACTTTTAACCATCCTCTCCCCCACCACAGCAGACCCTCTTCCATTCAGGTGCAATCCATCACGACTATACAGATTGTACCCCAGTAGAAAATGAGCCCAGTGCTCTAAAAACCCAAAGCCCTCCTTCCTGCACCAAGATGTGTGTGTGTGTGTGTGTGTGTGTGTGTGTGTGTGTGTGTGTGTTTAATGGAGTGTCCAGGAGATAACAGCAGATATTTTTTCAGGGTCCATTTCGAATTTACCATGTGACAGTATATAACTCAAGAAAGGTATACAGGATTGTTCGAAGGAAGATTTGTCCAGTTTTGCGTATAGGTGGTGGGTACGGAGACGAGAAAGAACCTCTTTCATGTGTTTCCGATGTTCGTCTAATGTGCGGGAGTATATTAAAATATCATCTAATAGATCTCTGAATATGTCCTTTGCTAGATGCTGAAAGGTTGCAGGGGCGTTGCAGAGCCCATAGGGCATCACCACATATTCAAAATGACCATACCTGGTACGGAATGCTTTTCCATTCTTCTCCTTCATGAATGGCCAGATTATCGGCTCCCCTGAAATCGTTCTTTGAAAAGATGGTAGCGGATTGGAGGCGTTCCATTAATTCTGGAATGAGAGGCAAAGGATAACGTTTTTTTACAGTGATCGGATTGAGTTCACGGAAATCAACGCATGGACGGAGTCCCCCATCTTTTTTTCCTATAAATAATAATCCAGCCCCTGCTGGGGAGGTTGATGGTAGAATAAAACCCTTTTTCAAATTCTCTTGTATATATCCCTTAATTACATTAAGTTCAGGGGTAGAAAGGGGATAAATGCGACCAAATGGTATGGTGGCTCCTGGAAGGAGATCAATGGGGCAATTGTATTTGCGATGTGGAGGTAGGACCTCAACCCCTTTTTCGCTGAAGACATCCAAAAACTCCTGATAATATCTGAGTAACTGTACATTTGTTCTCTTCATATGGGTATCTAATACCATGTTGATAGACAAGGAGGAAGATGCACCAAGACAGATTTTAGTACAGTAAGGGGATGAGAAAGTGACTCGCCAGGAGGACCACTGGATGGCTGGATCATGTTTCTGAAGCCAAGGAAGGCCCAATATCACAGGGAACATGGGAGAAGGGACCAAATCGAATGAGAGGTTCTCTTTGTGACAGGATCCTGCCATTACCATGATAGGTTGTGCTTCTTTAGTGACTACTCCAGAGTTCTAAGAATACCCGTCTACGACATGAATTGACACGGGATGTGGTTTATTGTGTACAGGAAAACGGAAACAGTGAGCTAGTGAAACATGGACGTTGCAGCTGCTGGCCCTGGAATCAACCATTGCTTGCAGAGGAATCTCTTTGGCTTCCCACTGTAAAACAATATTGATTGAAAGAAGATGAGTGGAATGTTGGGGTTTATCGAGGTTCTTTAAGGAGGGTGAAGGCTTACCTCCCTTGGCTTTATCCTTTTCAGGTAAGGTTCTGGCCATATACCTGGGACCCCCACAATAGAGACAGAGTTGTTGTTGCCTGCGTCGTTCCAATTCAGCAGGGGTTAGGTGTCCTTTCACGAGCCTGATTTGCATGGGCTCTTCTGGATGCACCAAAGTGGGGGGGAGGAGATAAGGCCAAGAGTTGAGGAGTGTTAGAACCATTTCTCCTAGGTGGAGTTTGGATAGCGAATTGGGGCCCAAGAGCCCTCCAGCGACGATCAATTGAGATGGAAAGATGTTTAAGATTCTCCAATATACAGGGTCATTCACCTCTAGAGATTTCATCCTTTATGATCTGCCAAACCCCTTCGAAATTGATCTACCAGGGCAGCCTCATTCCAGGCAGTATCAAGAGCATATCATCTGAAGGAAGTAATGTACTCTTCGACACGGCGTCTACCTTGTCACAAGGCTCTAATGGCGGTCTGGGCCATATCAAGTCTGAATGGATCTCTGAACATAACTTCCATGGCCGTAGTGAATGAAGACCATGAGTCAAGGGCTGGATCCTGGGCATGCATGAGGGTAAGGGCCCAGGCCCAGGTACATGCTTCCCCAGTTAAAAGCATTATGACAGTCTGTATCTTGACATGATCAGAGGGGTAGGTACAGGGTTTCAAGGCAAAATATAGTAGGCAACTTGTTATGAATTCTTGATATGGTTTACGGTCACCATTGAATCATTCAGGCATAGCTACTGGAGTAGGAGGATCCTCAGGGCGTAGTTGTGGTGTAAGGAACGACCAGGGCAGTGGCATAGGCAGACCAGAGCGGGTTGCTTGGAGGTCTAGCAGTTGGGATTGGATGTGTGCTTGACTGGCTTGTAAATCTTGAACAGACTGCACAAGGGATCCCATCTGGCGGGTTAATCCAAAGGGGTGGTTTAGGAATTCCAAGGTCAGGACTGGCGACAAGGTTCATAGTCGATATGGACAGCTGGGGACTGATACACAAGAAAGCGAATGCTGGAACGGGTCTCAACTCTGAAAAGTGGTACCTGTAGAACTGAAGCAGAGTTTAAAATCAAGACCCAACAACTACGAAGACATTTTATAGAAAGACGGTGTCCAAATCGGGTATTCAAAAAGGCCTATCAATGGGGCTTTACTTACAGATAGAGATCTCCACAGGGACCCTCAAAAGGGACCCTCAAAAGACTATCAAACTAATTGCCAACTTTAATACAGAGTTTTCCGAAGTTAGAAAGATCTGTGAAAGATTCTGGCCACTCCTCACCCAAGATGCTCACCTTCAGTCTTAAGCTATTAATGACTGCTCATAGATGTACTATCATCTGCGATAAACTCATACACAGCCACTTTCAAAATACCCATAAACCATCAAGTGATTGGCTGTCGTATCCTCTCCAATTAGGTAGTTAAGGCGGCCGCCTAAGGCCTCACCCCCCTGGAGCCTCGCAAGGTTGCTTTCACCCCCAGTGACCTCAGACTCACTGGTCAAGCTCATGTCAGCAGTTCCAGGCAATGAAAGGAGCTGATGCTGCCAGAGTTGCTCAGTCCCTCCAGGCAGCGTGTTCCCGGGGCCCTGCTCCTGCACTGTCAGATTAGCAGTGCACACACAGCCCTCAGTGAGTGGCTGCTCTCAGCTGCTGATGAGCTCCAGAAGCTGCAGGCTATTACAGAGCAGCGGGAACATGGCATCTTGTCCTCTTGTCACATGTGCTGCTGAGTGAGGAGCAGAGATTCCATTCCACCAGATGAGAAACTATCTGCTCGCTGCACTGTAAACTCTCATATCTCAGCACCTCCCCCCCCTGCAGAGACTCTCCCCAGGTTACACACACAGCCTCCCTCTAGTGTAAGCTGTAATGTGTGAGGGGTCTCCTGTGTCCAGGAGCAGACATTCCTGCCATATTACAACCCATGCTGGAAAGGACTATTTTCATCCTGTGTTCTTTAACCCCTGCAAGGCCAGGGATCTAAGCAGCACAAAGGTTTTTTAACCATCCCCTTTGATGTCCTGAAATAGTTTTGTATGTTTCCTGTAAGTGTGGTTTAATAGATATATATATATATATATATACACACTTTCAATCCTCACTCTCAGCTTAAATTGTATTGTAGTCCATGTTAACCACTTCAATGCGGAGGACGCGCTGAGCGCGTCCTCCGCATTACCGCTGCTGTGCGGAGGACGCGCTGAGCGCGTCCTCCCATTGGGGTCAGCGTTCGGCCGGGTTCCGGCCGATCGCTGGCCCCCCCGGTGCGGGCTGACATCCTCAATGTCAGCCCGGCATCCGGAACCGCAGCCGCCGGAATTAGGTGCCATCGCGGCAGCGCGATGACACCTAATTCAGGCGCCCCCCCCGCATGTGCGGAGGAGGCGCCTGAAAGGGAGGGCGGGAGGTCCTTCGGACCTCTCTCCCTCCCGATCGGCGGCGTTGCGGGGGTTAACCCAGGCACCATTTGGAAGGGCACAGCCTGCCCTTCCAAATGGTGCCTGGCATTAACCCCTGGGGAGCTGGATCGCGAATCGGCGCTGAAAAGCGCCGGTTCGCGATCCTTTCCCGGAGCTGGCCGACATCTTGGATGTCGGCCAAGCCTCCAGGAACTCCCCCAGTCCTAGAGTTAACCCCTTACTGCCACCAACGATGGAGATAGGGAGTTCCAATGAACTCCCTATCTCCCGATCCGTGGCAGTTAGGGGTTAATGTTTGGTATGGTTGGATCGGCCAGAGCATGGCCGTTCCAACAATACCAAACATGAAAGTGAAAAAAGTTTTTAAAAAAAATTAAAATTAAAATTAAAAATAAAAATATATTTAAAGAAAAATTATAAAAAAAAAACAACATTTTTTTTTCTTTTTTTTGTTTTTTTAATGCAGCAATATTGTTCCCATTTCAATTATAATGTGAACAATGATGCTGCACTAACGATTTTTGTATGCGGTGCGTTTGTTAAAAATCGCGTAATTTTCCCCAAAACAAAATGTAATGAGACCCCATCTCTAATTTTTTTAACAAGCGCACCCCATACAAAATATAACCGCAATTGCTCGCATGTTAAAATGTGAAAAAAAACACTTTACACGTTGTAAATTATTGAAAATACATATTTTATTGCATTTTTGTTATAATATACAGACATGACATAACGTATACATATAATAATGACATATTATGAATCTACCGAGTCTGACGGAAAGAACGATATATAATATGTCTGGGTAATATACTAAAATAAGCCTTCAAAACACGTTTAAACATGATGAGCAAAACCGGTAAAAATGACCTCAGCACAGAGGTGTGAAAAGCCTCAGCAGCGAAAGGGTTAACTGACACGGTGCTCAGTTCCTAGTTTCACCATCTACTGTTAAAAAAAGATTTTATATATATCCTGACTGAGGGAATAAATGATGGGGGGATTCAGTTCACAAAATATGATCATAATTTGCTCAACCTGTCACAAACGCCAATGTACCCCATCGTTGACAGGTCCTAACTAACTTGACCGAATCTGCATTTACAGGATCAACTCACCCTGGAGCTCCCCAGCAGGCTCTAGGCCTTTATAGGCAGCCGGGTCTTAAAGGCCTAGAGCCTGCTGGGGAGCTCCAGGGTGAGTTTATGCAGGCCATGTGATCTCGCTCTCGCGAGATCGTGCATGGCCACGGAGAGATTGTGGAGGGAGACTGGGGACTATTTGTCCCAAGTCTCCCTCTGATTAATCAAAGGAACAAGCTGTTCCACTCATCAATCCCCTCTACAAGAATTCATGTGTTGAGCTTTTCCAGCCCTAAGTACAAGTAGATACTGAAGCCCCTACGGAACAGGCTTGACACATTTTTCGATAAAAATTAACTTTTATTGAATCCATTAAAATTGTAAACACATAAAATTGTTCAAACAAATCCCCTTTTCTTTATAAAAGCAACATTTCACTAGACAGAAAAGGTAAAGTTGGGATGAATAAATTATTATTCCCAATTCGTTAGAAAAATGAAGACCTTCGGGCATATCCCTATGATAGTTTTTTAAGGTTCAAATTTGTGTTGCCTAATATATTTTACAGACTATTTATGGCCATGACAATCCTTGCTGATATAGCATGTCAGTAATAGACTAGGTACTGGCGCTTCACTGTGGTTACTTTATTCATAAAACAATGTTTAATTCACAACAGACTTGCTATTACGCAATCTATTTGACACAGAGTTTTCTTAACTATTCAAAGCTGGTATAGAGATATTTTTTCAAAAAGATGAAATAAAGAAAGTTCCCCTCTTAATGCACTAGCATATATTTCAAATTCTAGCTTAATGCTTGTATATTAGTGTAATTGTTATTCATCAATTTGCATACATTTATGAATTGATTTTGCTTTATGGCATAGATACTCCCCGCAATTGAGGATAATATCATACACAAAGGTATATTGGAACATTAGTTTGATATATTTAAGGTTTTCAAGTAATGCTTTCTATAGTGGTATATCCACAAGTTCATTTGTGAGTGTTGAACCAAACAATGCCATCCCAGTGCGGCTAATGGCCACTTCAATCAGTTTCCAGCTACCGGTGATTCATGTGATTGTTGTTAGTAAATTTATACCCTCATGAAACCACTTCTTAAGGCAAAATTATTTGTCACAGTTGCAGCTGACACAAAATACCACAATACATTAGGAAACGAATTTGATCGGTTAGAAATTTCTGAGCGGTACATTATGCAGTAGTATATTTGCAAGTTCAATCATTCATAAACAAACCAAGCAGTACTGTCTGGTGCGGCTGACCGCCGCTTCAATAGATTTCTAGCTATCAGTAGCAAATCAATTCATTGCACTTCTCATAGGGGATCAATCTCTTCAAACGCAAGCTCGCCCATTCGATATCAATGGCCCAATCATAATGCCTCAAAAGACATACAGTTTTTCATTATAACGGCAACAACTCATTTCAACAATCATTAGGTCACTCGTTAAATGGCGTGCCCAGCGGTCTGCACCCGACGCGTGTTTTGCCCCACTGGCTCGTCAGGGGTGTTGGGGGACATTCATTTGTACCACCTTTTTAAATATCGGAGCACTACGGAAAAAACTCCAATCAGATTCTCAGAATAATCACGTGACTAATAGAGCCAATCACATTACGACTTGGACTTTAATCTTCGTTCATTAGTTCACATGTGTATTTATTAATTCATTCACAAAGTTGATGGACAGCGGTCATTGTAAGGAGCTATTCTCGCTCTTATGTTGCAACAGACAATATAGTATTTGAAGGATACCCCGGGGGTATATAGCAATAAAACTCTCACAGTAATGTGCGGTATGTATGAGCATATCACAGAGCTGCACAGCAATAAAACTCACAGTAATATGCACACCGCTGTACTGTATGAGTGTATCCCCCGTAAGCCCCCAATATCAATTTATTCAACCCCCATTAAATTATTCAAAAGCCCCCCATATCAATTTATTCAACCCCCCATTAAATTATTAAAAAGCCCCATATCTATTTATTCAACCCCCTGTAATGGAGTGGACCTTGTCACGTGAACACCACAGCAGGGTAAGTGTTTCATCAAGCAGTCTTTATTCCTTAAAGCACAGGTGTATACAGGCACAGCTGCTTGGTTCAAAGAAATAAACTAAATAAGAAAACCTCTCTCTGCTATCCAGCAGTCAAGGTAACAACAACCAATGAATGTGCCCTCAACTCACAGACCTTTTGGAGCTGTGTCTGTCTGAGGGGAGATCCAGCAAAAATTATCCTCCTGTGCCTGTACAGGCGTGTCCCTTTTAAAGCCCCAGCAATCACAACATCAAGCCTTTGTGTGTGTTTCTGGGCTGATCAACCCTGCCAAGTTAACCCTTTCCTCAGGGAACCTTATATACACCCCATCACACCCCCCCTTTAAATTATTCAAAAGCCCTCCCCATATCAATTTATTCAACCCCTCTCCTACGGCCGAGTTGCTCACCATACGCTTGAAGTTGTAGAAAGAAATCTCCACGTGGCCCGGGCTCTCAGTCTTCCTTCACTGTGTCAGCGTTTTTCTGCCACTGCGTGTGCCGGCATGCCTTGCGACGCATCACGTGAGGGGCAGCGCTAATTCAGCGTCCTGTGCTCATGTTTTGAGAGTCACTGAGACATGCAGCACACACGCTGCAGTGCTGCCACGGCGGTTGGAGTCTGAGAGTCTTGTCGGGAGCTCCGAGAAGCCCCTGGCAGCAGCTGGACTGCCTGCCATCCGAATGGGATCAGATTGCAGCGTGAGACCCAAGCAAGTTTACTGGAATCTTGGCCCCCTCTACCTGCGGGCCCTAGGGCGGTGCCCAAGTGCCCGATGGGTCAGTCCACCCCTGGAGCTAACCCTAGCATCAGCATGTTTTTGTGCTAGTGCCAAGTAAAATGAGTCTAGCGCCTGAAAAACAGATTGTTTGCCTCCCGCTAGAAACGGGAAAAATTACTTAGTGCATTGTAATTTGCAATTCGTAGCACGACCTCAATGTACTTACCATTTCCGTAACATGGGGAGCGCTAGATAGCAATTTTGCTATTGTAACCAACAGATCACTTGGTGCCTATGCTAATTTTTAGACGGACACTATTCAAAGAATTTTTCCTACTGCTCAACCCCGGTGGTAACTCCAAAAAACAGAAAAAATAGGTCCCTGCCCAAAATTAACAGGCAATTGAAAGGATTGCAGCACAGGTGTTCTCTTTGCCCCATACACCATAGTAATGGATCTGGTCAGCAATGTCTTTGCTGTTGCAGTACAATCTATTATGATATATATGTATCCTTTATTGACATATATTCTAATTCTAATATATTGCCTAATTTTAAACATTTTTTTTTGAGAAATATTTTTTACCAGGAAGGATACATTGAGATTTCTTTCATTTTCAAGTATGTCCTGGGTGGTGAGTATGTACCATTAGGTGTCTTGCCCAAGGACACTTACTGGAGAGGTGCTCTTGCCGGGATCAAACCTGTGTCTCCACAGTCTATTTCCACTGATATAGAGCAGTGATGTTACCTCCACTCCACCCAGCCGGTGGGTTATTCATAGTATGTAAGCAGTTGATCACTAGGGTGGCCATGTCAACCATGTTTAAAGGGATAAGTCTGAACCTGAAACATGTATCGTATTATATATATGCTGCAGCTGGGAAATTACTGTTGCCTCCCTGGTCTTTGTTTTGGAGCTATTAAATGCATTGCAATGATTCTGCATGCTGTTGGGTGGCATTTATCCTGCAATGTCCAACAGCCTTAATTCATTTATGTGTGCATATAAACATGGATGATATGCCACCTTGGAGGATTTTAATCATGCAGGGGTGTGAGGGCTATTAGCTGGATGTGTTCATATATATTCAATCTTGTGAGGGCAGAGGATAGGTATGGCCAGGCACTCTGCACTGGAAAAAACAGTTCTATCCTGTACATAACCGCATTGGAATTGGGTCTCAGCCCAGGTCTTAGCGTTTCCCTTGTGCACGCTAAACGACCTTGTACACAGACTACCGCAAACAAAAAGGTGATCTGGTGGTGGGTCGTCGACAGGGGCTACCTTTTAGCTACTCGTGCTAAATTTTTCTGTTAGCATTGATGTTTTAGCTCACACCAGGTGATAGGGCCCCTGGAGGGCCAAGGTTGAGCAGCCCTTACGTAAATGATGTTTTTCTTCTTACATTTGTAATTATTAGTGATTCATATAAAGGCAAGAAACATAATGAACACATTTCTTGGATCAGAAAGAAGCTATCACATGTCTTAACTAATGTATCCCTGAATAATCTGTTTTTTTAATCCAACCTTTTTGTTTTAACGGTAACAAATAAAACAGCCTTTCTATACAGAGAATTCTATGAGCTACATTACACACTTGGTAGTAATGTTAGCATTCACCTGAACTGTTTGGTACCTTGCGTTTTTCAGCGCGAGGTTACTGTAATTTTGCGCTCCCTATACTTAACACGGGTAGCGCAAAGTGTTAATCAGCGTTAGGATTACAAAGTCCTAACGCTGATTAACGTCTGGCTACGTTTAGCAAAAAGTTAACCACAGCCTGGACTTGGTGCTAATGGATTCAGCTGGTGCAGAATCCATTAGCACCAGCACTAACCCCCCCCCAGAAATAACTAGATACTCACCTCCTATCCCGCGGCGAGGACCGAGGCTCCAACCACCTCCTCCGTCCGGCGGGAGCAGGGAGAGACTGGAGGAAAATGTCCCCCAGTCTCTCCCTACGTATCACTATGCCGACCTGCCGGATCTCGCGAGGAGGTGAGATCCGGCAGGTCATGTGACCGGCAGAGGGTAAACTCAATGGAGTCCTATGGACTTCATCGAGTGGATGCTCGCGGCGGCGCTTAGTGCTGCCGCTCGCATCCTGGGGCGTAGCGCCCACTAACAATGCAGGCAGTTTTTTAAGCACCTGCATTGTACTCCCGTGCTAAAACGGGGGTGCTAGGGAGAAAACTGCGGGCGCAGTTTTTTCTTCCTAGCGTCCCCGTTTTAGCACGTGGAGTGCAATGTAGCCCTATATTTTTATCATTCTTGCTGTAAAGAACACTCTCCTCTGCAGTCAGTGAAATCTCCATATTTGGGAAACTTTATGATCTATTGTACTTGGTCATGTCTCAAGACAACAGAAACATGTGCCTTTGTCTGAGAATGTACTAAGCCTAGAAGGGCTTAGGAGGTATGGATATACATCCAGGTTTATGCTCAGGACATCAGGAACATTTGAGATAAATCCTAATTTCCCCATCCACTTGCTCATGTTGGTTTTAGGAGATTGTTAAAACGCAGTGTTCAATAAATGACTAACATGCGATTATTTGCAGCTCCAGGCTGCAAATAAAATAAAAGCAGTTCAGTAAAACTGCAGAAATGTATCTGTATTTTTCTTTGATCAGAATAAAGTGTATGTGAACAAAAAGCCAACCCTGAAGAAGCATATGAACACACCTGGGGTGAAGAAGTTGGAAAGACAGAAACTTTGATCAAATACATTTCTCTTCCCAGATGGATGACTAACCATGCACTATATATTATGGATCAGGCACACTTTCTATTTTGTATTGTGCATATCAATAAATGCCATTATTTCTCACAGCTAAAATATACATACAGTCAGGTCCAGAAATATTGGGACATCGACACAATTCTAACATCTTTGGAGTTGGATGGAAACAAACACAATGTGCTTTAACTGCAGACTGTCAGCTTTAATTTGAGGGTATGTACATCCAACTCAGGTAAACAGTGTAGGACTTACAGCAATTTGCAGATGTGCCTCCCACTTGTTAAGGGATAAAGGTAATGGGACAATTGGCTTCTCAGCTGTTCCATGGCCAGGTGTGTGATATTCCCTCATTACCCCAATTACAATGTGCAGATGAAAGGCCCATAGTTCAAGTGTGCTATTTGCATTTGGAATCTGTTGCTGTCAACTCTCAAGATGAGATCCAAAGAGCTGTCACTATTAGTGAAGCAAGCCATCATTAGGCTGAAGAAACAAAACAAACCCATCAGAGAGATAGCAAGAACATTAGGGGGTGGCCAAAACAACTGTTTGGAACATTCTCAAAAAGAAGGAACTCACCGGTGAGCTCAGCAAAACCAAAAGACCAGGGAGACCACAAGAAAACAACTGTGGTGGATGAACGAAGAATTCTTTCCCTGGTGAAGAAAACACCCTTCACAATAGTTGGCCAGATCAAGAACACTCTCCAGGAGGTAGGTGTATGTGTGTCAATGTAAACAATCAGGAGAAGACTTCACCAGAGTGAATACAGAATTTGAATCTGTGTTGGCACTGCCAGGCTATCAGGGACAATGTGTTTCAGTGAGTTGTAGGAGATTTCTGGGAATTAGAATCTGTGTTGGCACTGCCAGGCTATCAGGGACAGTGTGTTTCAGTGAGTTGTAGGAGATTTCTGGGAATTTGTCTTGGCACTGCCAGGCTATCAGGGACAGTGTGTTTTAGTGAGTTGTAGGTGTGCTGTCTATCATAATGTTTATGCTTTAATAAGAAGAATCAGTGATAGATTTGTGTAAAGTTGTAATGTACGGTACATTAGTTATAGTGGAGTGTAGCACCATCTAGTGTCTTTTTGTGGTATTACGGCTGTTAAACCATTTCATATATATTAGTGAATGTATAGGAAGGAAGTTGTCATTAATCAGAGAATGCTGGGTAGAATCTTGACAGGAAGTGAAGCATTCACCATTTTGTGTCTGAAAGTTATTACTGGAAGCAAGACATGTGTTTCTCATCCATCGCCATCTACCCCTAGAGAGCTAAAAAAGTAAGTTTACTGTATCATCGGGTAAGGAAAATGCTGTTATGCATGCAATGTGATGTTTATGAAGTTTGTTTTTACTGTATTACAGTTTCACCTGGCTTGTCTTAATAAATCTGAGATCAAATAAATATGGTATCCAAGTTTGTGAGACAAGAAGGTTTAGCTCGATGTCTTCGGACATAACAGTGAAATTTTTGAGCTGACCTCTGAGAAGAAGATAAGCTGACTGCGAAGTCTGTACAGCCCGGGGCTACACAGGATCCATACAGTCAGAGGCTTTAAGGAAACATACCTGCGGCAGGCGAAGCAAGCAGCCAAGCTACATAGAGGCGCGCAGCATCGACACGAGCGGTCTCTATACAGCAAGACAGTTTCTTCCCCGCAGCCATGCCTCACAGTGAGACATCTTCAATCAAAACAAGATCACAAGCAAGCTCATCCAAGTCATTTGTCGCAAATGCAGCAGCCATAGCCCGTTCGAAAGCGGAAGCAGCAAGAGCCAGGGTCGCATTCGCAGACCAAGAGCTACAGATGAAAAAGCAGGAGTCATCCCTGAAATTACAGCAAGCTATCTTAGAAGCGAACATGGAGAGGCTGGCAGTGGACCGAGATGTTGCCGTTGCCATTGCAGAAGCAGAAGCATTAGAAGCAGCTGTCTACATTGAGTCAAAGGAATGTAGAAGCATGCCGAGTTTAGAGGAAGACAGTCAAGATGCAACGCAACGAACCTCAGAATATGTCCACCAGCACTATAACCCAAGCAGCATCCCACAAAAAGAAACCAAACAGGACGTCGGTGAGTCACAACAGATAAAGCAAAGACGAGACGACCTCGGAACCCAGTGCGACAAGCAAGAAAGGTCCGACAGGTTGCCAGACTTTCCCGTTCCAACCAGACCTTCTATTCCACAAGGTACCCAGCCTTCATACAACTACCAAACACCTGTCTTCACTCCAAAGGTGTATGCAACGAGTCCGTATGAAATGTCAATCTTAAGCAGGTATGAGCCCAACACACCTAAAGAGGAGACTTCTATCAGGTATGCCTATACACCGCACCAAAATACACCAGCAACCTACTCCAATCACAATCAGGCTACTATAGACTTTGCAAAATTCCTTGCGAAACGTGAGTTAGTTACCCAAGGTCTTGTCAAATTTAGTGATCGCCCTCAACACTACAGGGCGTGGCGATCCTCTTTCCAGAGTGCTATTCATGGTCTAGATCTATCCTGCAGGGAACAGATAGACCTCCTAGTAAAGTGGCTCTGCAATGAGTCTGCTGAACAGGCCATAAGGATCAGAGACATTAACATAAATCACCCTGAGATAGGCCTTACAAACATATGGGACAGACTGGATAGGTGTTATGGTTCACCAGAAGCTATAGAGAATACACTGTTTAAAAGGATAGAAGACTTCCCAAAAATGCCCAGCAGAGGTTATCAAAGGCTCAGAGAATTCAGTGATCTGTGTATGGAGTTACGAGTGGCTAAAGCAGAAGGAGACTTACCTGGCCTTTCTTATGTTGACTCTGCCAGAGGGATTCACTCCATAGCACAAAAGCTTCCTTATGAGTTACACGAAAGATGGATCACTCATGGCTGTAACTACAAACGAGATCACAATGTGCCTTTTCCACCCTTTAGTGAGTTTGTAGACTTTGTAGACAGACAAGCAAGAATGAAAGATGATCCCAGTTTCATTTTTCCAGTGTCTTATTCCACTTCCTTTGGCCCCAAACAACCCAGAGCTCCAGTAGCCGTGCACAAAACTAACATTTCTTCCCAAAGGTTTACAGAGTTTCAACTAGAGGATCGAGACAGCGACCCTACAAAGTTCTGCCCTCTACATAAGATGCCACATCCTCTACAGAAATGCAGAGCCTTCAGGACAAAGACTATCCAGGAGCGCAAAGCTTTCCTCAAGGAGAACAACATTTGTTTCAAGTGCTGCTCTTCATCTACGCACTTCGCCAAGGTCTGCAAGGTCAGTGTCAAGTGTACAGAGTGTGGCAACACAGAGCACAACACAGCTCTACACCCAAGGCCTACTCCAAGTACCCTCCCACCTGTGCATGGTGACACAGAGCAAGGCAGGGAAGCCAAAGACTCTAGTACAGACGCCATGGCAATCACTTCACAGTGTACTGAAGTCTGCAAAGGAACTACAGGCGGCAGATCCTGCTCCAAAATCTGTCCTGTGAGAGTTTACCCAAAAGGACGCAGAGACAAAGCAGGCAAGCTCTACGTCATTTTGGATGATCAGAGTAATAGGTCACTAGCGAGATCTGTGTTTTTTGACATTCTAAACCTTAAAAGCCCGAGCAGCCCTTACTCCCTTAGAACGTGTGCAGGTACAGTGGAAACGGCGGGGAGAAGAGCTGACGGGCTACAAATTGAATCTATGGATGGTAAGACATGCCTACCCTTATCGACCATAATAGAGTGCAACCATATGCCAGACAACAGGTCAGAGATTCCCACACCAGACGCAGCAGCTCACCACACTCACTTAAAGCACATAGCACATCTCATACCAGAACTAGACGATCAGGCTCAGATAATCTTACTTCTTGGGAGAGATATCTTGCAAGTCCATAAAGTTAGAAAACTGATAAACGGTTCCCAAAACGCCCCATATGCCCAAAAACTAGACCTCGGGTGGGTCATTATAGGTGATGTTTGCCTAGGGGGGTGCTCACAAACCGGCATCTGTTAATAACCTGCTCACTAGTACCTTCGAGAATGGTCGTCCTTCTCTTCTCCAACCCTGTCAGAATCACATCCTCATAAAAGAGTTACCACACAACAACACCTACGACGACGACCAAAATGACTTAGGAAGCACAGTGTTTAAGAGGACAAAGGAAGATGACCAGGTAGCAATGTCCATAGAGGATAGACTCTTCTTAGAACTTATGGAAAAGAGTATAGAGAAAGATGTGACTAATAGCTGGGTTGCACCTCTTCCCTTTAGACCTCAAAGACGACGTTTGCCTAACAACCGAGAACTAGCACATAAACACCTCTCGTCCCTAAGACACAATCTCCAAAGGAAACCAGAGATGAGTGAACATTTCTTTTCCTTCATGGAGAAAATATTCCAGAACGGTCATGCTGAGATAACCCCAGACCTCAAAGACACAGAAGAATGCTGGTACTTACCCATATTCGGAGTTTACCACCCTAAGAAGCCAGGGCAGATTAGAGTGGTGTTCGATTCTAGCGCCAAGCATGAGGGTGTCTCTCTAAATGATGTCCTTCTCTCGGGCCCTGACCTTAACAACAGACTGTTAGGGGTGCTTCTTCGCTTTCGCAAAGATTCAGTTGCGTTTATGGCAGACATACAACAAATGTTCTACTGCTTTCTTGTTAAAGAAGAACACCGTAACTTTCTGAGATTTCTCTGGTTCAAGGACAACAACCCTTCTGGAGACATCACAGAATACCGTATGAGGGTACACATATTTGGCAACAGTCCTTCCCCTGCTGTTGCTATGTATGGCCTCAGACACTCTGCTAGAGTAGGCGAGTCAGAGTATGGGTCAGATGTCAGACAATTTGTAGACAGAGATTTCTACGTAGACGACTGCTTGAAATCACTGCCTACAAATGAAGCCGCTATCAGTCTCCTCAAAAGGACTCAGGCAATGCTTGCCTGTTCCAACTTAAAACTTCACAAGATTGCTTCCAACAGTAGAGAAGTCTTGGAGGCCTTTCCTGTCGAAGATCGTTCTAACGAGTTAAAGGACTTAGATCTAGGCACAGACTCACTTCCCATGCAACGCAGTCTTGGTTTGCTATGGGACTTAAGATCTGACACCTTTACCTTTCAAGTAAACACAGAGGAAAAACCCTTTACCCGTAGAGGCGTCCTGTCTACCATAAATAGCCTGTACGATCCTTTAGGTTTTGCAACACCTATCACTATCCAGGGTAAGGCACTACTGAGAGACTTGACCTGTGAGTCGTTAGATTGGGACCACCCTCTCCCCACTGACAAGAAGAACCTATGGACAGAGTGGAAGGACTCACTGACAGTTTTATCTAACCTTAACATCCCACGCCCATATGTCCCTCTGTCATCTGAGGACTATCAGACGCAAAAGATGGCCAATTTACCACCTGACAGACTTAGCATGGATCCACCTTTTACCAATGTTGGCCTTGATGTTTTCGGTCCCTGGTCTGTCGCCACCCGGTACACAAAGAGGGGACACTCAAACAGTAAACGCTGGGCAGTTATATTCGTTTGCATGTCCATCAGAGCGGTTCACATTGAAGTTATTGAGTCAATGGACATTTCAAGTTTTATTAATGCTCTGAGACGTTTCATAGCAATCAGGGGTCCAGTGAGACTTATTCGTTCTGACAGGGGCTCAAACTTTGTGGGAGCAGTAAGAGAACTTCAAATTCCTTCTAACTTGGACGTCCTTACAGTACAAAAATACTTGAGTGAGCAAGACTGCACGTGGATCTTCAACCCACCTCACTCTTCTCACATGGGAGGTGTCTGGGAGAGGATGATAGGCATAGCCCGCAGAATTCTTGACTCTATCTTCCTGCAAGTAGGAACTGCAAGGCTTACTCACGAATGTTTAGTGACCTTTATGGCAGAGGTTACAGCTATCATTAATGCCAGACCTTTGACACCAATTTCAAGTGACTCTGAAGACCCGGTGATCCTCACACCCACCATGTTGCTCACGCAAAAGACTAATCTTGCCGGTGCTCCAGCTGGAGAGTTTTGTGAGAAAGATCTTTACAAGCGACAATGGAGACAGGTACAAGTTCTTGCCAATACCTTCTGGAGCCGGTGGAAGGAAAAATGTATATCTACTCTACAAGTGAGGAGAAAGTGGCACACTGGAAAGCCCAATCTTAAACCTGGGGACGTTGTGCTAATGAAAGACTGTCAGACGCTAAGGAACATGTGGCCTTTAGGTCTGATCACCAAAGTACTCCCAAGCAAAGATAATCGTGTCCGTAAGGTCGAGGTCAAGACATTTCAACAGAATGAGGTTAAAGTGTTCTTAAGACCAGTGAACGAACTTGCTCTGTTGTTTTCTATGGAAGACTCTGTTAGTGACGTCGTGTGACGTCAGACGGGGAGTGTGCTGTCTATCATAATGTTTATGCTTTAATAAGAAGAATCAGTGATAGATTTGTGTAAAGTTGTAATGTACGGTACATTAGTTATAGTGGAGTGTAGCACCATCTAGTGTCTTTTTGTGGTATTACGGCTGTTAAACCATTTCATATATATTAGTGAATGTATAGGAAGGAAGTTGTCATTAATCAGAGAATGCTGGGTAGAATCTTGACAGGAAGTGAAGCATTCCCCATTTTGTGTCTGAAAGTTATTACTGGAAGCAAGGCATGTGTTTCTCATCCATCGCCATCTACCCCTAGAGAGCTAAAAAAGTAAGTTTACTGTATCATCGGGTAAGGAAAATGCTGTTATGCATGCAATGTGATGTTTATGAAGTTTGTTTTTACTGTATTACAGTTTCACCTGGCTTGTCTTAATAAATCTGAGATCAAATAAATATGGTATCCAAGTTTGTGAGACAAGAAGGTTTAGCTCGATGTCTTCGGACAGAACAGTAGGAGATTTCTGGGAATTTGAATCTGTCTTGGCACTGCCAGGCTATCAGGGACAGTGTGTTTCAGTATGTTTCAGTGAGTTGTAGGAGATTTCTGGGAATTTGAATCTGTCTTGGCACTGCCAGGCTATCAGGGACAGTGTGTTTCAGTGAGCTGTAGGAGATTTCTGATAGTTAGAATCTGTTTTGGCACTGCCAGGCTATCAGGGACAGTGTGTTTCTGTGAGTTGTAGGAGATTTCTGGGAATTTGAATCTGTCTTGGCACTGGCACGCTATCAGGGACAGTGTGTATCAGTGAGTTGTAGGAGATTTCTGGGAATTTTAATTTGTGTTGGCACTGCCAGGCTATCAGGGACAGTGTGTATAGTGAGTTATACCACAGTTCAGCAAATTTGAATCTGCCTTGGCACAGACTGTTATCACTGTGTATCAATGAGTTATACCAGAGTTCAGCAAATTTGAATCTGTCTTGGCACAGCCAGACTATCAGGCACAGTGTGTATCACTGATTTATAGCATTGTTCTGGAAAATCTGTATATCTTTAATCTAATTCTAGATACCATACAATAACACAGTTTAAGCAGAGTTCATCTGTTTATCTATTGAGAGTTGAATCTAGCTGTTGCCAGCTATCAGGGTGTTGCAGCCTGCAGGAGAGGAAGTGAATCAGAGAGAGAGAGTAGAGGACATTGGCAGCCTTGCAGGGAAAATATCAGTAAAATTGCCGACTTATATCAGAGTTCTGAATATCTTTAATCTATATACCAACGTTGAATCTGAGTTCTGCATATCTTCAGTCTTTATAACAAAGTTGAATCAGACTTCTGTATATCTCCAATCTTTATACCAGAGTTGAATCCGACTTCTGTATATCTTTAATCTATATATCACTTACCATGTCAAAAAGACCAAAAAGGACAGGCAGACGCTCCCAGACACAGATAAGAGGGCAAGCAGCCTCTGTGTCGGAAGGCTGTGCCCCTGGTCGTCGGGGACGTGGTGCATCTTCTGCAGGGGCACACTTGTCCTTTCTAACTGGTGCTGACCATTTTATGCAGCAGTAACATACAGAGGATTTGGTGGATTGGCTAGCCAGGCCATCCTCATCCTCCGAGTCCTCTGCCAGCTAGGCTTGTAGTAGTTTACAGTCCACCTCAGCTGCCAAAACATCTAATTCATCCTCCATGTCCACAGCTACTCCTGCCGTAGCCTCACCATCATACACGGAGGAGTCAGCTGAATTGTTTGACTACAATGACAGTGACATGCAGCTTGAGGAACTCCAGTGCTCTGATTCAAACTCTGAGGTTGAGGAAGGGAGTATAATTAACCTAGAGGGAGGGGGTTCCAATGACACACAAATAACTGGCACTGATTTTGCCCCAGCAGCTGCAGCATGCTGCTAAATTGGCTCCAGTGATGCGGAGATAGGGGGTGATGATGAGGTCACTGACTCCACCTGGGTGCCTGATCGAACAGAGGAGTCAAGTGAGGAGGAGGAAGAAGCACAACAAACACGAGGCAAAACATCCTCTATGAGCAACCATAGCCAGTCCAAGGCATCAGAAGTCACAGCTGCTCAGGTGCAGATGGCTGTTCAGGTGGCTGCTCATCCAACACACCTCCAGAAAGCTGCTTATATGAGGTCTGTCTGCTCCACCACCTCTTCCTCCTCCTTCAATGTCTCTGGCGAAGTGGCAGTTAAACCGACGCGTGGCAAGGGCTACGCAATGGCTCAAGCAAAAAGATGCCATACTGTGCTTGATCTGGTTTGTTTAGGGGACAGGAGCCACACCGGGCCAGAAATTCTGTCAGCTCTGCAGGGGCAGGCGCAGAGATGGTTAACACCAAGCCAGCTTCAGCTGGGAATGGTCATCTGTGATAATGGCAGCAACCTTCTCTCCGCCCTACGCAAGAGTAAATTGACGCATGTACCATGCCTAGCACACGTCCTAAATCTAGTGGTACAGCATTTCCTAACCAGGTACCCAGGGCTGGCAGAGCTTCTCAGCCAGCCCAGAAAAGTCTGCAGCCACTTCAGATGGTCATTCCCAGCAAGTGATCGCCTGGCAGAAATTCAAAGAGAATTCCACCTTCCTACAAACTGCCAGATCTGTGACATGCCCACCAGGTGGAACTCGACATTGGCAATGCTGCAGCATCTGCACAAGCAGCAGAGGGCCATCAATGAGTACCTGTGTGAGTATGGCACAAGGACAGGTTCAGGTCAACTTGTTTCCCCCCCCCCGCAGTGGCTGATGATCAAGGATGCATGCACTTTACTGTCACCATTTGAGGAGGCAGCAAGAATGGTGAGCAGGGACAGTGCATGCATCAGTGACACAATTCCTTTAGTGTTCCTGCTGGAGCGCACTCTGTGCGGAATTATAGATGTGGTACTAGAGGCAGAGCAGCGGGAGGAAGAGGAGGCCTTCCCTAGCTTTCAAGGCCCCAGTCTTTACACAGACAGCATTCCTGCGGGTCTTCAGAGGAGGAGGGGGAATATTTAAGTAGTGGGGGCATTGAAGGTGGGATTCCTCAAGGGAGGGTTTTGTGTGCCCAGAAACACAAGGGCGAGTGCGTGGCTGGGAGGAGGAAGTGCACGATGGGGTCATCCTCATTGACCAGGAAGACTCGGAAGCCAATGCCACCTCCAACCTACGCTGCATGGGCTCCCTTATCCTGCAAAGCCTGCTAAAGGACCCCAGGATTCGTGCTATCAAGGAGTGGGATCATTACTGGTTGGCAAGCCTTCTTGATCCACGATACAAGGGTAAAGTTGCAGAGCTCATCCTGCTCGCACAGAGGGAGGACAGGATGAAACTGCAGTGGACAATGGAGTCCGTCCTCGGATGCCAGTCTCTGTTCTAATTCGGTGGAGAAATCAGATATATGCGCGCATAAAGAAATCACACAGACAAGGAATACGTCTATGTGGCTTTCAAGCCAATGACTTCTCTGCCCTTTATTGATTTACAAGGCTTTTTATGCTACTTCGCATGTAACGAAAACAGGCTGTTGCCCAACATTCTATTCGTCATTAATATTGTGAAATTACAGACTTTTGTTTAATAACAGTTAAAGAAAATAAAACATCAGCTTCTTCGGTTGTCCTTAGCCATCAAGGACGTCGTTACAGGACGTTCCAAGATGTTCCAAAACATTCTCTTCTTGATACTTGGAAAAGAAACTACATGTGCATACAAAACAATCAGCTAAGATAGCGTGTTTAAACAATAATATGCATTTGATTCATAAATCCTGATTAACCATTTAAACTACTCAAATGAGCATTTTTCTAGGCCTCTTTCTAAGCCTTTGAATATTATAAAAGCGAATATATACATTTCTGTCCACAACAAAACAACTTGAGGACGCTCTAAAGCGACACTTGTGTAACACCTTTCCAGGCACTGGTAGGTTACCAAGTGATGACACAGGTGCTTCTGAGGCTGCGGATGATCAGAGGAAGAGAGGTGAAGGCCGGGGCCGCTTGACTGATGCCTTTTTAATTTTTTTTAGTCCACCACGCCCAGGGATGTCAAATGTAGGCACCCATTGCCAGCGTCTTCACCGTATGGTGCAGGACTACCTAGGGGCAAGGACAGACCTGAATACCTTTACAGCAGATGATCCATTGGCTTACTGGGTGTTGAGATTGGATCACTGGCCAGAATTTAGCCAATATGCTATGCAGCTTCTAGGTTGCCCTTCATCCAGCGTGCTTTCTGAAAGGACGTTCAGTGCTGCTGGAGGTTTTGTCACAGACAAAAGAGTGCGTCTACCATAAACAGTTAGAAGGTTAAACAGAAAAACAGTGAAGCGCCTCCAGAACGGTGACTAAATGTCCACGCTACACATTGAATATGGGGGTTCTCCTAAAAAACAAAATTCATGTATTACAAAAAGTCAACAGAGCGCCAGTAGAACTGGATGTACAATCAGTCACCATACATGTCCAAAAGATCTTTTCAAATAGGCTGTCTTCTAGATCGTTCCAAAAGAACCACTTCTCCAATTTTAGAATAATTTCTGCAGAAGAGAAAGAATATACTAGTGCATTCCTCCATAAGAGAGAGGTTAACCAGTCATGGTCCAACTCACATGGTGTTGAGCCTAGCCTCGGCTCTAGGGTGAATGGCGTATTTGGGTCTTCAAAAGGATATTCAGGTGCCCATATACCCGCACTAGAATTTTTTTTTCCAAACACTTCCCCTGCAGTGGATCAGAAAAATACCAACGCACTTTTGGTGCAATATCGTTATGGGATAGTATGGAGTAGGTATTAAAAGTGGTTACACTCACATATTAATGAGCCGCATTGGCTCCAAGATGACACATGGGAATATCAAGGTCATTCCAAAACCTTCTTTAAAATCACGTTCCAGGAAGCAGCAAGTTTAAAAATAAAATTTATTTATTACATAAAATTATATTTACCAGAAAGCGTTTCGCTCCTTAGAGCTTCTTCAGCTGGTATCAACATGTCTTGTGTCTGCTGCTTCCTTATAAAGTCTAAATGATCCATTACATCTTTAACTTTAATTAAAACACCTGAGTTTAACTAAGGCCAATTAAAACCAATTAAAATAAATTGAAAACAATTGAAAACACTTGTGGTTTATAAAATGGTGGATGTATGTCCTTTAGCACTGTCCTCCAGCGTGAACCGCATATCCACACCTTTAGGTAATACCTAATCACAAAGGCATTTATGGGTCCCAAAGAATGCAATCACGCATGCGCATAATAAGACGCATGCGTATAGCCGCACCAGGCCGTCTCATAATTGAGGTCCGAATTATCTTTAAGTGCATAGACCACGTAATTGTGCGTTCTACCATCATATTGGCCGCCATGTTCCCGGTGGTATAACGCTAGCCACAGGCCGCCTCTAATCCAGCACCTGATCTCACACGCTGTCCCACCAAAAACATGGCGGACGGCGGAGTGCTATACCTCGGGACAAAATCAACCCTGGACATAGACCCAAGTGTACATTCCAGTTGTAAAAGGACTCAGTTATCCAACTCAATCAGGACATACGATCGCAAATAATTTTGATCGCGCATATACTTAATACATGTATACAGCCGATTGGTCATCCTATCACCCAATCGTCACAGGGGTCCAGAAGTACACTGTCCCACCAAAAACATGGAGGACAGTTTTATATTAAACCTCGTAATCTCTGGATACTAATAAAAACATCGTAAATGTATATATATAGTGAACACATAATACAATAAACTCAACTTAGCAAAGGTTAAAATGATACAATTCTAAGGTCAAATCACCTCTTCTATGTAAGTGGTTTATCCCTCTTAAGATCAACGCAATATTTGGTGATATTAACTATATAGTGACTTATATAAAGTGCTGTGCTGTGTCAATTACATCGAATCAATAAATAGTAGCATGAATTATATAATATAAGTACTAACATTGAGGAACTATCTACAAATTTATAAAAAACGTGAACTAAAATTGTGTACCTCAATTTGAGCTCTAAAGTGGACATCAATTAAATAAAGTGCAAAATTACTTATATAATAAAATTCTTATAAAAATGTATATAGTAGGATAGTGAATGAATTAATCTTATGTAGAGATGAATTAATCTTATGTAGAGAGGTCAATTCTATTAAAGTGCAAACATTACTTTTATATTAATTATTGTATATATTAAATGAACTAATTAGATATATGTGCAAAATCGCTAAAGAAAGGTAAGTATAAACAAAGTGAGCAGCTGCAGGGCCTGTCCGAATGCAGATGGGCCTGTCCGAATGCTCTATCTGCATTCGGACAGGCTGCAGCTGCTCTCCGCTCATACTTACCTTCCTTTAGCGACGCCGGGAAAGTTTCCCCATGTGCACTCGTAGGAAGGACCCCAGTCGCGAACACATGGTCCCACGTGGTCGAGGCTGGGGACCTTCCAAGGAGCGCGTGCGCAAAGACTTTCCCGGCGTCGCTAAAGGAAGGTAAGTATGCTCCAGGTGAGCTGGGGGGCATTATCCCTGAGCTGGGGGGCATATCCACCAGCTGGGGGCATATCCATGAGCTGGGGGGCATAGCCACGAGCCGGGGGGCATATCCATGAGCTGGGGGTATATCCAAGAGCTGGGAGGCATATCCATGAGCTGGGGGGGCATTTCCACGAGCTGGGGAGGGCATTTCCACGAGCTGGGGGGCATTTCCACGAGCTGGGGGGCATATCCACGAGCTGGGGCAATATCCATGAGCTGGGGGGCAGTATCCATGAGCTGGGGGCAGTATCCATGAGCTGGGGGGCATATATCCATGAGCTGGGGGCATTTCCATGAGCTGGGGGCATTTCCATGAGCTGGGGGCAGTATATCATGAGCTGGGGGGCAGTATATCCATGAGCTGGGGCAATATCCATGAGCTGGGGCAATATCCATAAGCTGGGGCAGTATATCCATGAGCTGGGGCAATATATCCATGAGCTGGGGCAGTATATCCATGAGCTGAGGGGCAGTATCCATGAGCTGGGGCAATATCCATGAGCTGGGGGCATTTCCATGAGCTGGGGCACTATATCCATGAGCTGGGGCATTATCCATGAGCTGGGGCAATATCCATGAGCTGGGGGCAATATCCATGAGCTGAGGGCAGTATCCATGAGCTGGGGGGCAGTATCCATGAGCTGGGGGGCATTATCCATGAGCTGGGGGGCATATCCATGAGACCTGGGGGCTTTATATGAGGTCTGTTCTTATTGGAAAGCGGTCACATGACATAAGATAAAAGTATCGGTACTCGTACTCGGTCTTAAAAAAGCAGTATCGGTGCATCCCTAGTTATGGGGACCTCCTAGGCACAATATTTGAAGGAATTTTTCGTTTTTATACTTAACCTTTATTTCATGGAAAACTCACTGTTCCTTTAAAAATGTTTTATTGTTTTACTTTTTGTCCTTGCTTCCTGTCCCCCAGGGCACTACCCGGACCCCCATACACCTTTTATGGCAAATATTTAGCAAATATTCCCTCTTGGAGGGCACTCTAAAAATCGAACGTTCGGGTCCCATTGACTAACATTGAGTTCGGATCATGTTCGAGTTCGAACTCGAACTTTTGAAATTGTTTGAAGTCGAACTGAACACGGGGCTCATCAATTTCGGCTCATCCCTAATCCTAAACATACCACCTTATCAGTGAAGCATGGTGGTGGTAGTGTCATGGCGTGGGCATGTATGGCTGCCAAAGGAACTGGTTCTCTTGTATTTTTTGATGATGTGACTGCTGACAAAAGCAGCAGGATGAATTCTGAATTGTTTCAGGCAATATTATATGCTCACATTCAGCCAAATGCTACAGAACTCATTGGACAGAGCTTCACAGTGCAGATGGACAATGACCCAAAGCATACCGCAAAAGCAACCAAAGAGTTTTTGAAGGGACAGACGTGGAATGTTATGCAATGGCCAAGTCAATCACTTGACCTGAATCCCATTGAGCATGCATTTCACTTGCTGAAGACAAAACTGAAGGGAAAATGTCCCAAGAACAAGCAGGAACTGAAGACAGTTGCAGTAGAGGCCTGGCAGAGCATCACCAGGGATGAAACCCAGCGTCTGGTGATGTCTATGCGTAAAGTGTTTGCAACCAACTATTAATAAGGGAAAGTTTGATTTATGATTATTATTCTGTCCCATTACCTTTGGTCCCTTATCAAGTGGGAGGCACATCTGCAAACTGCTGTAAGTCCTACACTGTTTACCTGAGTTGGATGTACATACCCTCAAATTAAAGCTGACAGTCTGCAGTTAAAACACATTGTGTTTGTTTCATTCCAACTCCATTGTGGTGGTGTATAGAGCCAAAGATGATAGAATTGTGTCGATGTCCCAATATTTCTGGACCTGACTGTATATGTCTTGCTTTATTCTCATGTATACATTGGGGCTGAGCCGTACACCACCGTGTTCGGTTCGCATTCGAACTCGAACAATTTTAAAAGTTCGAAAGTTTGAGTTCGAACGCGAACACGAACCAAACTCAATGCAAGTCAATGGGGCTGAAAGTTTGATTTTTAGAGTGCCCTGCAAGAGGGCATATATGCTAGATATTTGCCATTAAAGGTGTATGGGGGTCCGGGTAGTGCCCTGGGGGACAGGAAACCAGGACAAAAAGTACAGCTATAATCACTCTCAGAAGGCACAGAGCGGCATTCTGGAAATGCAAAGAGGCTCCAAGGCAGGAGTTCAGAACAAGCGGGTCTGGAGCTGCGGATCAGGCTGCTCGAGGCACTGAGTTCTGTGCAACTCAGAGGCCGGGCTGATCCTGGTAAGGGGGTGTCTGGAGAGCCAGGACAGACGGGAAGAGATGGTGTCCCGTCACACTCACCCCCAGAGGAGCCGCTGAATAAACCTCGGGATAGCCTCACTGCACTAGGAATTAATACACGCCAGCATTGTTGTGGGTTTTTTCTGGTTTTATATACTTTACTAAAGATAAAGTGTCATTAAATATAAATGCGCGTTGAATGAATTTGCAGGATGCGCCACACTGGAAAAAAACACGCAGCGGATAAAGAACGGATAACACCCTCAGTTCTGGAGTGTAAGTCCCGCAAAATAGGTCAAAATATATATATATATATATATATATACAAAGTTTAGGGTACCCGGGTACTGTGTTCGACTGGCCAGTGAACGAAAAGAGCAATCTTCGACTAGTCAACGTTGGGGCCCTGTGAATTTAAACAATATTGCAAGCGTGTGTTTCTGTTTTGGAACGGTGGCCTCTCACCCATCTGACGAATGAAACTGTCCAGCACTCGATGCCTCGACCAAAGGATCTTCTCCGCTGTGTACTGGGACTCTGTGCCACCGAATCTGCTCCCTGCTTGCCAAATCGTCGCAACTGGAACAATCGATCCGCAGCCTTCACTCCCAATCGATCGGCGAGGCCACCTAACACGGGGTCCTGCCAGAACCAGCTTGTCCTCCAAACCTCTCAGCGCTGGGTAGGTAGGTGTGATGTTTAGACAGATTCCCTGTCTGTCTCAGAGGTTTCCAGGTTGGGAGTGGTTCTTATGTCACTCCCCTTGTCATGTGCCTGCGCCCTCACTCGCTCGGACCCCGGTTCCAGCACATACCACATCGTCGTACACAGCCAACGACTCCTCCTTGATCCGCCAGGTTCCCTGGTTGCGTCCACGGCAAGCCGCGCATGCGCGGACAAGACAGGCGCCTTTAGCTTGCGTTCCAGGGAATGGCGTCGCACACCAATGACGCAGACCCGGAAGTGAGTTACGGATTACAGGGGAAGACGCCGGCACCTGCCTCCAATCAACCTCCCATAAAAGAAGTCAGCGGATGGTGAGTAATCGCTCGTTATTGTTCCCAGAACGCTTAGAGCTACCTTACCTACTGACCTCCCGTTGCTGATACCTTGCTGTGAATATATGACGATCCCTGAACGCCGCCTGCCTCTTTGACCCTTCGCTTGTACTTGACGATCCTTGAAACGCCGCCTGCCTCTTTGAATTTTAGACGGTCTCTGACGATCCCTGAACACCACCTGCCTCATTGAATCTCCGCTTACGTTTGACGATCCCAGTATACCCACCTTACCATCTCAAAGGATCCTATTATCGAGCCTGTGGACCTTCCATCAAAGTAAGATACTATTCTTATCCAATTGTATACTGTCGCTAGAAGAGATCTGGAATCGAAGAACCCCCACAACCCTGACACCACCTCTACTGTATATAAGTTGCTGTGTCGGTATATCTCCAGCCCTTATCACAGTGGTTGTCTTGAACAGGACTACTAATCTCCAAGGTCGGTTCAACATCCTGTCTTTGCACTACGTATTTGAGACCCCTCTTCCCTGCTGCAGTGCATACTGGATGAGGAAGCTGTACCAGTCCAGGAAGAACACAGCCTTCTGATCTGTTGCAGAGATCAGCCATGCAGGGAAGCGTTTAGGCACAGAGTATATGCTGGAAACCTGTCCTGTTATTAATGCACAGACAATAATCTGATTCTGTACAGAACCCTTCTGAGAACTGTCTGAGTAATAAACATTCCCTGGTTAATCGTGACATCTGGCCTGTGTGTAAGTTACTGGACAATACTCACAGAGATACATCCAACACCTAATTGCATGCCCACACCTTTGGGACATGACATTAGGTCACAGCACAATTTCTGTCCTGATCTCCAGCACCAGTAAGACAGCGTCTGTACTCCAGCCTGGTTACGATCCCTGACAGCTCCAACGTGCTCCACCTTTCACTGCTCCGCTCACTCTCTGAGCGCCAAACATGAGGCTCCCCAGTATATCCTCCTCTTTGTACCACCCACTTCCTGTCCTCACGCAAAGGGTGAATGGAGATGGAGTCCACATATTCCACAATGTCTCCATCTGGTGGCAGCAATAGTTCAATGCACCAGAATACAGTTTTTAAAGCAGCGCTATACTCTCCCCCCCTAAATTCTTGGGTCCTTCCAAGGGAGTGAAACAGATACATTCAGGCTCAGTAGCAGACATATAATGGGTCAGATATACATCCTCAAGTTGACACATGTCCCTAGCTACCTCGGCTAGCATAGCAGACACTTCGGGCAGCCTTTGCACAGTGGTAACAGCTTCTTCAGTGCTATGTCCCGGTGAATCATAGGTAAGTCTCTGAGGGGGCCGAATCGAACGTTTGGACACTATCGGAGTCAGAAGACGTCTCACCAGATCAGTATTCGTCCCCACTATCTTAGAACTTCGGCTGGCCCC
Source organism: Leptobrachium leishanense (assembly GCA_009667805.1). Taxonomy (NCBI): domain Eukaryota; kingdom Metazoa; phylum Chordata; class Amphibia; order Anura; family Megophryidae; genus Leptobrachium; species Leptobrachium leishanense. The sequence continues at coordinate 242,038,194 of CM019066.1, forward strand.
CGAACGGCGAGGACCCACAATGGCCAATGCATCACAGCCTCCAGACTGTCCGACTTCAGATCCAATTTCTAACTTCACCTGTAGGTATCCATCATAGGGAAGCTTCTCAGTTCCGATACCCCAGATCTCAAGGTCCTTTAGTTTCTTTAAGGGTATGTGCTTCAAGTGCTTCTCGTAGAAGTCTCGATAGATCAATGTCACTTGAGCACCTGAGTCTAACAGAGCTTTAGTGTAGACTCCCTCTACTTGGATTGGAACGATGGGAGAAGGACCTATCAGCTGGTCAGGAAACTTGCTTGTAGCAGCAGGAGATATAGACCCAGTTCGCTGTACTCTAGCCTTCCTCCTGACTCGTGGAGGTTTTGGGTGTGCATTGCTTTCCCGTGACATAGGACCGGATACCAAGGGAGTAACTCTTTCCATCCTGGTAGGCCCAGAATTTGGCAAGGATCTGGACCTTCTCGGCCTTTCAGTTCTGGCTTGAAAATTGGAGCGTTTTCGATCGTTGGGTACCTAGTTTGCTCCCTCACTTGGGCCCTCTGGCGTTTCCCACCTGTGAGGTAGATAGCAGCCCTTCTAAGGCCTTTAAGAACTCTTCAACTCTTTTTCCTTCAGGTCTTTGGTTTTTACACTGTGCTCTGAAATGACCCATTTCTCCACAACTGTAAGGGCAGAGGCTCTGACCCCTGTGTAGTGTTGTGCATATGGAACCCAATGGCAAGCTGAAGAAGGAGACCAGGAGATGTACATGAGCAGTTGAGTATTTACTGAGATGAAACAAAATATAAGTCCAGAACAAAAGACTAACGCAAAAGGTTTCTCTTGGCAAGAATAAAGTCCAGAACGGGGAATTGTGAGTAAGGGTCTTCAGATTTAGATGGGGCACAACGTAAGTCCAGAACGAAGGATTGTAGAAGAGGGTAACGTGAGCTGAGGTCTTTGAGACAAACCGGGGTAGAGGAGTTGGACTTGGTATCGTGGTCTTGGAAGCAATTCTGGAGATAGGGTCTGGAGCTGGTACCGTGGACATGGAAGTAAGCCTGGAGATGGAGCTGGTACCATGGACATGGAAGCAAGCCTGGAGATGGAGCTGGTACCGTGGACGTGGAAGCAAGCCTGGAGATGGAGCTGGTACCGTGGACGTGGAAGCAAGCCTGGAGATGGAGCTGGTACCATGGACGTGGAAGCAAGCCTGGAGATGGAGCTGGTACCGTGGACGTGGAAGCAAGCCTGGAGATGGAGCTGGTACCGTGGACGTGGAAGCAAGCCTGGAGATGGAGCTGGTACCATGGACGTGGAAGCAAGCCTGGAGATGGAGCTGATACCGTGGACGTGGAAGCGATCTGGGGTAGAGGGTCTGGAACTCAGGATTTACTTGGAACAGGAACGAAGAGGGAACACTGCATAACTGAAGCGGTGAACCACAGTATAACCTGGTTAATGAACTGAGAAAGGCGGCAGGTTTAAATAGGGTTTAGAGGATCATAAGAACACCGTTCACCTGGGACTCATAGGTGGCGCTGGGATACCTGAGTACTTGAAAGGTTAATTGGTGGCATTCGAGGATCTCCAGTGTAGGTGTCATGTAGTACCCATAAGCTAACAGCAGAGGGCGCCAGAGTACCAAGTTCATTTTCTAGGAAGGCATGCTATCGCGCGTGCGTGCTTCCGGCATTCGGATCCTGGCGGCGGCATGGGGTGGACCTGGAGCTCTCTCCTGCTTGCAGGCAGAGAGCGTGGAGCGATGCGCCACGAGGGACTTCAGGTGAGTACTGCAGGTGTCCCAACATGGCGGCCGGGGCCGAGAGCGGGGAATGACAACAACTGAAGCATTTCTTCTTTGAAGACGGAGGCGCACTTGCTCGTGGTGATTCATTTGAAGGACCCTGGCCAAAGGTCACAGCAACTCCTGTTGTCCGCATATCGTTGAGGAACTTCTGCATATCGGTCTGTGTCTCTGCCACCTTCAAAATTACCCGGCACAGTTCCGTGTGTGCCTGTTCCATTTCAGCTTGAGCTTCTTGCACCTTCTTAACAGTCTTTTGTATCTCACTATATGCCGGAATTGTTAACTCTTTTGCAGCACTCTCTGTTGATATAGGAACAACCAGCTGCTCTTGTCTGTCAACTTCGGACCCATAGGCATCCAACGAATCATCTTCAGTCGGCGAATATTCGTTATGTCTCACGGGTTGTGCGTAAGCTCTTTCTCCTCTTCTTAAGGATTTTTTTTCAGCAGAGCTTTTTCCTCTCAAACAGCTCAAATCAGTTCCAGGTATTTAAATTCACGGTTACCTTCTCTGGTTTTCAGCTGTAACATCACAGGATCTAGAGGTTGAGCGCCCCTCAATATCTGCTGCATTCTGATTTTATCTATTGTGGCAGGTTCGGTCCCTTTCTTAAGAAGTATCTGGTGCAGAATCTTATCCAGGCGCCTCATATATTCAGTCATTTTCTCACCCTTTCGCTGGTAGGTGTGTTCATACTGGTACATGAGCTCAGCAGCCTTTTCTGTTTACCTAAATATATTACAGGAAGTTTTCGGGCAATCTAAAGCAGTACAGTCTTGCTTACTCAACTTCAGATTTCTGACACCCTCTGATGCAGGTCCCTTCAGGCTCTCTGTAATTCTCTGTTTCTTTTGCACTTCAGGGACATCCCACTCATCCAGAGCCTTCATCGCCTGTTCTACCCATTCCTCGAAGGTTTCTTCTCCCGCCGGAGTTGGTACGTTTCCTGAAAAATTCCTCAACCGTCGGTAACCAAAATTAGTGTGTTGGAGGGTTTGTTCTTTGACATTTAGCCAGCAAGTCTCCGACAGCCACGATGAACTCTGGCCCGATCATGGCCAGCGGACTGGGCACAGGAACGTTTGCGGGATCACCACGTGGCGCACTTGACTGAATCAGTTGAACTTCCACATCATCGGTCAGCTTTACACCTGTGCCCTGAAAGCACACTGGAACACCCTTTCTCCACTCAAAAAGAACAAATGTTTGAGAAGTCTCTGGGTTTGCTTTAATGTCCAGAATTAACCCCAATGATCTGGTGTCAGCACGGCCACGGCCCAGTGAATATGGTCTTTGGCCCAAGTGTCTGCGGGAATGTCCATAACTACACTTAACCCTATCTGGCTACTGTGCTCCTCATACCATTTGGCGGGCAGTGTATGGATCCATATTAACCTTTTAATTGCGGTATCTAAGAGACTGAGATCCTGGACGAGCCCCCACGTGTAGTGCTCACCCCCAGAGGAGCCGCTGAATAAACCTTGGGATAGTCTCACCGTACTAGGAATTATTACACACCAGCACTTTTGTGGGTTTTCTGGGTTTTATATACTTTACTAAAGATAAAGTGTCATTAAATATAAATGCGCGTTGAATGAATCTGCAGGATGCGTCACGCGGGAAAAAAAAAACACGCAGCGGAAAAAGAATGGTTAACCCCCTCAGTTCTGGAGTGTAAGTCCCGCAAAATAGCTCAAAATATATATATATACAGTTGTGTTCAAAATTATTCAACCCCCACTGAAATTGAGTGTTTTGGCCAGTTTGACATTGATTTTGATCATTCAGTCATCTTGCTTACAATTAAATCAAAGAGGCACGTGTAGGTCAGACAAATATAACATAACATTTATAATGAAATAACCACAAATGTCTTTTCTGTGCTCACATCATCATCAGTTTTATTCAACCCCCAAGTGACATTCAATCTTAGTACTTAGTACAACATCCTTTTACAGTTATAACAGCTTTTAAACGTGAAGCATAGCTTGACACAAGTGTCTTGCAGCGATCTACAGGTATCTTCGCCCATTCGTCATGGGCAAAAGCCTCCAGTTCAGTCACATTCTTAGGCTTGCGCACTGCAACTGCTTTCTTTAAGTCCCACCAGAGGTTCTCAATCGGATTTAAGTCAGGTGACAGCGATGGCCACTTCAAAATGTTCCAGCCTTTAATCTGCAACCATGCTCTAGTGGACTTGGAGGTATGCTTGGGATCATTGTCCTGTTGAAAGGTCCAACGTCTCCCAAGCCTCAGGTTTGTGACGGACTGCAACACATTGTCATCCAATATCTCCTGGTACTGAAGAGAATTCATGGTACCTTGCACACGCTGAAGCTTCCCTGTACCTGCAGAAGCAAAACAGCCCCAAAACATGATTGACCACCCACCATGCTTCACAGTAGGCAAGGTGTTCTTTTCTTCATAGGCCTTGTTCTTCCTCCTCCAAACATAGCATTGATCCATGGGCCCAAACAGTTCTAATTTTGTTTCATCAGTCCACAGAACACTATCCCAAAACTTCTGTGGTTTGTCCACATGACTTTTGGCATACTGCAGTCGACTCTTCTTATTCTTTGGAGACAGCAAGGGGGTGCACCTGGGAGTTCTGGCATGGAGGCCTTCATTACGCAGTGTGCGCCGTATTGTCTGAGCTGAAACTTCAGTACCCACATCTGACAAATCTTTTCTCAGTTCCTCAGCAGTCACACAGGGACTTTTCTCCACTCTACGCTTCAGGTAGCGCACAGCAGTCGAAGTCAGCATCTTCTTTCTGCCACGACCAGGTAGCATTTCAACAGTACCCTTTGCCTTGAATTTGCGAATGATGCTTCCTATGGTCTCTCTTGGTATGTTTAACATCTTTGCAATCTTCTTATAGCCATTGCCCTTCCTGTGAAGAGTAATCACCTCTTCTCTTGTCTTCCTGGACCATTCTCTTGACTTCACCATGTTTGTAACCACACCAGTAAATGTCTAGAAGGAGCTGAGTATCACAGTCATTTTAAAGCTGCCTAATTGGTGCTTATTATGCTTTATTGCTGCTCCGTGACATCCACAGGTGTTTTCAATACCTGATTGAAAACACTTGAATGAACCTCTGTTCTTCAGAGTGGTAGTCTTTAAGGGGTTGAATAATTGTGTCAATGAAGAAATCACAAAAGAAACATTTACTACTGTATTACAAAACCAATTAATGTCATTTTAGTTGCAAATGGTTCTTTAAAAAGTCCTTGTAGGATTTCATTCTGAATACAATTACAAATGTACACTAAATTCCCTAAAACCCTTTACAGCATTGGGGGTTGAATAATTTTGAACACAACTGTATATATACAAAGTTTAGGGTACCCGGGTACTGTGTTCGACTGGCCAATGAACGAAAAGAGCAATCTTCGACTAGTCACCGTTGGGGCCCTGTGAATTTAAACAATATTGCAAGTGTGCGTTTCTGTTTTGGAACGGTGGCCTGGAGGCCTCTCACCCATCTGACGAACAAAACTGTCCAGCACTCGATGCCTCGACCAAAGGATCTTCTCCGCTGTGTACTGTGACTCTGTGCCACCGAATCTGCTCCCTGCTTGCCAAATCTCCGCAACTGGAACAATCGATCCGCCGCCTGCACTCCCAATCGATCGGTGTGGCCTCCTAACGCGGGGTCCCGCCGGAACCAGCTTGTCCTCCGAACCTCTCAGTGCTGGGTAGGTAGGTCACAGCACGATTTCTGTCCCGATCTCCAGCACCAGTAAGACAGCATCTGTACTCCGGCCTGGTTGCGATCCCTGACAACTCCAACGTGCGTCCTCCACCTTTCACTGCTCCGCTCACTCTCTGCGTGCCAAACACGAGGCTCCCCAGTATATCCTCCACTTTGTAACACCCACTTCCTGTCGTCACGCAAAGGGTGATGGAGTCCGCTCTGTCCAGTATATTCCACAATGTCTCCATCTGGTGGCAGCAATAGTTCAATGCACTAGAATACAGTTTTTAAAGCAGTGCTACACCTTTATTACAACAGACTTCCATAGATCTCGAGCCTTGGTAAGATTACAATTTTTCTTGCTGGAGGCAGATAGCCTCTATCAAAAAGACCATTATACATAAATTTATGTATTTGTTACAGAATCTTTCTTTCCTAATCAGACTATATTTCGATATATACAGATTTGAAAAAAACTGTCAACATAAATTGTTAAAAGTATATGATCTTGCAAATGCTCTCGTATCCATCATCACACACTCTGTACTTTGCCTATTACTGACAAATTATCTTCATTATTCCCATGCTGGATGACCCTGAATAATTTTCAAGACATTAGTTTGGCAGAATTCCAAAGCGACAAGGCCAGTTATTTTATGACAACAAATTATTTCCCCCTTACATGAGGATGACATCTCCCACATATCATTCAATCCGTTCACCTGTCTGATGATACAACGGCAATCGGAAGCTTCTCCCCTAAAAGAATGGTTGACAGAGTGTCTGGCGAATCAAACAATGGCACTGCTCACTTTATCGGTTCCAACATCTCTATATTTTTTATGTCTAATGTAGTGTCATTGTCAACTTTTCAATTACAAAGTGAACAATTCTGCTGTAATAGCTCACCTTGTCTTATCCCTCACTGGGAGTCTGTGCTGAGCAGATGACACAACACATTTTTATATATTTCATCATCTGAAACATAAGTGCCCTCTTCACTGAATATTACTGTGCACAGAATGGAGGTCCTTTGCTCTGTCTGTATACGATATAAGGTCAAGTGAGGTATCCTCTCAAAGGTCAGGGTCTGAAACCAAATATGACTAGATGAAATGTAAAAATAATAATATATATATTTTTTTTAATTTTAATGCAGCACCACTGTCTGCTTTTCACTTATAAAATGAACAATGCAATTCTCAACTTGTCATTGACCTTGCTGTAAGCAAGTGTGGAGGAAATGTCACAGTGCAGGTTTATGTACTGCATCTTCAAAATTGTAAGCAGCGCTGAATTGAATTCTGCACTGAAATAGTGTATTATCTAAATCCCATGTTATCTGTTATTTCAGAATTGGTCAAATAGGCAGCTGGATAATTAATACATGCATTTTTGGCTCAAAGTCTGTTCTAAAAATAAGTTGTGATACAATTGTTATTAGATGAAGAAGTCTTAGGAGCCAGTCTAAAAAATGTTAACTTTACCTACATCTATTGAGCATGTTAATTTGCATCTATTTATTTCTATGTATTTCCTACATTTAGCAAGTCCATCCTTTTTAAAGCAAGAGTCTGAAGATTCTTCATTTAAAACGTAATATGGCAGGCAATGTATAATGGATGTAAATTAGGATTAGGGATGTGTATGGCTGAAAAATTAGTTTAGTTTAGTTTTGCTTCATTTCGTTTTTAAATTATTTTGTTTCCGGAATTTCGTAACTAATTTCTTTTCGTTTCAGATCGATTCAAAATTTTGTATTGATTTAAAATTTCGAATCGATCAGATTATCATATATCAATTCGATAGTTGACATCAATTTTGGATCACTAAATAAAACCCCAATTAAACAAATTTTGCTGTTAAAAGACAAGCTAAGGTTAAATTGATCTGCCTCACAGATTTAGTATTTGATTTAATTTAACAAATACAGGTGCTTGTGAAACTGTGAAACAAAATTAATTTGATTCATAAAGTTGTTTGCTGACTGCATTACTTGTATTGTATGTATTTTAATTTAAGATCAATTCAATAGTTGATATATCAATTCGATAGTTGATATCAATTCGAATTCCGGAACACCAACAAAAAAAATTATTAAAATTTTTCTTTTATGATGATGACACAGTGTAAAACGAAATAAATTTGTTATATACCATTTCATTTAGTTTCAAATTTGTATCGTATCGATTCGTTATTCGGGAGTAGTTCTGAAATACGAATTAATGGATTTCGTTCAGAATTCCGAATTTTTCCGAAATGAATGCACATCTCTAATTAGAATAATGTGTGTTTAAACAAGCTGAATTGATTTAGGCTAAGCTAATAAAGAAGTAGGCTGTCCCTTTAGGAATAATTATAAACAACAAAATAAACCGCATTATGCTACGTCTATTAAATTGATGCATAGGCCAGAAATCATGTATAAAACATGGCACAATTGCATGCAACGGAAAAAATCCTTTTGTCTATTTCTAACCCGACAATACAAATCAATTTTTAGAAAGCAGGAAAATTTTGGTTACAGGTTTTCAAGAAGGATTTTATGCAAGTGACACTAAAATCCAGAACTGACAAAACTAAAATAACCAGTGGTTTATCTGAAAAAGACCAAAATAAATCTTGATGTAGCATTCCCATGAATAAAAAGTTCATTAGAACAGGGGTCAAGTTGGACAGGAAAGGTTGCAAGTAGAGATGCACCATTTTCACACATTGTAGAGCTGAAGGTGTTCAAACATATATTTCCATGTTATGTCAAAATAAGCATTTGTGATGATAATGAAAATACATTTAGATGTGGTGTGTGGGTTAAGGTCCAGATGACAGTGGGTGGCAGTTATCTTGGTGACATCCAACACTTATTTTTCATAGAACCTGTGTATAAATGACAAAGAAAGGGCTCTATTTCAGCTTACCTTTTAATAGGGAGTTACTATTGGAAAAAGTTGGTATGAGAACTTAACCAATAGCTTCCTATTACATGCTCTAGTACAGTTGAGCTACTATGATAGCTGCTTGATTCATATGGGAGCCGCTAACAGTTAATCGGCAGTGGTACGTACATCGCCACTGGTACCATCTCCAGGAGTCCATAGAATCACACAGGGCTGGTGGAAGTACAATATGAACTATTTTCTCTCAGTGTCTTTCTGCTTGCAGCCACATGAGGCAGCAGATAGATGTCATCTGCATCTTAAGACTGGAGGTGATTATCTGATTTGAGTGTTAAGTGATTTTGAAAAACATTTACAAAATCACTAAACTCCAGGTTTTAGCAATTTTTTTTATTACCAATACGCATTAGCAACCATGGAATCGCTTCCAAACTGGCTGCATGCATATTACAGTAATGCTTCCTACACAATGTAAAGACAAACTTAATTTATAGTAACCTGCAGCAATAGCTGAGATCCAAGTATAGTCTGAGGCTTGGCTGGAATAGAATGGGATTCATTATGATTAAAAAGTGGGGCTGTTATACATAATGGCTGACTCATTAGTAATAAGAGTATAGAATAGGGCCCTAAATGTGTGAATTCTATACCAGCCTTTTTAAATAGTTGAGTATTGTAGTGTTGTGGCAGTAAGACAGGTTCCATTATTTTCCTAGATTGTGATGCTACATCCTTTGACAAAACATTTGAAATGTCCTTCTTTGTTAACATCATTCCAAATCAAAAGGAAAAAAAGCCCACTGAAGAATAATGAATTTCCATGAAATATTCAATAACCTAAAATCCCTTCTGGATGCACTGAGCACTTCTAACAATCAAATTTAGCTTATTTCTGTCAATACACACAAATATACTATAGATTTAAAAAAAGGCAACGACTGCCACTGAATTCATCCATCTGAAATTGCAAGAATGTAATTTAGCCATCCTGTCTCCAACTGCCTTTATTGATAATAAAATACCACCTTCAGTATAAAAGTGACCTTAAACTTTATTCCAGGATAACCACTTTGCCAGCTGTTCATCTATCTCAGGTCAAAAGCTCAAGCAGTGTTGCCAAGCATAATGATATAATGCTCACTCACAAGGACTATAATGATATAGTATTTTCTATATCCTTTATTAACAATAATTACTGTTTCTGGGTGTGAAAAAAAATCCTTCATTGTGTGGTGCACCTGTTTGGCCCATGCACATAGCATTCCAAACTATAAGACCACATACAGGCTCACCTAGAAACCAACAATGTAGCAAACAAACAGCTAATTAGTGAGATATTTTCTTCCACATGAAATTCTATGAGAGAAGAATGTACACTGAGCTAAAAAAAATATTTTGTGCACCACTATTGGACACTACCATATTTTAGTTTTAGAATCAAAAACAAAATACACATGGCCATGGCAGTGGTTCCCAGAAAAAGCAATAAATCTGTGTGCCAAAATTAATTTAGAGATTATTCTTCAATAACCTCTTGGATCCAGAAAGCAAGGTGCAATACACCACTTGGGAAGTTAGTTGACAAGTAAAGCAACATGCTTCTAAAAGGAATTACTACACAACAACACTATGTCATATATTTGTCATAATTATATATATAAATCGATTTATTTATTGCACCACAGAGGGAGGTGTTAACCATTTAGCAGCCTTTCACTTCTACTCAAAAACCATTTTTCTTGCCAAATAGCACTGAAATGCAGTGACAAACAATGGCAGGGAGGCTGTGATGCATTTTGCATTTCATATTAAGCTGAATATTTTTCTATAATAAGGTTTGTTATATGCATTTATTCAACGAATATATCTATTAGGGGTAAAGTCTGACATTAACACAGACATTTGAATCCGTTTTCCTTGCATTTTAATGACATCTGGACACTCTTGTAGCTGCCGACTGCATACCTTTCAGTGCTTGTTGTATCTCACAGGATAGGAGTTCAATAGATGGAGGTGATTAAAGAAAAAAAATCTAATTATAGGCAAAACGTGACAAATTCGAATACTCTGGGACAGGAAACCCCCAGGATTCAGCTGTTATCGTAGGAGAATAGTTCATCACATTATGATCCAATTTGTAATTAACCCTAACACAGTAATGTAATTTACACACATACATATACACAAAACTAAATAAATGAAAACAAAATCAGTCTGATGGTGGCAGGGCGTGATGTCGTATTATTTATCTTTCTATACTTCTACACACAGAGATTATATGTATATATATATATACACACACACACACATATCATTTTATTTTTGCAAAAGATATTTTGAAAAAAAAAATGTAAATGAACTACCTGATTAAGATGAGTTCATTCCTTCGTTAGCTGGTTTTCATGCTGCTGCTGCTGCTTAGGGTAAAGGTACCACTTGTTGTGCATAAAATTCAGCAGTAATGCAGGACTCCAGTAAGGTAAGTTGGTCTTTTCTGCCAATAGTCAGATTTTCAGGTTGAATATTCTACCAAACGTAGACTTTAAAAGCCATAAAGCCAACAGGATTGCCCCTTCTGTCCTTTCTTCAGTGATTGACCAAAAAAAAAAAATCTCTAGGCTGCCTTGATCTGCCAGATACAGTCACATCATCTGGATATAATGGATATTCTTCTCATTTCGAGTGTCCAGGTAATTTGTGACTGACATCAGAAGAGCAATAAGTGGCCCCCAACATCGTGTCACCAGGAGATGGAAATACTGCAGAACAACTCAAATAGTATTTTGCAGACTTAAACCCAAGAAATAATAACATCTTAAAAATAAAATGGTACAAGAAAAAAAGATCTGAGAGAAAAAATAGAACTACAGGTTTGTAGCCAGCAGTTGAATCAATCATTCACATCACAGGAGTTAAATAGCCTTGATTAAAAGGAATAAATCCAGTTGTGGAAACACGATGCTTTCATAGATGAGCGTTAAAGGCATGCACCTGCAGAAGTCTACAGTTACAGAGTATGGTTTAAACTGAGATTCCTATACAGGCACATATATAGGTCATTGAGGGTGATGACACAGAGATTCCTCTAGATGGCAGTAAAGAATCAAACAATAGCATTTCAATACTTCCCGTGGTCTGAGAAATGCTGAGAGATGATTGTGCTTTCTCATAATGCTGTTTTTATTATTATTATTTTATTAACAAAGCTAAATTTATTTTGTGCTATCTAAAGCCATATTTTCAGCTAGTTATTACAGTCACATTTTGCTTTTGATGAAAAATAAACATGTCTAACTGGAATTCTGGTTTCAGTTTTAAATGTCAAAATGAAATGTCCTATTGCGAATTAGATAAGACATCCCGTGAGCTGCAAATTAATACTAAATTGCTATCTGTATCTATGGAAACCTTTGTCGAACAATGTACATTTGTGTGGGTCTATAGGTAACATTGGTTTGATAAATAGATCTGAGTTGATAGATGACAAGGATATGATGCAAGAAAGATAAAAAAAACGATGATAAATATATCAATCTATTTGTCTAGGCATCTATATCATCCATTTTTCTAGCAATGGTGTACTCAGAGGAGTTAAGCATGCAGGGTATTTTCAGATCTTGCAGCTGCTGTATATATTCCTGATGTGCCTTTGTTACAGGGAGGGTTGGCAAGTCTTTGGCCTGGGGGAGCAATACAAATAGTGTTTTTGCAACTGAACCACACCACTAAGGCTCATTTATAATATTTTTCTATAAAACATTTAGCAGCAATGCTTAAACAGGACTCAATAAAACTGTAATACAATGTGTAGTAAGGCTGCTTAGTAATACCTATATAGTATGGAAGCCTCTCTCCTACATTACTGTGTGTACATATAGCTTAGTAGGAATGTGCAATTTGTTACTAATTGAATTTCGTACAAAATTGACCAATCGCCGGAACGAAATATCGGCCGCCCGAAATTATGAACTCCTGAATCAAAGTTTCAACATAAACGAATTATGAGACCTAAACGAATTAAATCAGAATGCAACCGGTACGAAATGCTGAAAAAAAATTAACAAAAAGTTCAAAAACTAAATCAATTTCGGAACGAAATGAACTGAAACGAAAAAAAAGTGACCAAAATGATCTGACAAGAGAAAAAAAAGGAACAAAATTAAAATGAAAAAAAAAAAAGGGACAGGTCACTTTTTAATTAATGCAGATGTTGTCTGTGCCCCTATATAAAAGGGCCACATTACAATCTGGCGCAAACATTTGCACCGGCATAAGTAGTATTTAACTCGTGGGGTAAAACCATTTGTGCCGACTTCCGTATTACATACTCAGCGCAACAAATGCGTGCAATCGTCTACCGCGTGTGAACCTGCGCGAACCATGAGCGAGCTTACTGTACATTGCGCGTCCTATACTTAACATTGTGAGCGCAAACGTGAATGTGCGCTCGTATAAGTAAGGTATTGCAATCTATTCGCGGTAATTACCGCATGGATGTTTTGCACATAATTTTCGCAACTCCTAAAAGCTGGTGCTAATGGCAAATCTGAACAGCCTGGCTAACCCCAAATATACAAGCCCATAAAAAGGAATGCACCAAAGCACAGTTGCCCATTCAACTCCTACCACACCAATACAATGGATGATGTTGTGTGTGCATGTATTATTGCTGCGGCATATATGATTATTTTGCATCACAGACGCAAAACTTGTCTCCGATGGCAGGATGAGTTGGAGAGGGAGTGTGCTGTTCCAAGGGCACCTTGTGTCCAAAGGACACGATTGACATTGGAACATCTGACTGATGCTGAGTGTCGACTCCGCTACCGGTTGACCGGGGCACAGATAAACAGGCTCTACCTACAGCTGCGGTCCCATCTGGAGTCCAGGTCAGGGACATGGATATCTGTCCCAGGGATAACGAAGTTGCTGAGGTCAGGGCCGGGGGAAGCATTTTTGACTAATTAGGCGAAGGTGCGTTTTGGTGCCCCCCGTAATCCGTGTCATGTCAAGCAAATCAGGATAAAGGTGCCATAATAATCTCTATATATACACATACATATATACACACACTAGGGTTGCACCGATACCACTTTAAGACCGAGTACAAGTACCAATACATTTTTTCAGGTACTCACTGATATCATGCCCACTCAGATACATAAAACAATTATAAATATAAAAAGGTATAGCAGAGAAAAAATAAGATGTATGCATAGATAGATTTTGCATGTAAGAGAACCCACCAATCATGTTGGTGAAGGCAAAGTATAATCCGGTAAACAAAACAATTGGGAGTAACCCATATTAATACCTGCTAGAAAATAAATAAACAGTTTACAGGATTCCTGTAAACGGTTTATATATTTTCGACTCAGATACATATATACAGACCAGAACATATCCAGACACATATATACAGAGAGACTTTAGATCAGATCATGCCCAGATACATATATACAGAGAGACTTATACACACAGACCTCAGACCAGATCATTCCCAGATACATATATACACAGACCAGAACATGTATACAGAGACCTCAGCCCAGAACATGTCCAGATACATATATACAGAGACCTCAGACCAGAACATGCCCAGATACATATATACAGAGAGACCTCAGACCAGAACATGCAGAGACCTCAGACCAGATCATGTCCAGATACATATATACAGAGACAGACCAGAACATGCCCAGATACATATGTACAGAGACCTCAGACCAGAACATTCCCAGATACATATATAGAGACCTCAGACCAGAAGACGCCCAGATACATATATACAGAGACCTCAGACCAGAACATTCACAGATACATATATATATTTATTTTATTTATTTATAAAGGATTTTACCAGGAAGGATACATTGAGATTTCTCTCGTTTTAAAGTATGTCCTGGGTTCGAGAACATTGAGTGGTTACAGAAATACAAAATAGTAAAATGCAAGATATTAACACAAGACCAAATATACAGATTAACAGAAAAATAAATATGTAGGAAATAAAGTCATTATGTTACATGTTTACAGGTGCATTTTGAGACGTCAGACCGGAACAAGCCCAGATACATATATACAGAGTCCTCAGACCAGAACATGCCCAGATACATATATACAGAGAGACCTCAGACCAGAACATTCCCAGATACATATATACAGAGAGACCTCAGACCAGATGCCTGTCACGTCTGTCCAGCCAGGGGTCAAGGAGGGGGAGTGGATGGTGGACCATGAGGAGGGTGCAGCTGACCTGGACTGGCTGGCGCCGGCTGCAAGGACCGATGGGGAATGGGAGCCGCCATTTCAGGTGTAAGTACCCCGGCCCGGCTAGTCTAGCACGAGGAGAGGTTGCGTCCTGCTGATGTCATCATCATTGGCGGGGCAGGCCGGGTGCCGCCATCTTGGTGGAGGCCAGGATAGTGGCAGACTCTGCACCTATTGGTCTCCACCAAGATGACAACGCCCGGCCCGCCCCCACCAATGATGACGACATTGGCAGGACGTCACCTCTGCTCGCTGGGCCAGTGAGAGTGAGAAGAAGGAGGCGGTGCTGCCAGGGGTAGACTGACAACTAATGGGGCCCCTGGGCAATTGGAGATCATGGGGCCCCCTTGTGCCGCACCCACACAAAACCCTACCCATACAACGCAACATCCACATGTAAATTATTGTACTGAAGAATTTATTAACGCATTAAATAACCTTTTTGAAAACTGAAAAAAAAAAAAAAGGGGGCCCTCTCCAGACTTACAACTGCCGAGCGCTCTGCCACAGCAGCCATCACCCACTCATTGCAGCTAAGGCTGCACCACGGCATAGAAAGTCCCTGTGGCAAACGAGGGAAACTGACGATCACTTTAAAAGATACTGTACATGACTGACACACTGCACATTACAGAGCTCCACAGCAATAAACCTCACAGTAATGTGCAGTGTGTATGAGCGTATCACGGAGCTCCACAGCCATAAAACTCACAGTAATGTGCAGTGTGTATAAACGTATCATAGAGCTCCATAGCAATAAAACTCACAGTAATGTGCAGTGTGTATGAACGTATCAGAGCTCCACAGCAATAAACTCACAGTAATGTGCAATGTGTGTAAGCGTGTCACAGAGCTCCACAGCATTTTGGACACCCTCGGCCAATCCCATTCTTAATTACACACCCCCCAAGACCCCCTCTATTCTTTCTACGCAGGTCCCCCATTTTTGTTTTTACGCAGGTCCCCTACTTATGTTTTCACGCAGGTTCCCCATTTTTGTTTTCACGCAGGTCCCCCTTTTTGTTTCTAGGCAAGCTCCCATTTTTTGCTTTTTAGGCAGCTCCCATTTTTTGCTTTTTAGGCAGGTCCCAGTTTTTGTTTTTACGCTGGTCCCATTTTTTCTAGGCAGGTCCGCTTTTTGTTTATATGCAGGTCCTGTTTTTTTTATCTAGGCAGGTCCTGTGTTTTTTTTTTATCTTGGCATGTCCCCTTTATCTAGGCAGGTCCAGTTTTTTTATCTTGGCAGGTCCCCTTTACCCAGGACATACTTGAAAACGAGAGAAATCTCAATGTATCCTTCCTGGTAAAATCCTTTATAAATAAAATCCTTTATAAATAAATAAATAAATAAATCTAGGCAGGTCCCCTTTACCTAGGCAGGTCCTGTTTTGTTATCTTGGCAGGTCCCCTTTTTGGTTCTAGGCAAGTCCCCTCTTTGTTTTTATGCAGGTCCTGTATTTTTAATCATGTTCGCGAACTCCGAACATTTCCGAGTGTTCGCCGCATGTTCGCCCACAATGCACCACAATGGACCACAATGCACTTTTTCCACTGGCCTGAAGCTTGTAATTGGCTACAGCCTGCACCTGAGTGCAAGACAGGTGCAAGACTATGCCAATCATGGCTCAGAGTCCTGATTGGGCAAATTTTGTCCAATCATGGGCTCACAGAGCTAAGTCCCGCAGCACACTATCTAAGGTGTCCCTTGCAGCCCCAGCACGTGTTTTTGAGAGGATATTGTTCTCTTAGCGTGTGTTCTCACTGCCAGTCTGCCACCAGCTATTGGGGGGTTCTCACTTCTACAAAATATCTGGGAATTGTTCTAATCTGTGTGTTCTCACTGCCACCAACTATTTTGTGGGTCTCATTTCTACAAAATATCTGGGATTGTGGTAATCTGTGTGTTCTCACTGCCAGCAACTATTTTGGGGGTCTCATTTCTACAAAATATCTGGGAATTGTGGTAATCTGTGTGTTCTAACTCCCAGCAACTATTTTGGGGGGGGGTCAGTCATTTATACTAAATATCTGGGCATTGTTGTAATCTGTGTGTTTTCACTCCCAGCAACTATTTTGGGGGTCAGTAATTTCTAAAAATATCCGGGAATTGTGGTAATCTGTGTGTTCTCACTGCCAGCAACTATTTTGAGGGTCAGTAATTTATACTAACTATCTGGGAATTGTTGTAATCTGTGTGTTCTGACTGCCAGCAACTATTTTGGGGGTCTCATTTCTACAAAATATCTTGGAATTGTTGTAATCTGTGTGTTCTCACTGCCACCAACTATTTTGGGGGAGGAGGGGGGGGGGGTCAGTCATTTATACTAAATATCTGAGAATTGTTGTAATCTGTGTGTTCTCACTCCCAGCAACTATTTTGGGGGTCAGTAATTTCTACTAAATATCTGGAATTGTGGTAATCTGTGTGTTCTCACTGCCAGCAACTATTTTGAGGGTCAGTAATTTATACTAAATATCTGGGAATTGTTGTGATCTGTGTGTTCTCACTGCCAGCAACTATTTTGGGGGTCTCATTTCTACAAAATATCTGGGAATTGTTGTAATCTGTATGTTCTCACTGCCACCAACTATTTTGGGGGGGGGGGTCAGTCATTTATACTAAATATCTGGGAATTGTTGTAATCTGTGTGTTCTCACCCAGCAACTATTTTGGGGGTCAGTAATTTCTACAAAATATCTGGGAATTGTGGTAATCTGTGTGTTCTCACTGCCAGCAACTATTTTGAGGGTCAGTAATTTATACTAAATATCTGGGAATTGTTGTAATCTGTGTGTTCTCATTGCCAGCAACTATTTTGGGGGTCTCAGGTCTACAAAATATCTGGGAATTGTGGTAATCTGTGTGTTCTCACTGCCAGCAACTATTTTGGGGGGGGTCAGTCATTTATACTAAATATCTGGGAATTGTTGTAATCTGTGTGTTCTCACTCCCAGCAACTATTTTGAGGGTCAGTAATTTATACTAACAATCTGGGAATTGTTGTAATCTATGTGTTCTCACTACCAGCAACTATTTTGGGGGTCTCAGCTCTACAAAATATCTTGGAATTGTGGTAATCTGTGTCTTCTCACTGCCAGCAACTATTTTGAGGGTCAGTAATTTATACTAAATATCTGGGAATTGTTGTAATCTGTGTGTTCTCACTGCCAGCAACTATTTTGGGGGTCTCATTTCTACAAAATATCTGGGAATTGTTGTAATCTGTGTGTTCTCACTGCCAGCAACTATTTGGGGGGGGGGTCAGTCATTTATACTAAATATCTGGGAATTGTTGTACTCTGTGTGTTCTCACTCCCAGCAACTATTTTGAGGGTCAATAATTTATACTAACTATCTGGGAATTGTTGTAATCTGTGTGTTCTCACTGCCAGCAACTATTTTGGGGGTCAGTAATTTCTACAAAATACCTGGGAATTGTGGTAATCTGTGTGTTCTCACTGCCAGCAACTATTTTGGGGGTCAGTAATTTCTACAAAATATCTGGGAATTGTGGTAATCTGTGTGTTCTCACTGCCAGCAACTATTTGTGAGGGGGGTCAGTCATTTATACAAAATATCTGGGAATTGTTGTAATCTGTGTGTTCTCAATCCAGCAGCTATTTTGGGGGTCAGTAATTTCTACAAAATATCTGGGAATTGTTGTAATCTGTGTGTTCTCACTGCCAGCAACTATTATGGGGGTCTCATTTCTACAAAATATCTGGGAATTGTTGTAATCTGTGTGTTCTCACTGCCACCAACTATTTGGGGGGGGTCAGTCATTTATACAAAATATCTGGGAATTGTTGTAATCTGTGTGTTCTCACTCCAGCAACTATTTTGGGGTCAGTAATTTCTACAAAATACCTGGGAATTGTGGTAATCTGTGTGTTCTCACTGCCAGCAACTATTTTGGGGGTCTCATTTCTACAAAATGCCTGGGAATTGTTGTAATCTGTGTGTTCTCACTGCAAGCAACTATTTTGGGGGGGGTCAGTCATTTATACTAAGTATCTGGGAATTGTTGTAATCTGTGTGTTCTCACTGCCAGCAACTATTTTTTTTGGGGGGTGTCAGTCATCTATACTAAATATCTGGGAATTGTAATCTGTGTGTTCTCACTCCCAGCAACTATTTTGGGGGTCAGTAATTTCTACAAAATATCTGGGAATTGTGGTAATCTGTGTGTTCTCACTGCCAGCAACTATTTTGGGGTCAGTAATTTCTACAAAATATCTGGGAAATGTGGTAATCTGTGTGTTCTCACTGCCAGCAATTATTTTGAGGGTCAGTAATTTATACTAAATATCTGGGAATTGTTGTAATCTGTGTGTTCTCACTGCCAGCAACTATTTTGGGGGTCTCATTTCTACAAAATATCTGGGAATTGTGGTAATCTGTGTGTTCTAACTCCGAGCAACTATTTTGGGGGGGCGGGTCAGTCATTTATACTAAATATCTGGGCATTGTTGTAATCTGTGTGTTTTCACTCCCAGCAACTATTTTGGGGGTCAGTAATTTCTAAAAATATCTGGGAATTGTGGTAATCTGTGTGTTCTGACTGCCAGCAACTATTTTGGGGGTCTCATTTCTACAAAATATCTTGGAATTGTTGTAATCTGTGTGTTCTCACTGCCACCAACTATTTTGGGGGAGGAGGGGGGGTCAGTCATTTATACTAAATATCTGAGAATTGTTGTAATCTGTGTGTTCTCACTGCCAGCAACTATTTTGAGGGTCAGTAATTTATACTAAATATCTGGGAATTGTTGTGATCTGTGTGTTCTCACTGCCAGCAACTATTTTGGGGGTCTCATTTCTACAAAATATCTGGGAATTGTTGTAATCTGTATGTTCTCACTGCCACCAACTATTTGGGGGGGGGGTCAGTCATTTATACTAAATATCTGGGAATTGTTGTAATCTGTGTGTTCTCACTCCCAGCAACTATTTTGGGGGTCAGTAATTTCTACAAAATATCTGGGAATTGTGGTAATCTGTGTGTTCTCACTGCCAGCAACTATTTTGAGGGTCAGTAATTTATACTAAATATCTGGGAATTGTTGTAATCTGTGTGTTCTCACTGCCAGCAACTATTTTGGGGGTCTCAGTTCTACAAAATATCTGGGAATTGTGGTAATCTGTGTGTTCTCACTGCCAGCAACTATTTGGGGGGGGGGGGTCAGTCATTTATACTAAATATCTGGGAATTGTTGTAATCTGTGTGTTCTCACTCCCAGCAACTATTTTGAGGGTCAGTAATTTATACTAACAATCTGGGAATTGTTGTAATCTATGTGTTCTCACTACCAGCAACTATTTTGGGGGTCTCAGCTCTACAAAATATCTTGGAATTGTGGTAATCTGTGTCTTCTCACTGCCAGCAACTATTACGAGGGTCAGTAATTTATACTAAATATCTGGGAATTGTGTGTAATCTGTGTGTTCTCACTGCCAGCAACTATTTTGGGGGTCTCATTTCTACAAAATATCTGGGAATTGTTGTAATCTGTGTGTTCTCAATGCCAGCAACTATTTGGGGGGGGGGGTCAGTCATTTATACTAAATATCTGGGAATAGTTGTACTCTGTGTGTTCTCACTCCCAGCAACTATTTTGAGGGTCAATAATTTATAAACTATCTGGGAATTGTTGTAATCTGTGTGTTCTCACTGCAGCACTATTTTGGGGGTCAGTATTTCTACAAAATACCTGGGAATTGTGGTAATCTGTGTGTTCTCACTGCCAGCAACTATTTTGGGGGTCAGTAATTTCTACAAAATATCTGGGAATTGTGGTAATCTGTGTGTTCTCACTGCCAGCAACTATTTGTGAGGGGGGTCAGTCATTTCTACAAAATATCTTGGAATTGTGGTAATCTGTGTGTTCTCACTGCCAGCAACTATTTTGGGGGTCTCATTTCTACAAAATATCTGGGAATTGTTGTAATCTGTGTGTTCTCACTGCCACCAACTATTTTGGGGGGGGGGTCAGTCATTTATACTAAATATCTGGGAATTGTTGTAATCTGTGTGTTCTCACTCCCAGCAACTATTTTGGGGTCAGTAATTTCTACAAAATACCTGGGAATTGTGGTAATCTGTGTGTTCTCACTGCCAGCAACTATTTTGGGGGTCTCATTTCTACAAAATGTCTGGGAATTGTTGTAATCTGTGTGTTCTCACTGCCAGCAACTATTTTGGGGGGGTCAGTCATTTATACTAAGTATCTGGGAATTGTTGTAATCTGTGTGTTCTCACTGCCAGCAACTATTTTTTTTGGGGGGGGGTGTCAGTCATCTATACTAAATATCTGGGAATTGTAATCTGTGTGTTCTCACTCCCAGCAACTATTTTGGGGGTCAGTAATTTCTACAAAATATCTGGGAATTGTGGTAATCTGTGTGTTCTCACTGCCAGCAACTATTTTGGGGTCAGTAATTTCTACAAAATATCTGGGAAATGTGGTAATCTGTGTGTTCTCACTGCCAGCAATTATTTTGAGGGTCAGTAATTTATACTAAATATCTGGGAATTGTTGTAATCTGTGTGTTCTCACTGCCAGCAACTATTTTGGGGGTCTCAGCTCTACAAAATATCTGGGAATTGTGGTAATCTGTGTGTTCTCACTGCCAGCAACTATTTTGGGGGTCTCATTTCTACAACATATCTGGGAATTGTTGTATTCTGTGTGTTCTCACTGCCACCAACTATTTTGGGGGGGGGGTCAGTCATTTATACTAAATATCTGGGAATTGTTGTAATCTGTGTGTTCTCACTCCCAGCAACTATTTTGGGGGTCAGTAATTTCTACAAAATATCTGGGAATTGTGGTAATCTGTGTGTTCTCACTGCCGCCAACTATTTTGGGGGTCAGTCATTTATACAAAATATCTGGGAATTGTGGTAATCTGTGTGTTCTCACTGCCACCAACTATTTTGGGGGGTCAGTCATTTATACTAAATATCTGGAAATTGTTGTAATCTGTCTGTTCTCACTCCCAGCAGCTATTTTGGGGGTCAGTAATTTCTACAAAATATCTGGGAATTGTGGTAATCTGTGTGTTCTCACTGCCAGCAACTATTTGGGGGGGGGGGTCAGTCATTTATACTAAATATCTGGGAATTGTAATCTGTGTGTTCTCACTGCCAGCAACTATTTTGGGGGTCAGTAATTTTTACAAAATATCTGGGAATTGTGGTAATCTGTGTGTTCTCACTGCCACCAACTATTTTGGGGGGGGGGATCAGTCATTTATACTAAATAACTGCGAATTGTTGTAATCTGTGTGTTATCACTCCCAGCAACTATTTTGGGGGTCAGTAATTTCTACAAAATATCTGGGAATTGTGGTAATCTGTGTGTTCTCACTGCCAGCAATTATTTTGGGGGTCAGTAATTTCTACAAAATATCTGGGAATTGTGGTAATCTGTGTGTTCTCACTGTCAGCAACTATTTGGGGGGGGGCAGTCATTTATACTAAATATCTGGGAATTGTTGTAATCTGTGTGTTCTCACTGCCAGCAACTATTTTGGGGGTCTCAGCTCTACAAAATATCTGGAAATTGTGGTAATCTGTGTGTTCTCACTGCCAGCAACTGTTTTGGGGGTCTCAACTCTACAAAATATCTGGGAATTGTGATAATCTGTGTGTTCTCACTGCCAGCAACTATTTTGGGGGTCTCATTTCTACAAAATATCTGGGAATTGTTGTAATCTGTGTGTTCTCACTCCCAGCAACTGTTTTGGGGGTCAGTAATTTCTACAAAATATCTGGGAATTGTTGTAATCTGTGTGTTCTCACTACCAGCAACTATTTGGGGGGGGCAGTCATTTATACTAAATATCTGGGAATTGTTGTAATCTGTGTGTTCTCACTGCCACCAACTATTTTGGGGGGGGGGGTCAGTCATTTCTACAAAATATCTGGAATTGTGGAACTGTGTGTTCTCACTGCCAGCAACTATTTTGAGGGTCAGTAATTTATATAAAATATCTGGGAATTGTTGTAATCTGTTTGTTCTCACTCGCACCATTTTGGCGGGGTTCAGAAGCAAACTGTTTTGGGTCTCAACTCTACAAAATATCTGGGAATTGTGATAATCTGTGTGTTCTCACTGCCAGCAACTATTTTGGGGGTCTCATTTCTACAAAATATCTGGGAATTGTTGTAATCTGTGTGTTCTTACTGCCACCAACTATTTTGGGGGGGGGGATCAGTCATTTATACTAAATAACTGGGAATTGTTGTAATCTGTGTGTTCTCAATCCCAGCAACTATTTTGGGGGTCTCATTTCTATAAAATGTCTGGGAATTGTTCTAATCTGTGTGTTCTCACTGCCAGCAACTATTTTGAGGGTCAGTAATTTCTACAAAATATCTGTGAATTGTGGTAATCTGTGTGTTCTCACTGGCAGCAACTATTTTGGGGTCTCATTTCTACAAAATATCTGGGAATTGTTGTAATCTGTGTGTTCTCACTGCCAGCACCTATTTTGGGGGTCTCAGCTCTACAAAATATCTGGAAATTGTGGTAATCTGTGTGTTCTCACTGCCAGCAACTGGTTTGGGGGTCTCAACTCTACAAAATATCTGGGAATTGTGATAGTCTGTGTGTTCTCACTGCCAGCAACTATTTTGGCGGTCAGTAATTTCTACAAAATATCTGGGAATTGTGGTAATCTGTGTGTTCTCACTGCCAGCAATTATTTTGGGGGTCAGTAATTTCTACAAAATATCTGGGAATTGTTGTAATCTGTGTGTTCTCACTGCCAGCAACTATATTGGGGGGGGGCAGTCATTTATACTAAATATCTGGGAATTGTTGTAATCTGTGTGTTCTCACTGCCACCAACTATTTTGGGGGTCTCAGCTCTACAAAATATCTGGGAATTGTTGTAATCTGTGTGTTCTCACTGCCACCAACTATTTGGGGGGTCAGTCATTTCTACAAAATGTCTGGGAATTGTGGTAATCTGTGTGTTCTCACTGCCAGCAACTATTTTGAGGGTCAGTAATTTATACTAAATATCTGGGAATTGTTGTAATCTGTTTGTTCTCACTGCCAGCAACTGTTTTGGGGGTCTCAACTCTACAAAATATCTGGGAATTGTGATAATCTGTGTGTTCTCACTGCCAGCAACTATTTTGGGGGTCTCATTTCTACAAAATATCTGGGAATTGTTGTAATCTGTGTGTTCTCACTGCCACCAACTATTTTGGGGGGGGGGTCAGTCATTTATACTAAATAACTGGGAATTGTTGTAATCTGTGTGTTCTCACTCCCAGCAACTATTTTGGGGGTCTCATTTCTATAAAATGTCTGGGAATTGTTCTAATCTGTGTGTTCTCACTGCCAGCAACTATTTTGAGGGTCAGTAATTTCTACAAAATATCTGTGAATTGTGGTAATCTGTGTGTTCTCACTGGCAGCAACTATTTTGGGGTCTCATTTCTACAAAATATCTGGGAATTGTTGTAATCTGTGTTTTCTCACTGCCAGCAATTATTTTGGGGGTCAGTAATTTCTACAAAATATCTGGGAATTGTTGTAATCTGTGTGTTCTCACTGCCAGCAACTATTGGGGGGGGGCAGTCATTTATACTAAATATCTGGGAATTGTTGTAATCTGTGTGTTCTCACTGCCAGCAACTATTTTGGGGGTCTCAGCTCTACAAAATATCTGGAATTGTGGTAATCTGTGTGTTCTCACTCCAGCAACTATTATGGGGGTCTCATTTCTACAAAATATCTGGGAATTGTTGTAATCTGTGTGTTCTCACTGCCAACAACTATTTTGGGGTCAGTAATATCTACAAAATACCTGGGAATTGTGGTAATCTGTGTGTTCTCACTGCCAGCAACTATTTTGGGGGTCTCATTTCTATAAAATGTCTGGGAATTGTTCTAATCTGTGTGTTCTCACTGCCAGCAACTATTTTGAGGGTCAGTAATTTCTACAAAATATCTGTGAATTGTGGTAATCTGTGTGTTCTCACTGGCAGCAACTATTTTGGGGTCTCATTTCTACAAAATGTCTGGGAATTGTTGTAATCTGTGTGTTCTCACTGCCACCAACTATTTTGGGGGGGTCAGTCATTTATACTAAATATCTGGGAATTGTTGTAATCTGTGTGTTCTCACTGCCACCAATTATTTTGGGGGGTCAGTCATTTATACAAAATATCTGGGAATTGTTCTAATCTGTGTGTTCTCACTGCCACCGATCAGGGGTCTCACTGATTTATAGGAGGTTTCTTGGAATTGTAATCTGTGTCTTGTCACTGTTGCAAGCTATCAGGGTGTCTCACTGAGTTATACCAGAGTTCTGGAACTCTATAATCTTTATACCAGAGTTGAATTACAGTTCTGCAGCATATCATCAATTTTTATGACCGAGTTGAATCAGAGTTCTGTATATCTTTAATCTATATATCAAACACCATGTCAGAAAGACCAAAAAGGACGGGCAGACGCTCCCAGCCACAGATAAGAGGGTAAGCAGCCCCTGTGTCGGGAGGCTGTGTCTCTGGTCGTGGTGGACGTGGTGCATCCTCTGCAGGGGCACGCTTGTCCTTTCTAACTGGTGCTGGCCGTCTTAAGCAGCAGCAACATACAAAGGACTTCGTGGATTGGCTAACCAGGCCATCCTCATCCTCCGAGTCCTCTGCCAGCCAGGCTTCTAGTGCTTTACAGTCAACCTCAGCTGCCAAAGCATCTAATGCAGCCTCCATGTCCACAGCTACTCCTGCCGTAGCCTCGCTTTCACACACGAAGGAGTCAGCTGAATTGTTTGACTACAATGAGAGTGACATGCTGCTTGAGGATGTGCAGCAAGTACAGTGCTCTGATTCAATCTCTGAGGTTGAGCAAGCGAGTATATTCAACCTAGAGGAAGGGGGTGCCAGTGATGACACACAAATAACTGGCACTCATGTTGCCCCAGCAGCTGCAGCATACTGCCAAGTTGGCTCCAGTGATGAGGAGATAGGGGATGAAGATGACATTGATGATGATGAGGTCACTGACTCCACCTGGGTGCCAGATCGAACTGAGGAATCAAGTGAGGAGGAGGGGGTGGAGGAGGAGGCACAGCAAACACGAGGCACAACATCCTCTGTGACCAACCATAGCACTAGTCAGCTCAAGGCATCACATGTCAGAGCTGCTCCGGTGCAGAGCGCTGTTGTCTCAAAGAACACATGCAGGAACTCTGCTGTCTGGGAGTTCTTTAAGAAATGTGCAGCAGACCCCACCATTGCTATTTGTAATCTATGTCAGAGGAGGCTGAAGCGTGGGATAAACACCGGACGCTTGGGTACCACGTGCTTGAGGCGACATATGAACAAGTGCTACACATCCCATTGGGGCAAAACTTTGCGTAGGTCCTCCTCCTCCTCATATGTCTCTACCCCCACTGTATGTCCTGCCATGCAATTGCCTACAACCTCCACCGACAGGGATGATGCTACAGTAATGGATGTACCAGCAGGTCCTTCCTCACAATGTGACATCATCCCAGTAGCTGAAGATTTACACAGTCAGATTACGTTGCCGCAGCTGCTGCAGCGAAAGAAAAAATATAGTCCAAACCATCCCCAAGCACAGCGTCTAAATGCCAGCTTAGCAAAATTACTCGCATTGCAGCTTCTGCCTTTCCAGCTGATGGACTCTGCTCCCTTCTGTGAATTTGCTGAATGCGCTGTACCACAGTGGCAGGTTCCAAAACACCATTACTTTTCACGCAAGGCCATTCCAGCACTATACCAGCACGTGGAAGACAATGTCTTTGGGAAAGGCAGTCAGCAGCAAGGTGCATGTCACTTTAGACACCTGGTCCAGCAAGCATGGACAGGGTCGTTACATTTCCTTCACGACACACTGGGTAACTCTGATTGCAGCTGGGAGGGATCCAAGATGGGGCTCTGTGCTGGAGCTTGTTCATCCACCACGCCTCCAGAAAGCTGCTTGTATGAGGTCTGTCTGCTCCACCACCACCACCTCTTCCTCCTCCTCCTCCTTCTCTGTCTCTGGCGAAGTGGCAGTTAAACCCACGCCTGACAGGGTCTACGCAATGGCTCAAGCAAAAAGATGCCATACTGTGCTTGAGCTGGTTTGTTTAGGGGACAGGAGCCACACCGGGTCAGAAATTTTGTCAGCTCTGCAGGGGCAGGTGCAGAGATGGTTTACACCACGCCAGCTTGAGCTGGGAATGATCGTCTGCGATAATGGCCCTACGCAAGGGTAAATTGATGCATGTACCATGCCTAGCACACGTCTTAAATCTGGTGGTACAGCGTTCCTAACCAAGTACCCAGGGCTGCCAGAGCTTCTCATCCAGGCCAGAAAAGTCTGCAGCCACTTCAGACGGTCATTCCCAGCAAGCGTTCGCCTGGCAGAAATTCAAAGAGAATTCCACTTTCCCACAAACCGTCTGATCTGTGACATGCCCACTAGGTGGAACTCGACATTAGCAATGTTGCAGCGTCTGCACAAGCAGCAGAGGGCCATCAACGAGTACCTGTGTGAGTATGACACAAGGACAGGTTCAGGTCAACTTGTTTTCCCCCCCCCCGCAGTGGCTGATGATCAAGGATGCATGCACTGTACTGTCACCATTTGAGGAGGCAACGAGGATGGTGAGCAGGGACAGTGCATGCATCAGTGACACAATTCCTTTAGTGTTCCTGCTGGAGCACACTCTGCGGGGAATTATAGATGTGGCTCTAGAGGCAGAGCAGCGGGAGGAAGAGGAGGCCTTCCCTAGCTCTCAAGGCCCCAGTCTTTCCGCAGACAGCATTCCAGTGGGTCCTACTCAGATCAGACAGGAGGAGGATGAGGAGGAGGAGGACTATTTAAGTAGTGGGGGCATTGAAGGTGGGGATTCCTCAAGGCAGGGTTTTGTGTGCCCAGAAACAGAAGGGCTTGTGCGTGGCTGGGAGGAGGAAGTGCACGATACGGTCATCCTCATTGACCAGGAAGACTCGGCAGCTAATGCCGCCTCCTACCTACGCCGCATGGGCTCCCTAATGATGCAACGCCTGCTAAAGGACCCCAGGATTTGTGCTATCAAGGAGAGGGATTATGACGGAATGGGCGTATCCGCCTGCGGTCCTGCTCTATCTGACCCCCTCGTTGGTGTTGCCAAGCCCGACTACCGAGTGGCACGGCACCCGGCGTCTCGAGCGGCTTCGGTAGAAGACCACGTGGCGGTGGAGATCTGGAGAGTAGATGGGGCACCCACGGTGGAAATCCGCCCGACTACCGAGTGGCACGGCACTCGGCGTCTCGAGCAGCGGATCTACTGACCATTGAAGGGCTGGAGACGGTCTGCGTGGCGAACCGCGGTTCGGTAGAGTCTCCTTGCAGATGCAGGCACGGCGCTCAGCCGAGGTCCCGATTCGGGGAGGTTGCGGTATCCCAAGATACCGATTCAAGGTGGCGCAACGGCGCGGCGAATCGATGTTCTGCTGCGGAGTTAGGGTGACCCGTTCCTGGGTGGTGGTGATATCTAGCCGACGTGGAATGACAACACCAGGCAGAGCTGTATGTTTCAAACACTCAGATGAACTGAACTCTTTTAATCACACGCCACTATTTATGCTGAAGTACAGCAGTCACAATTTGCATACCCATACTAATGAGTTAGGTCAGTATTTACAATCAACATTCTTCGCATTCTCTTAGCCTTCAGCGCACACAACATTTGTACATCCATTGTTCCAGCCCATCAGATTAAACACACACTATCAGAGATCCCTTAAATTAAACATGTACCTAGATAATGGGGAAAATCCCTGACGCATAAATTACACAGCAGCAAAACTTGTTTACTGGCTACAGAAAAACACATTTACCTACAGGAATATAAGTATGTTTTAAAACCAAAGCTATGTCATTTCACTAAACTAAATTAAACTAAAACCAAACGATGTAAAATATTTAAAATCACACGATAAAACCGACCATAAAGTCTTTTGAGGTTTGAAGCATGGAGCGTTGCCTCAGCTCCATGACATAGGTCCTTTTAAAAATGTCTTGGGTTTGCGTCCTGGGCTCGCTGCGCCGAGCCTCTTGGGTCATTCCGTGACAGGGATCATTACTGGTTGGCAACCCTTCTTGATCCACGATACAAGGGTAAAGTTGCAGAGCTCATCCTGCCCGCACAGAGGGAGCACAGGATGACAAAACTTGAGGACGCTCTAAAGCGAAACTTGTGTAACAACTTTCCAGGCACTGTTAGATTACCAAGTGCTGACACACGTGCTTCTGAGGCTGCAGGTGATCAGAGGAATAGCAGTGAAGGCCAGGGCCGCTTGACTGATGCATTTTTAAAAATTTTTAGTCCTCGACGCCCAGGGACGTCAAATGTAGGCACCCATTGCCAGCGTCTTCACCATATGGTGCAGGACTACCTAGGGGCAGGGCAGACCTGGATACGTTTCCAGCAGATGATCCATTGGCTTACTGGGTGTTGAGATTGGATCACTGGCCAGAACTTAGCCAATATGCTATGCAGCTACTAGGTTGCCCTTCATCTAGCGTGCTTTCCGAAAGGACGTTCAGTGCCGCTGGAGGTTTTGTCACAGACAAAAGAGTGCGTCTGTCCACTGACTCTGCAGACCGGCTGACATTTATAAAAATGAATCAGTCCTGGATCAGCAGCTATCAATCCCCTGATGCCGAAGTAACGGAATAGATCGGGTATGTTTTCTGCATGCACAAAACCTCCAGCACTGAACTCTTCCACAATACCACAAAAGGGTTACGGTGTGAATGCACTTGCTGCCATGAAAGGCACAATATTTGGCTGCAATGACGCCTGTGCCAGATTTATATCATTTAAATTTTTTGAACAGCAGGGTCCAACCCTGCACTCTTCCACCATACCACAGAGGGGTTACTGTATGATGATACTTGATGGCCTGGCATTAAAGGCACAATATCTGGGTGCACTGACGGCCATTACCAGATCAAAAACTTTTCAATATAGGACCACATGGTCCACCCCTGCACTCTTCCACAATACCACAGAGGGGTTAGGCTAGGGTCAGATGAGCGCATTTTCTACGGACTGTGCGTCCGTGCAGTACGGACGTACTTACTGACTGACGACAAGGTAGTGGCCACACACAGTCGGTTTTTTTCACTGACATATTTTTTGACTGATGTAGCAGGGAAAATAAATTACAATGAAAGAACATTCTGTCCGTCAAAAATGCTGGACGTATAAATGCAGTCCGTCTGACCTTGTTGCATCACTCACACATAAAGCTATGCGGAAGTTGTGGACGTGGCGCACTCTGCAATCCGTTCTAGCAGTATTACGTTCTTGCCTAACCTGCGTCCGTTTGCAGCATCCGTCAGCCCCCGCACTTCTGTGCGGACGTACTTCGTGTGTGGGGCTCCATTTAACACAATTGTATGCTATCACGGACGTATTTATGTGCGGGCAACACGGACGTTAACACTGCGTTCGTCTGACCCTAGCCTTACTGTATGATGATACTTGATGGCCTTGCATTAAAGGCACAATATCTGGGTGCACTGACGCCCATTAACAGATCAAAAAATTTTCAATATAGGACCACATGGTCCACCCCTGCACTCTTCCACAATA
This sequence comes from Leptobrachium leishanense, assembly GCA_009667805.1. Classification (NCBI taxonomy): domain Eukaryota; kingdom Metazoa; phylum Chordata; class Amphibia; order Anura; family Megophryidae; genus Leptobrachium; species Leptobrachium leishanense. The sequence continues at coordinate 242,068,473 of CM019066.1, forward strand.
CTACAGAGGGGTTACTGTATGATGATACTTGATGGCCTGGCATTAAAGGCACAATATCTGGGTGCACTGACGCCCATTACCAGATCAAAATATTTTCAATATAGGACCGCATGGTCCACCCCTGCACTCTTCCACCATAACACAGAGGGGTTACTGTATGATGATACTTGATGGCCTGGCATTAAAGGCACAATATCTGGGTGCACTGACGCCCATTACCACCAGATCAAAAACTTTTCAATCTAGGACCACATGGTCCACCCCTGCACTCTTCCACCATACCACAGAGGGGTTACTGTATGATGATACTTGCTGGCCTGGCAGTCTTGCACCAAAGGCAGAATATCTGTGTGCACTGACGCCCATTCCCAGATTCATATCTTTTTAATATAGGACCGCATGGTCCACCCCTGCACTCTTCCACAATACCACAGAGGGGTTAATGTATGATAGTACTTGCATGCCTGGCACTAAAGGCACAATATCTGGGTGCACTGCCTTTGACGCCTGTATCAGATTCATATCCTCAGAGGGGTTACGGTGTGACGGCACTTTTGGGGACGCTAAAAGCCCAATTTTAAAGCACCTATTGTTACTTTCATCCAAAGCCTGCATAAGTTTCACAATAATTTAGCCAAAAAAAACACTAAACTTTTTCTGCGCATCCTAAAATGTCTTTTCATACAGGCTGCCGCCCCAAGCAGTTATTTATGGATAGATTAAAGGAAAAGCATTTACCGTCATATGAAACGTCATTTTTTTGTTTTTAAGTGTTTCTATACATCCTAGAAATCTGCCACTTCACAGGCAGGTTATGGGGACCTCATAGGCACGATATTTGAAGGAATTTGGGGTTTTTATTTTTAACCCTTATTTCATGGAAAACTCACTGTCCCTTTAAAAAACTTTTTTTTAAAACTTTTTGTCCTTGTTTCCTGTCCCCCAGGGCACTACCCGGACCCCCATACACCTTTTATGGGAAATATGTAGCATATATGCCCTCTTGGAGGGCACTCTAAAAAACCGAATTTTCAGCCCCATTGACTTGCATGGGGGTTCGGGTTCGGGTTCGGTCCCGAACAAATGGGAAGTTCGGGTCCGGGCTCGAACCGAACTCGGGGGGTGTTCGGCTCATCCCTACTATCAATCCCCTGATGCTGACGTAACTGAATAGATAGGGGATCTCTTCTGCATTCCTAAAACCTCCACCACTGCACTCTTCCACAATACCACAAAGGGGTTACGGTGTGAAGGCACTTGCTGCCACCAAAGGCACAATATTTGGGTGCACTGACGCCTTTACCAGATTCATATCTTTTTAATATAGGACCGCATGGTCCAACCCTGCACTCTTCCACAATACCACAGAGGGGTTACTTACGGTGTGAAGGCACTTGCTGCCACCAAAGGCACAATATTTGGGGGCACTGACGCCTTTACCAGATTCATATCTGTTTAATATAGGACCGCATGGTCCAACCCTGCACTCTTCCACAATACCACAGAGGGGTTACTTACGGTGTGAAGGCACTTTCTGCCACCAAAGGCACAATATTTGGGTGCACTGACGCCTGTACCAGATTCATATCATTTTAATATTGGACCGCATGGTCCAACCCTGCACTCTTCCACAATACCACAGAGGGGTTACGGTGTGACGGCATTGTTGCACTAAAGGCCCAATTTTAAAGCACCTATTGTTACTTTCATCCAAAGCCTGCATAAGTTTCACCATAATTTTGCCAAAAAATCACTAAACTTGTTCCGTGTGTCCTAAAATGTCTTTTCATACAGGCTGCCGCCCCAAGCAGTTGTTTATGAATAGATTAAAGGAAAACCGTTTACCGTCATTTGATGTGTCATTTTTTTGTTTTTAAATGTTTCTATACATCCTACAAATCCGCCACTTCACAGGCAGGTTATGGGGACCTCCTAGGCACGATATTTGAATGAATTTTTTTGTTTTTATATTTAACCCTTATTTCATGGAAAACTCACTGTTCCTTTAAAAACTTTTTTTTTTAAACTTTTTGTCCTTGTTTCCTGTCCCCCAGGGCACTACCCGGACCCCGATAGACTTTTTATGGCAAATATCTTGCATATATGCCCTCTTGGAGGGCACTCTAAAAATCAAACTTTTGAGTCCCTTTGACTTACATTGAGTTTGTTCGTGTTCGAGTTCGAACTCGAACTTTTGAAATTGTTTGAGTTGGAATGCGACCCGAACACGGGAGTGTTCGGCTCATCACTACTCACCAGATGGGCCTTGCTGCTCCTCCTGGCTGGCTCCGCTTCCTCCAGGCTGGCTCCGCTTCCTCCACGTTCTTGCCTCCTCTTCTGCTTGGGCCCTGGATGATGTGATGTCACGTTGGTGGGTCAGGTGACCCACCAACGTGAATCTCACCAGTCAGATGTGAGGGGGCGGCGCCAAGTAGTGTGCAGCTCCCAAACTCAAGTTCTAAGTGTGGTAGCCAAGGCACGCTGCAGCTGCAGCACCGCCGCCACCTCTGACCAGAAAACCGTGCCCCCACCAATCCGCGGGCGGACCCTCAGGCAGTGCCCAACGGGTCAGTCCGCCCCTGGCCAGGTCTCTCCCCAGCCGTCCACCACACAAATTTTTTTTCTTTCAGAATCTCCAAGATTCCGCCCCCTCAAACTGGCAGGAAGCCAGACAGTAAGGCGGCCGCCTGTGCCGCGTTACGATAGTGCCGGCCCTGCCTGAGGTTCCTTGCCACTGGCACCTTCCAACAGCCTCTAGATGAATTAGGCGGTGTCAGCTAGACGCTGACAATGTAATCTAGATGCTGCTGGGATGGAAGCACACAAGACATATTCTCATCTAGCCCTCATTATCAAAGCTGGATCAAACATGTCTCAGGGTGGATCCAACATATTGTACATTCTGTGGAACAGTACTACATGGTCCATCGTCAGAGTTGCCAGATCGCCCATGTTTTCAAGGACACATAACTATTTCATTCAGATTGTGAATGCCTGGAAACTTTGCTGTGCTGCAACATGTATAAGTCAGGAAGTGCAGGTAGGAGATCTAGGCTGATCACCTGGGGTTCCTTAAGGATTTCCTACCTGCAGCATATGGATTATACATGCTGCGGTGTTGAATTCTAAATGCATTACCCATCAGCATGAATAAATAATATGTATCCAGGAAAACATGCCCGGCCTGGCAACCCTACCCTTCACACACAATAAAAAACATGTAGAAATAGACCTTGGGGGGCGTGTCCGGACCGCTGACCAAGATGGCCGCTCATTGAGAGCTCTCCTCTGACTCCTCCGACAGAACGCCTTTTATCTCCGCCATAGCACTTTTATGGTACGCGGTAAGAAAACCCTGAACGACCCAAAGACCCCGGCAAGACCCCTGAGAGCTGCAACAAGGTCACTCAACACATACCTCCTTCCCGCGCCGTGGCTGTCACTATCGCCCTCGGCCTCCAAGATGGCAGGCGCTCCTGCTCTGACCAACTCAACGGATCCGATGGCGGCTATAGCCAGACTTGAACTTCGGCTGGAGTCTTTAGTGGCAGGCATGCCCACGAAGACGGACATAGCAGACATGTTGGCGGACTTCCACACCTCAATCAGGCGCGACGTGGACGAGGTAAGAGAGGAAGTAGTGGCGCTCACAGACCACATGTCGCATCTGGAACAGGCTGCGGCCCAGCCAGCCCTGACAGCACAGGTGGCGGCTCCTGCTTACTCAGGCCTACGAAGACTCATGGACAATTTAGATAATCGTGGCCACAGGAGTAATATGCGAATCCGAGGCCTACACGAAATGGACCCCCCGGAACAGCTGGAGGAGGTGCTCAGATGATTTTTAATAAGGTCCTGGGCTGTGACTCCCATTCCGCTTTGAGCTTTCAGAGGGCCCACAGGGTGCTGCGACCTCATCCCCCCCAAAGTTGAACCCCCTAGAGATGTGGTTTGCTGCTTCACCTCATATAAAGTAAAAGAACAGATAATGCAGCATTCGCGCTCTTCTCGCTCCTGGGAATTTGAAGGCCAGACACTGGAGCTCTATCACGACTTAACCCCGTTCACTCTGGCTGCACGCAGACATTTAAGCCTGGTCACCCAAGCCCTACGTCAGAGGAACATCCCTTATAGATGGGGATTTCCCTTTGCTCTGGCAGTACGGGTAGAGGGGGTCTCCCACTCCATTAACTGCCCAGGTGATGTTGCCCCCTTTCTAGCAGCACCTGAACATGCCCCCGCTAGAGGTCCTGGACTGGGAAAGAAGAGAACCCTTGCAGATGGGGGGATCAGCCCGACCACAAAGACCAAAGCGACGCCGATGGGCCAGAGAGGAGCGGAACCTAGACGAGCCCAATACACCGGAAGTCTGATCCTGGAGTCATCCTCTCTGCGCTACCAGACAACACTTTCCCACTGTCCTCGGTCCCGTAGATCTGAAGTCCCCTCTACCCGGCTACTTGGTAGGGGCAACATTTAGTGCTGTGTGAGAAGCCCTTTGACCCACAGCGCTACACCCTCCACTGCACCGCCTTGTCGCAGTAGGCATACCCCACCCTCCTGAGATATGTTGTTTTGGGGTGTTTCCCCCCCTCTTCTCTACTTCGCAGGTCAACTTTTCTACATGGCGGGTCTTGACAGTACCTACCGCCGGAAGTTAGGGGGGATTGGGGAGGTTTTATTGGAGGAGGGTTTCTTCCATTTGCCGCTGACTGATCTGATTTTTCTCTCCCTCACTCGGACAGTCTTGAGTACCCCCGGCGCCACGCCGCCTCTCACTTCCCTATTGAAATTCACACTTCTTCCACCGTCTCCACTTGATAAACTAGGCCCACCGCTCAGAAGAATCACTGGGATCATTGCCACGGAGGGTGGGGGATGGCTACGTAGTCGAGAGACGGCTGATCCACTTGTCCCTTGCTTCCTCCTTGTGACCTGCTGTGACGCCCGCCATCTTTGCCCCATTGATGACTTCTGTAGGGGTGGGACTTTGGTGCTGAGGAGCCACACCTGCCTGGAGAAGGGGGGGGAGGGGGCCTCGATGTGGCTATACATACGCTGCGGATGGCATTTCGTTCAGCTTTGGATGGGGAGCGATGGGACACCATTATCGCCCTTCCATCTAATTCTGAGGGGATTCTGAACAAAGGGGGATGTCCACGCATGGCTACATTGTGGATGGGCCGCAGGGTGGTGGTATAGATAGGGTGGGCTGAGGGCTTGGACCGGGGTTGGGTGGTGTGATTTCCGACTTTGCTGTCGTTCATGTTTTTACGCTTCCGTTATGCAACTGATGTTCTATTGATTTTTGTTAAGAATTATATGATGTGCTGATTTCCTTGAATCTCCTGTCAGAGGGGAATAGATTATAGAAGCTGTTCTTCTTGTTTGTCCATCCCCTTTTACTTGTACCCTTAGTTACATTCCTCGACCAAACCTTTGAGGTCCGCGAGCAGCTCTTTTTGGTTGTGGTTGGTACCCCGCATGTCCCCACGGGATTGACTCATTTTTCAATCGGGGAAGTGCTAGACTGTGCTAGACCTCAAGAAGTGAGGTAGTGGGACTCATCCCTCCCCCGATCGGTGTTGTTTTCCCCCTTTAGAGCCTGGGCTTTGCTCGGGCTCTATTATCTCTCCTACACCCAGGGCCGGCCCGACAATGGTGCAGAGCGGAGCAGCGGCGCCAGGCGGCAGAAATTCGGGGGCGGCAAATTTCAGCCCCCGGCACCGCTGCTGCACTCTGCACTATTTTTTTTGCGGCAGCGGCAGATCGTGCGGCCACCGCGTTCGTTCCTTCAACGAGCGGCAGCCGCATGAGTATCTGCCGCTCGCCTGAGATCCATCCACCAGCCTGCCGCGATCGAGATCACGTGATCTCGCGAGATTGCAGCAGGCTGGAGGGTGGATCCCAAGCGAGCGGCAGATACTCACGAGGCTGCTGCTCGTTGAAGGAAGGAATGCGGCGGCCGCACGATCTGCCGTCGGAGGGGCTTGCCAGGGGTGAGCCTGGGGGCAAATATATCCATGTGTGAGCCTGTGGGCAAATATATCCATGAGTGAGCCTGGGGGCAAATCTATCCATGTGTGAGCTGGGGCAATATACCCATGTGTGGGCACTGCTGTGTAGGGACTTATTTCTGCACGTGACTACAACATGTCGAGATTAATATTCAATAAGAAACTTATACGAGACACAAATATCAATCGTTTATATGTCCTAGAAATTCTCCTAAATTCTTTTATTTGTCTATGTTTTGCTTTGAAGAATACACTAATCAATAATCGGATAAAAATATATATATTTATTATGTATTCAAAAAAGTTTCAAATCTCATATCATAAACAAAGATTTATAAACCACAATCCATCCACCAGCACAGACAACTAGCTTCACAATATATGTATCACCTGTTAGTAACTGCATATATGATTAATATCATTTATCTTCTCAGTTAGTAACTATACACAAATGGTTAATAAACATTTCTGCTTAACGAAAATTTAACATATATTTCCCAGCAAACCAATGTTTAACAAGCTAGATCTTGTAGTGATATATATATCTCTCTATGCTACATGGATCAACAAAAGATGAGCTATCACTTATTCTATTTTTAGAATGATAAGTATTAAAAACTTATTTAGTGAATCCTCCCCTAATATCGAGAATTAAACTTCTAATCTTCTGCTTTTTATATTGTAGTTACATAATTCCTTGCTTATTAATTTCGATCACAGTAATTTCCAAATTCAATATATATATATCGGTATATCAATCTTTGCAACAGTTTCTTTAGGATAAATCCTTATATCCAATTCTTCTTCATATCTCTATCTGCAGATATAGAAATATTTTGAAGACTTTAGATCTAACAGTAATCTGAGAAATCTCAGTCTTTCTGTTGCAAGAAATACTCCAAATATATATAATTTATTATCCTTAAATTTGCTCGCTCACACATTACCTCCAATCTGGATTTTATGAGTTACAGCCTTGGAATATTCTTTGATTGTTTTGGAATAATGGAAAATTATCAATGTCAGATAATCAATGCATGTGAGTTAGAGATGTGGAATCTTTAGTGCATTGTGTCCTGGGATGGTCTGCTAGCGATGGTCTGCTTGCGTGAATCTCTCATATCCTGGAATTCTGAATGCCTCTTCGTGTAAGTCTGAATGCATTGTCGTGTAAGTCTGAATGAATGCAACGAACAGTGCGGCTTCAATTATAGTCAATTTGATGTCACTGACAATCTATTCTCTATATTAAATATAATATTTACTATCCTCAAGAAGGCAGTGTTGCACTTTAGATTAATTCCACCATTTAATTTTTATATCTCTTATCTCAGGTCAAGAGGTCACTCTGACTTACAAAGACCCTCTATTTTCAGTCTTAGACTTTGAGTCTGTCCTGCCAAAATAAAATTTATATCTCTACTCCTCTCAAAATTTTAACTAGGTCTCTTTATCAGTAGAATTCCTTTCTCTGTTAAAATCACAGAATCTATTCTTCAGTAATTATACTATTTACCAATCCTATACTCTACAATATTTATTGGAGCATCTATTTTCTACTGTAAATATTATAAAATATACCTTGATAAGAATATATTTTGTGAATATAAACATAAATTACAAAGATTTTAACTTTTATTCCTATATCCAAAGAGAACAATATTTTTGTTTTGAAGACTTAAGACAAACCAATGAATTTAATTATGACAGGTCTAGTACTTAGCTTCAGAATTATATCACATAAAGAAATTTTAAGGTTCCCTCATGTCTGGCATTTCTAGAAAAAAAAAAAGGTTTCACCTAGCCGTGAACTATTTAAAAAAAATCTTTGTTCATTTCTAAAACTAGGGAAAATTTAAAAAGAAAAGACTTTCTATTTAAAACAAAATGGCTACAGGCATCCATTTTAATTTTTCCCTTCTAATATACCTGACAGCTGGGTATGTGATGCTGGGCACTGCTGGGTATGTGACATTGGGCACTGCTGGGTATGTGATGCTGGGTTCTGCTGGGTATGTGGCACTTGGCACTGCTGGGTATGTGACGCTGGGCTCTGCTGGGTATTTAACGCTGGGCACTGCTGGGTATGTGACGCTGGGCACTGCTGGGTATGTGACACTGGGCACTGCTGGGTATGTGACGCTGGGCACTGCTGGGTATGTGATGCTGGGCACTGCTGGGTATGTGACGCTGGGCTCTGCTGGGCATGTGCAGCTGGGCACTGCTGGGTATGTGACGCTGGGCACTGCTGGGTATGTGACGCTGGGCTCAGTTATATACACCTCACATTACTGTATCACAGAGTTCCACAGCAAGAAAATTCTAATGTACGGTGTGTATGAGTGTTTGAATTTTATTGCTGTGGTGCACTGTGATACGCTCATACACACTGCGTGTTTTTTTTGGGGGGGCAGCATTTCATCCTTCGCTCCAGGCAACACAATCTCTTGGGCTGGCCCTGCCTACACCCCTTAGAGAGATCTTTTTGTTTACTTTCTTTTCTGTTCTGTGCCGCTTTCCTTTCTCCCCCCTTTTATTTTTCTCTTCTTTCCTTTTCATTCTCTTTCTATTTTTCTCTCTTGCTTTCTCTCTCTCTCTTCTCCCCCTTTTTGCTCTTATTCCATTTACCCTTGTCCCCTCCCCCTTTTATGATGCCAGAGTAGTGCACTATGGGTGGGGCGGCGGCTCTGGTCCCAGTGGACATCCGGGTAGTGAGCTATAATGTCCGGGGTCTTAATAAGCCGGAGGAGAGATGCCGCTTACTGAGGGACCTGGCTTCTCTTAAGGCTTCAGTCGCCTTTATCCAGGAGACTCACTTCTGCTCTACGGCTCCGCCTTCACTACGAGACTGCCGTTTCCCAACGGGGTACTTTGATCACACCCCGGAATCTAAATCTAGAGGGGCAGCGATCCTTTTCGCTGCCTCTCTACCATTCGAACTTACTGAATGTTATGGAGCGGGAGATGGGAGATGTGTTCTTGTAAAGGGAAAGATTGGAGGTTCGCCATATACGTTCGCAAACATCTACCTCCCCAACACTAAACAGCATTTGTACCTGGCCAAGATGTTTAATTCCCTGGAGAAACTTGCGGAAGGTACCCTGGTGCTCGGTGGGGATTTCAATGTGCCCATGGTCCCACAGGAGGACTTCTCTTCCACGAGCCACCTCACTCCTTGAAGAATTTTGTGCAGGATACATAGATCCTTACGATCCCTACAACTGGTCGATGTATGAAGAGCACTCAACCCTCAAACACGTGATTATACTTATTACTCGTCGGTACACCATATGTATTCAAGACTAGACTATTTTTTTGTCCCCCAATATGACCTGCCCTTGATCGGAGAATCTCAGATACAGGTGACCACATGGTCGGATCATGCCCCCGTAGTGATATCCCTATCCTCACCCCTTCTCAGGCCTAAAGCTCGTACGTGGCAACTGAATGTGTCCTTGTTTTCTGATCCAGAATTGGTGGAGGAAGTGGGAGACGCTTTGACTGCTTATTTTGAGGTGCATGAACTCTCGGAAGTTGCCCTGCTTACGGTCTGGGAAGTGCACAAGGCAGTCGTTAGAGGCCTATTGATATCTTTAGCCTCACGGAAGAAAAAAGTGTGGCGAGATGAATTGGAGGCTCTCTACTCTGATATTCGAAGATTGGAACATGATCACCAGGAACAGGGAGATGCTGATACATTTGCCGGTCTTTTACAGGCCCACACACAGCTGGCTAATGCTCTGAACCCGCACCTCCAACTGGCTATGCTACGCACCAATTGCTATTTTTCATTCCACGAGTAGGGATGAGCTGTTCGGTTCGATCTGTTCGGTGTTCGATTCGAACATTGCCCATTCGGCTGTTTGTCAATGGACCACAATGCACTTTTCCACTGGCCTGAAGCTTGTAATTGGCTACAGCCTTGCACCTGACCACAGGTGCAAGACTATGCCAATCACGGCTCAGAGTCCTGATTGGGCAAATTTTGCCCAATCATGGGCTCACAGAGCTAAGTCCCGCAGCACACTATATAAGGCGTCCCTCGCAGCCCCAGCACGTGTTTTTTGAGAGGAGATTGTTCTGTTAGTGTGTATTCTCAGTGCCAGCAGCTATTGGGGGGGTCTCACTAGTGATGAGCCGTACACCCCCGTGTTCGGTTCGCATTCGAACTTGAACAATTTCAAAAGTTCGCGTTCGAACGCGATCACGATTCGAACTCAATGCAAGTCAATGGGATTCGAATGTTCGAATTTTAGAGTGCCCTCCAAGAGGTCATATATGCAAGATATTTGCCATAAAAGGTGTATGGGGGTCCGGGTAGGGCCCTGGGGACAGGAAACAAGGAGAAAATTTAAAAAAAAAACGTTTTTAAAGGAACTGTGAGTTTTCCATGAGATAAAGGTTAAGAGCAAAAACGAAAAATTCCTTCAAATATCGTGCCTAGGAGGTGCCCATAACCTGCCTGTGAAGTGGCGGATTTGTAGGATGTATACAAACATTTAAAAAGAAAAAAATGACATTTCAAATGACGGTAAATGGTTTTCCTTTAATCTATTCATGAACAACTGCTTGGGGCGGGAGCCTGTATGAAAAGTGGAGACGTTTTAGGACACGCAGAACAAGTTTAGTGATTTTTTGGCTAAATTATGGTGAAACTTATGCAGGCTTTAGATGAAAGTAACAACAAGTGCATTAAAATTGGACCTTTGGTGCCAGCTAGTGCCTTCACACTGTAACCCCTCTTAGGTATTGTAGAACAGTGCAAGGGTGGACCCTGCCGTCAAATCTTACAATGATATGAATCTGGTACACGTGTCAGTGCACCCAAATATTGGGCCTTTGGTGCCAGTTCGTGCCTTCACACCGTAACCCCTCTGAGGTATTGTGGAAGAGTGCAGGGGTGGACCCTGCCATCAAATATTACAATGATATGAATCTGGTACACACGTCAGTGAACCCAAATATTGGGCCTATGGTGCCAGCTAGTGCCTTCACACCGTAACCCCTCTTAGGTATTGTGGAAGAGTGCAGTGGTGGAGGTTTTGGGAATGCAGAAGAGATCCCCGATCTATTCAGTTACATCAGCATCAGGGGAGTGATAGCTGCTGATCCAGGACTGATTCATTTTTAAATGTCAGTCGGCCTACAGAGTCGGTGGACAGACGCACTTTTCTCAGTGACAAAACCTCCAGCGGCACTGACCGTCCTTTCAGAAAGCACGCTGGATGAAGGGCAACCTATAAACTGCATAGCATATTGGCTAAGTTCTGGTCAGTGATCCAATCTCAACACCCAGTAAGCCAGTGGATCATCTGCTGTAAAGGTATCCAGGTCTGCCCTTGCCCCTAGGTACTCCTGCACCACACGGGAAGACACTGGCAATGGGTGCCTACATTTGACGTCCCTGGGCTTCGTGCACTAAAAAAATTTCAAAAGGCATCAGTCAAGCGGCCCACTTCACCGCTCGTCCTCTGATAAACCGCAGCCTCAGAAGCACCTGTGTCATCACTTGGTAACCTACCGGTGCCTGGAAAGGTGTTACACAAGTGTTGCTTTAGAGCGTCCTCAAGTTACCGTATTTTTCGCTCCATAAGATGCACTTTTCTCCCCCCAAGTATGAAGCGAATACTGCGCCGGGGCAGTGTTCGCTCCCTGCGAGCGTCCGAAGCTATGGAGCTTCGGCACTCGCCTGGGGGAACCACGTCACCAGCCGAGTTCTCGCGAGATCACGGCTGGTCACATGGCTCCCCCAGGCGACTGCCCAAGCTCCATGCTGCCGGACGCACACTCAGAGGGAGCCGAACACGATGCGGTGGCGGCGGCGGCAGGAGGTGAGCTGGGGACATTATCCATGAGCTGCTGGGACATATCCATGAGCTGGGGCATATCCATAAGCTGGGGCATATCCATGAGCTGCTGGGGCATATCCATGAGCTGGGGCATATCCATGAGCTGGGGCAAATCCATGAGCTGGGGCATATCCATGAGCTGGGGCATATCCATGTGTGAGCTGGGGCATATCCATGTGCTGGGGCATTATCCATGGGCTGGGGCATATCCATGAGCTGGGGCATATCCATGTGTGAGCTGGGGCATATCCATGTGTGAGCTGGAGCATATCCATGTGCTGGGTCATTATCCATGAGCTGGGGCATATCCATGTGCTGGGGCATTATCCATGAGCTGGGGCATATCCATGTGTGAGCTGGGGCATATCCATTATTATTATTATTATTATTATTCTTTATTTATAAAGCACCAGCATATTCCGCAGCGCTGTACAATAAGCACAGTATAGACAGGGTTACAATACATTGAACAACATTTGACAAACAGTACAGGAGGAGATGAGTGCCCTATTCCCGTAGGAACTCACAATCTGGGAGGGTTGGGGTTGGAAACAGGAGGAGAGGACTGTAAGGTGAGAGTGATTGATGGTTGCATCAGTGAGTTGGGTGGTAGGCTTCCCTAAATAGGAATGTTTTCAGGGAGCGTTTGAAGGAAGAGAAGTTAGGGGAAAGTCTGACAGGACGAGAGAGAGCGTTCCAGAGAGTGGGGGCTGCGCGTGAGAAATCCTGCAGTCTATCATGGGAAGAGGTGATGCGGGGAGAAGCTAGGCGCAGGTCACTGTTTGACCTTAGGGAGCGGGCTGGGGTGTATTTGGTGATTAGTGAGGACAGGTAGTGGGGAGCTGAGTTAGTGAGGGTTTTGTAGGTAAGGATAAGGATTTTGAACTTAATTCTGCAGTGGATGGGGAGCCAGTGAAGGGACTCGCAGAGGGGAGTGGCAGAGACAGAGCGGCGGGTGAGGTGAATTAGCCTGGCGGAGGCGTTCAGGATGGATTGTAGGGGGGAGAGGCGGGACAGAGGGAGGCCAGATAAGAGATTATTGCAATAGTCGAGTCGGGAGATTACCAGGGCGTGTATGAGTTGTTTTGTGGTGACAGCGGTAAGAAATGGCCGAATTCTGGAAAATTACGCAGTTGGTATCGGCAGGAGGTGGAAATAGACTTGATGTGGGGGATGAAGGAAAGAGCAGAGTCAAGTGTAACTCCAAGGCAGCGAACTTGGTTTGATGGGGAGATGGTGATACCCTCCACTGTGATAGAGAAGTCAGGAGGTGGGGAGGCATTGGAGGGAGGAATAAGTAGGAGTTCAGTCTTTGACATGTTGATCTTTAGGTGGTGGGAGGCCATCCAGGAGGAGATACCAGATAAACAGTCACTGACTTTGAAAGGACAGGGGGAGAGAGATCAGGGGTAGAGAGGTAGATCTGAGTGTCATCAGCGTAGAGGTGGTAATTAAAGCCAAAGCTGTTGATGATTTTGCCCAGAGAGGAGGTGTAGATGGAAAAGAGCAGAGGAGCACATATCCATGTGCTGGGGCATTATCCATGAGCTGGGGCATTATCCATGAGCTGGAGGCATAGCCATGAGCTGGGGGTATATCCATGAGAGGAGCTGGGGCAAAATCCATCAGAGGAGCTGGGGCAATATCCATGAGAGGAGCTGGGGCAGTATATCCATGAGAGGAGCTGGGGCAGTATATCCATGAGAGGAGCTGGGGCATTATTCATTATTACACTATTTGATTCAGAATATTTTTTTTCCTGTTTTCCTCCTCTAAAAACTAGGTAGTCTTATGGTCAGGTGCGTCTTAGAGTGAAAAATATGGTATTTCATCCAGTCCTCCCTCTGTGAGGGCAGGATGAGCTCTGCAACCTTACCCTTGTATCGTGAATCAAGAAGGGTTGCCAACCAGTAATGATCCCTCTCCTTGATAGCACGAATCCTGGGTCCTTTAGCAGGCATTGCAGGATAATGGAGCCCATGCAGCGTAGGTTGGAGGTGGCATTAGCTTCCGAGTGTTCCTAGTCGCTGAGGATGACCGTATCGTGCACTACCTCCTCCCAGCCACATAGTAGTCCTTGGGTTTCTGGGCACACAAAACCCTCCATTAAGGAATCCCCACCTTCAAAGCCCCCACTACTTAAATATTCCTCCTCCTCATCCTCCTCCTGTCTGATCTGAGGACCCGCAGGAATGCTGTCTGCGTAAATACTGGGGCCTTGAGAGCTAGGGAAGGCCTCCTCTTCCTCCCTCTGCTCTGCCTCTAGTGCCACATCTATTATTCCCCGCAGAGTGAACTCTAGCAGGAACACTAAATGAATTGTGTCACTGATGCATGCACTGTCCCTGCTCACCATCCTCGTTGCCTCCTCAAATGGTGAAAGTACAGTGCATGCATCCTTGATCATCAGCCACTGCGGGGGGGGGGACCAAGTTGACCTGAACCTGTCCTTGTGCCATACTCACACAGGTACTCATTGATGGCCCTCTGCTGCTTGTGCAGATGCTGCAGCATTGCCAATGTCGAGTTCCACCTGGTGGGCATATCACAGATCAGACGGTTTGTGGGAAGGTGGAATTCTCTTTGAATTTCTGCCAGGCGAACAATTGCTGGGAATGACCGTCTGAAGTGGCTGCAGACGTTTCTGGCCTGGCTGAGAAGCTCTGCCAGCCCTGGGTACCTGGTTAGGAAACGTTGTACCACCAGATTTAGGATGTGTGTTAGGCATGGTACATGCGTCAACTTACCCTGGCGTAGGGCTGAGAGAAGGTTGTGCCATTATCAGAGACGACCATTACCAGCTCAAGCTGGCGTGGTGTTAACCATCTCTGCGCCTGCCCCTGCAGAGCTGACAGAATTTCTGGCCCGGTGTGGCTCCTGTCCCCTAAACAAACCAGCTCAAGCACAGTATGGCATCTTTTTGCTTGAGCCATTGCGAAGCCCCTGCCACGTGACAGTTTAACTGCCACTTCGCCAGAGTCGAAGGAGGTGGTGGAGCAGACAGACCTCATACAAGCAGCTTTCTGGAGGCTTGGTGGATGAACAAGCTCCAGCACAGAGCCCCATCTTGGATCCCTCCCAGCTGCAAGCAGAGTTAACCAGTGTGCCGTGAAGGATATGTAACGGCCCTGTCCATGCTTGCTGGACCACGTGTCTAAAGTCATGTGCACCTTGCTGCTAACTGCCTTTCCCAATGACTCCATAACATTGTGTTCCACATGCTGGTATAGTGCTGGAATGGCCTTCCATGAAAAGTAATGGCGTTTTGAAACCTGCCACTGTGGTACAGCACAATTGTCAAATTCACGGAAGGAAGCAGAGTCTACCAGCTGGAAAGGCAGCAGCTGTAATGCGAGTAATTTTGCTAAACTGGCATTTAGACGCTGTGCTTGGGGATTGGTTGGGACTATATTTTTTCTTACGCTGCAGCAGCTGGGGCAACATAATCTGACTGCGTAAATCTTCAGCTGATGGGATGCTGTCACAATCTGAGGAATGACCTGGTACACCCATTACTGTAGCATCATCCCTGTCAGTGGAGGTTGTAGGCAATGACATGGCAGGACATATAGTGGGTGTAGAGACAGATGAGGAGGACCTATGCAAAGTGTTGTGCCAACGGGATGCGTGGCAGGTGGTCATATGTCGCCCCAAGCACGTGGTACCCAAGCGTGAGATGTCTTTCCCATGCTTGATCCTCATCTGACATAGATTGCAAATAGCAGCAGTGCGGTCTGCTGCACATTTCTTAAAGAACTCCCAGACAGCAGACTTCTTGTACATGTGCTTTGAGACAACAGCGCTCTGCACCTGAGCAGCTGTGACTTCTGATGCCTTGGACTGGCTACGGTTGCTCATAGAGGATGTTCTGCCTCGTTTTTGTTGTGCCTCCTCCTCCCTTGACTCCTCTATTCGATCAGGCACCCGGGTGGAGCCAGTGACCTCATCATCGTTATCACCCCCTATCTCTTCGTCACTGGAGCCAACTTGGCAGTATGCTGCAGCTACTGTGGTAAAATGAGTGCCAGTTATTTGTGTGTCACTGGCACCCCCTTCCTCTAGGTTGATTATACTCCCTTCCTCAACCTCAGAGATTGAATCAGAGCACTGTAGTTGCTGCGCATCCTCAAGCAGCATGTCACTGTCATTGTAGTCAAACAATTCAGCTGACTCCTCCGTGTGTGATAGTAAGGCTACGGCAGGAGTAGCTGTGGACATGGAGGCTGAATTAGATGGTTTGGCAGCTGAGGTGGACTGTAAACCACTGCAAGTCTGACTGGCAGAGGACTCGGAGGATGAGGATGGCCTGGGTAGCGAATCCTGCATATCCTCTGTATGTTGCTGCTGCTTAAAATGGCCAGCACCAGTTAGAAAGGACAAGCGTGCCCCTGCAGAGGATGCACCACGTCCATGATGACCAGAGGCACAGCCTCCCGACACAGAGGCTGCTTGCCCTCTTATCTGTGTCTGGGATCGTCTGCCTGTCCTTTTTGGTCTTTCTGACATGGTGACAGATAAATAGATTAAAGATATACAGAACTCTGATTCAACTCTGTTTTAAAAATTGGAAATATGCAGAACTCTGATTCAACTCTGTTATCTAGATTAAAGATTTCCAGAACTCTGGTATAACTCAGTGAGACACCCTGAGAGCTGGCAGCCAGTGACAAGACACAGATTAAAATTCCCAGGAACCTCCTATAAATCAGTGATACCCCCTGATGGGTGACAGTGACAAGACACATATTACAATTCCCAGGAACCTCCTATAAATCAGTGAGACCCCTGATGGGTGGCAGTGACAAGACACAAATTACAATTCCCAGGAACCTCCTATAAATCAGTGAGAACCCCTGATTGGTGGCAGTGACAAGACACAGATTACAATTCCCAGGAATCTCCTATAAATCAGTGACACCCCCTGATGGGTGGCAGTGACAAGACACAGATAACAATTCCCAGATATCTTGTAGAAGTGACCCCCCCCAATAGCTGCTGGCAGTGAGAACACAGAGATTACAACAATTCCCAGATATCTTGTAGAAGTGAGACCCCCAATAGCTGCTGGCACTGAGAAGACACACTAACAGAACAATCTCCTCTCAAAAAACACGTGCTGGGTCTGTGTTAAGCCTTATATAGTGTGCTGCTGGACTTAGCTCTGTGAGCCCATGATTGAGCCGTGATTGGCATAGTCTTGCACCTGTTTGGCTGTAGCCAATTACAAGCTTTAGGCCAGTGGAAAAGTGCATTGTGGTCCATTGTGGTGCATTGTGGGCAAACTCGAACTGAACGCGTGGAAATGTTCGGAGTTCGGCGAACAGCCGAACGACCGATGTTTGATGCGAACTCCCAACAGATCGAACCGAACAGCTCATCCCTAACTGTGAGTTTTATTGCTGTGCAGCTCTGTGATACACTTGTACACACCACACATTACTGCATTACTGTGAGTTTTATTGCTATGGAGCTTATTTTTTTTTCTTTCTCTTTTTATATCCTCCTCTTCTGGTCCCAGAGGAATTTATGATAATCTTTGTACTGTGCACTTCTCTTAAATGTGTAATATTTGTTTAATACTAATATATATTATTCACCTAATCAATCAAAGCAGTGATAGTGTTATTATTACATTGCTTATTACATGCATTATTATGTATTTAATACATTACTGTTGTTAGTACATTCAGGGCTACATTACATTCTGGGTGCTAACGTTAGCGCTCACCTGAGTGAGCATTAACGTTAGCCCAGGTAGCAACCCATAGGCGTGCGCAGCCTATTACATTAGGGTGTGCACCCAAAGCTCAAACACAAACATATATATATATCCACAAGTTTCAGCACTCATGCCTCTCACAAGTATCCTTTGACTCTTTTTGCCTCAGTGCCAGGGGCAGACTGACAAGACTCAGGGCGCCCGGACCAAATAAAGCAAGGGCCCCCCACCAGACTCCACCCATGGAGCCTTGCTCGTCCCAGCCGCGAGCTGTGCGTAAGCTCATTCTTGTGAGATCGCGCACCACCGCATAAGATTTTCAGAAGGAGACTAGGAACTATATGTTCCCAGTCTCACTCTGCTCCCGGGAAGAAGAAGCAGCGGATCGTGCTACCTTTTTTACCACGGGATGAGAGGTGAGTATGGAATTTAATGGGGGGGGGGTAGGAGAATGCAAAATCAGCTTTGAGTAAACTATATTTCACAGTGAAAAACCATCTCCCGTGTGGAAGCGCAGGTTACTTTGGAATAGTCTGTGCTCCCACGCGAAGCTCACAATTAACGTCTCCCATAATAAATATAGGAGATGACAACGTACAGTAACCTCACGCATGGAATTGCTACATTAGAGCCACAAGATCAGCATGCGGCTCAAATGGTATAGCGTTTCCTGACGATAAAATAACTACAGGACAGGCTATGTGTAATGTTTCCTGTAGTTATCTTATCAACAACTATGGAATATTGTCCCATGTTGGCTCCACCAAGCTCACCTTATCTTTGTGTGTGGCTCAGGCTGGCTGTGGCTGGTGAAATTGGCTGGCACTGGTATGGCTGGTCTTGCTGGCACTGGTTTGCTGACAGGTCCTGGTCTGGTACTCGCATGCAGAAGCGGCTCCAGATATGTTGAGGTCTTAGGCAAATTTCCGTTATGGGGCTCCACAGGGCCAACAAGCAGTCTGCTCCCAGATGATTTGGAGGACAGAATGTGTGTTTGAGTGTATCATAGAGAATCACAGTAATAAAACTCACGCTCATACACAGCGCACATTACTGTGAGTTTTATTACTGTGATGCTCTGTGATACAGTAATGTGCGGTGTGTATGAGCGTTAGGGATGAGCGTTCGTTTCGGCTCTGTTCGAAGTTCGAATTGAACATCGGCTGTTCGAAAGTTCGCGAAGTTCAAACTTTTTTGGGACGTTCACCAAAAGTTCTAATAATTTTTTTTTTTTTTAAAAAGTATAAAAAATGCTTAAAAAATACTAAAAAAAATCTAGAAATAAAGAGACTCTTTACTGCAGAATATTATAAGCAACAGTTTATTAGATATTGAATTAAAACGGGAATATTTTTAACATTGAAGCCTATGGGATAAAACATTCTTGTTACTAAAACATCAGGCAGACACGGCCCTCTAATCAGGCACTGTAGAGGGCAGCCTGCCAGGGCCTCCCAAGGATCCCCTTGAGGAGCATGCAGCCGCCAGATGACAGAGCTGCGACTGTGCGGGCTAGCCGCCCGGGTGCATGTGGCAGAGACAGGCGGCGCAAGGAAGGAGCCACTGCACCTGCGGCCAGGGCCGCCATCAGGGCATTACGCCCCATGCTGCCATGAGGGGCCCGGAGCCCGGGGGCCCGGGCCGCCGGGACCCCGTCGGCAGCAGCGGCGCCCTTTTTAACAGCTCCGGTATCGGACTCAATGAGTCCAAATCCGGAGCTGACTGTCTCCCCCTCGGGCCCCTCCTGCTCCTGGCAGGCTTTGCTGGGCGGACCAAGCAGCGTGCGTGGGCCCTCCCAAGCACGCTGCTTTGGCGCCGCCCCCTTCAGTCATGAGAAGCTGCCTGGGAAGGAGGGCCTGGCCGAGAGAAAAGAGGCCGGGAAGGCAGGGTGTGCTGGCTGTGCAGGCGGCATGTCCCAGTCCACATGTCCCAGTCCTGGTACACAGACTGGCTCTTTGGCGGGGTGGACTCCAGAATGGCAGGGCTGTCTGCGCTTCCTTCCTGCCGTCCAGACAGAGGCTGTTGGAGAGCACCGTGCTGCTGGCTGTGTCTGCGCTGGAGATTGCGCTGTCCCTGTGGAGGATCGACCGCACCTCCACTGCCTGGCCCGGAGCCTGCTGCTGGGGGTCTCTGCCTCACCTTCGGGGTGGAGGTCGGCTTTAATTTCACCACCAGGACTGTCCTCTCTTCTACCTGCTGGACCCCTGCCATGTGGTCACCATGCTGCAGATCTTTCTCCTGCCTTGCCCACCCAGCAGACTTTCCACAGTGGTATTCCGGTTACACTTGCACATGTCATTGCTGAATGGGGCCCTACTTGCACAGCTCTTCCATGTGCTGAATACACGACTGGTAAGTGATGGGGTGTTTATCTGACAGATCAGATACATTTCCAAGCTGAGAGGTAAAGAGTCTTGGATTGTACCATTTCATGCACTGCAAGAGGTTGAAATACTATTTTAGTGTATTATTTGACTTTTTCTGATGCATTTTGGACCAGTTTTGACATTCCTGGGTTCAGGTAGCCACAAGTATTTAGGATTTTACTTCTAGCTCCTCAATATATAGATTATTCTACAGATACTTCTATATACAAATCCATTGCCTGCCTCCGGAGTTGAGTTTTGTCATGGAGCTGATGTAACGCTCCATGCTTCAAACCCCAAGAGACTGTTATGTTCATTTATATCGTGTGATTTTAGATATTTTACATCATTTGGTTTTAGTTTAATTTAGTTTAGTGTAAAATGGCATAGCTTTGGTCTTAAAAATACTTATATTCCTGTAGGTAAATGTGTTTTTGTATATACAGTAAACAAGCTTTACTGCTGTGTAATTTATGCACCAGGGCTTTTCCCATTATCTATCTGCATGTTTAATTCAAGGGATCTCTGATAGTGTGTGTTTAATCTGATGTGTTAGAACAATGGATATACAAATGTTGTGTGAGCTGAAGGCTAAGAGAATGTAAAGAATGTTTATTGTAAATAACTGACTTAATGTAATTAGTATGGGTATGCAAATTATAACTGTTGGACTTCAGCATAAATGGTGGCGTTTTGTTCATTAAAAAGTCAGAAAACTCTCAGAGCTCAAAGAGAGAGGATCCTATTTTAAAGCATACAGCCGCGCCTGGTGTCTTTATTTCAGCGACACTACACTATACACTATCACCCTCAGAAGGCAGAGAGCGGCCTTCTGGAGATTCCTAACGGCTCCAGGGCAGAGGAACAGAAGCAGGCAGGTCAAGCTGCTCGAGGCGCTGAGGACAGCGCTCCCAGTAGCCGGGCTGACCGCAACGAAGGGGTATCTGGAGAGCCAGGACAGACGGAAGGGAACGGTTCCTTCACAAGTTTAATATAATATTTTCAAGCCCTGCTGTAGGGGCCAACCGTGCCAAGATGTATTTACAGGTATGTTTTTAGGATCGCTAAGTCTCACACTGCACTGGCCTGTTGAAGATGGCATCTTGTTACCCCGAGCCACCACAGCACAAACAAGCTATATCTCAGCTACAGAAATTGGGCCAGTCCTTCGTTTTTAATGCAGAATCTAAAATGAACCAGGAAAAATATATGAATTTATTTATAGCTTAAGGTCATTTATGTGATTTGAAAGATGGCGTTTTGTGTTCTGTTTTCCGCTTTCCTCTTTGCTGACCATGGTGACCTGTTAAGAGATCGCGGCAGGTAACCCACCTTATCTTTCTGAAACCAGGTGACAGGGGTGGTCTACTGGAATAGGAAGGTCCTGCAAAGGAAATAAAGTTAAGGTGTTAATAGCAGTGTGTGGTGGTGCCAGCAGACCTGACATTTAAAGGCCGCTTATAGGTTTACATTTGAAGTTTGTTCATGGTGTTGTTAGGATTCCATATCAGGTGAGAATGAGAGTTGAGGATGAATACATTTTTGACTTTGACCCACTGCTAGCACTTCCACATTCCTGCGCGATCAGGCACTGTGAGTTCTATTGCTGTGGAGCTCTGATATGCTAAACCAATGGAATAATATAATAATACTTTTATGCTACATTGTTTGTACTGGATTTTAAGGCATTGGGAGCAACACTCTGTAATACGATCTTGATTCATATTATTTTTAATTACAATTTGAATTTCATACTGTCTTAAATTATTTGAGCCAGATAGATACTTTTTTTGTTAAATAGTGTGTAGTTGTGCAAGCAATATGGGTGATTTTTAAGATATTGGGACTAACACTCTGTAATGTGACCACGATTCACAGTAAATATTAATTTCCTATGGGAAGAGGGGATTGTGGGGGCCCATTCTGAGGGTCAGTAAGGGGCCCCAAAATTTCTGATGGCTGGCCTGCCTGCGGCCACGGCAGACCACCCCCCCACAACTAGGATCCAGGGAGCCCCCACTGACCACCAGGCTAAGGTAAGGCGACACATTTCTAAAAAAAAAAAAATCCGAGTACATTTTTAAATGTCCCCGGGAACATAAAAGAAAACTTTTTTTTTCTTTCTCTACCTTGCTGAATGTATTTAATTATATATATTAGATACATTCAGCCAGGTAGAGGGGGTGACATGTGGGCTGTGCGGGGTCTCAGGCAGTGGTTTTTTTTTGTGTGTATATTTTTAGCAAATTTATAGGGGAAGGTAAGGGCAGGTATGATTTTTAAATGTCCCCGGGAACATAAAATAAAACTTTTTTTAAGGTAAGGGCAGGTATGATATATATATATAGATAAGATATATATCTATATTCTTATAAATATATATATCCAGACTTGAATTACACACACATTTTGGCAACTAATTGCCCCCCCCCACCATTTGGCTGATCCCTGCAGAAGTGTTGAACCTGATAGAGCAGAGAATAATATATATATTCTCTGCTCTGTCGGGTTCAACATTTCTTCTGGAGGGATCAGCCAAATGGGGGGGGGCGCATTTAGTTGAGATTGTCCACATGTCAGCCCCCCATGTGCGTATGTGTATATATGGTCTGTGGGTGGGTGTATATATATATCTGCGTGTTGATATATACGTATATATAGGTCTGCTTGTTAATATATACATATATGTTACCTTTTTTTAATATTTTTATACTATTCCTATTAAAATAACAGTAATTTTTCATGTATTTTATTCAGCAGAAACTTTTTTTTGCCTATATAACATGTGCTTTGTGAAAATAAAACGGTTTTGTGTGTACATTTTAATTTAGTTAGTGGATTCCTGTCCAGCGCGGTGAGAAGCAAACGTAATGCAGTGTAGACACGCTGCGAGGCGTAGCAGAGTGAAGTCAAGCCTGCAAAATGTTTGCTTCGCTTCGCTACACTGTGCGTCGCTACACGCTCAGTGTGTCTCAGCCTTTATTCCCGCATCGCTAGCTTACCAAATCAGTTTGTATACTTGTTACTGACCCTGCTTATTCTGAGGACCAGATCTGTTGCCGACTTTGCCTGCCATTTGACTATTCTCTCTGTGTATTCCCTGCCTGTTCTGTTTGCTTCCTGTTGCTACTGGTGTGCACCGATTCTCACCATATACAGTAGCGCAGTACAAGTGCCTAAACATTGCTGACCCAGTTTTGTTATAGCTGCTGATGTAACTAAATAGATCGGGGATCTCTTCTGCATTACCAAAACCTCCACCACTGCACTCTTCCACAATATCTCAGAGGGGTTACGGTGTGAAGGCACTTGCTGCCACCAAAGGCACAATACTTGGGTGCACTGCCACTGATGCCCATACCAGATTCATATCATTTTAATATTGGACTGCAGGGTCCACCACTGCACTTTTCCACAATACCACAGAGGGGTTACTTACGGTGTGAAGGCACTTGCTGCTACCAAAGGCAAAATATTTGGTTGCACTGACGCCTGTACCAGATTCATATCATTTTAATATTTGACCGTAGGGTCCAACCCTGCACTCTTCCACAATACCACAAAGGGGTTACAGTGTGACGGCACTGTTGCCGACACTAAAGGCCCAATTTTAAAGCACCTATTGTTACTTTCATCCAAAGCCTGCATAAGTTTCACCATTATTTAGCCAAAAAATATCACTAAACTTGTTCTGCATGTCCTAAAATGTCTCCTCTTTTCATACAGGCTGCCGCCCCAAGCAGTTGTTTATGTATAGATTAAAGGAAAACCATTTACCGTCATTTGAAATGTCATTTTTTTGTTTTTAAATGTTTCTATACATCCTACAAATCCGCCACTTCACGAGCAGGTTATGGGGACCTCCTAGGCACGATATTTGAAGGAATTTTTTATTTTTATTCTTAACCTTTATTTCATGGAATACTCACTGTTCCTTTAAAAACGTTTTTTTTTTAAACTTGTTGTCCTTGTTTACTGTCCCCCAGGGCACTACCTGGACCCCCATGCACCTTTTATGGCAAATATCTAGCATATATGCCCTCTTGGAGGGCACTATAAAAATCGAACATTCGGGTCCTATTGACTTACATTGAGTTTGGATCGTGTTCGAGTTCGAACTCGAACTTTTGAAATTGTTCGAGTTCGAAGTCGATCCGAACACGGGGGCATTAGGCTCATCCCAAATGAGCTTATCACAGAGCATCACAGTAATAAAACTCAGTTATGTGTGGTGTGTTTGTGTGTGAGTTTTATTGCTGTGGAGCTCTGTGATATACACATACAGTCATCCACGTATTGGAGCGACGTAGAGCCATACTGCAGGGACCGTGACTCAAGAGTTTGCTTGACCATGACACTGAAAACGCTGGTATTTCACTAAAACCCTGAAATGATCTTGTCTAGGTAAATTGACTACCTCCATACGTGAACACAATCAGTGGTCTTGTCAGGGTGTACCAAAAAGAAGGCAAAACATAAATCTAAGAATATAAAACATTGTGGGCTACATTACAATCTCCACGCTAAAACGGGGGGAGGTATTATTATTATTATTATTATTATTTATTTATAAAGCGCCAGCATATTCCGCAGCGCTGTACAATAAGCACAGTACAGACAGGGTTGCAATACATTGAACAACATTTGACAAACAGTACAGGAGGAGATGAGGGCCCTATTCCCGTAGGAACTCACAATCTAGGAGGGTTGGGGTTGGAAACAGGAGGAGAGGACTGTAAGGTGAGAGTGATTGATGGTTGCGTCAGTGAGTTGGGTGGTAGGCTTCCCTAAATAGTAATTTTTTCAGGGAGCGTTTGAAGGAAGAGAAGTTAGGGGAAAGTCTGACAGCACGAGGGAGAGCGTTCCAGAGAGTGGGGGCTGCGCGTGAGAAATCCTGCAGTCTATCATGGGAAGAGGTGATGCGGGGAGAAGCTAGGCGCAGGTCACTGTTTGACCTTAGGGAGCGGGCTGGGTGTATTTGGTGATTAGTGAGGACAGGTAGTGGGGAGCTGAGTTAGTGAGGGTTTTGTAAGTAAGGATAAGGATTTTGAACTTAATTCTGCAGTGGATGGGGAGCCAGTGAAGGGACTCGCAGAGGGGAGCGGCAGAGACAGTGCGGCGGGTGAGGTGAATTAGCCTGGCGGAGGCGTTCAGGATGGATTGTAGGGGGGAGAGGCGGGACAGAGGGAGGCCAGATAAGAGATTATTGCAATAGTCGAGTCGGGAGATTACCAGGGCGTGTATGAGTTGTTTTGTGGTGACAGCGGTAAGAAATGGCCGAATTCTGGAAATATTACGCAGTTGGTATCGGCAGGAGGAGGAAAGAGACTTGATGTGGGGGATGAAGGAAAGAGCAGAGTCCAGTGTAACTCCAAGACAGCGAACTTGGTTTGATGGGGAGATGGTGATACCATCCACCGTGATAGAGAAGTCAGGAGGTGGGGAGGCATTGGAGGGAGGAATAAGTAGGAGCTCAGTCTTTGACATGTTGATCTTTAGGTGGTGGGAGGAAAAATCGGCAGCAGTTTTCCCCCCACCGCCCCGTTTTAGCGTGGAATTACAATGCAGGTTCTTAAAATGCTGCCTGCATTGTTAGCCAGCGCTACGTCCCCTCGATGCTCATGGCAGCGCTGAGCGCAGCCACGAGCATCCACTCAATGGAGTTCATAGGACTCCATTGAGCCAGACACTGGCGGTCACATGACCTGCCGGATCTCGCCTCGCGATCTCGCCTCGCCTCGCGGTCAGCGTAGTGATAGGCAGGGAGAGACTGGGGGGACTTTTTCCCACAGTCTTTCCCTGCTCCCGTCGGTCGGAGGAGGCGGTTGGAGCCACGGTCCTCGCCGCGGGACAGGACGGGAGTATACCATTCTGTTTTTTATTTTTTAGGCTGGTGTTAATGGATTCATTCTACAGAAGCAGAATCCATTAACACCAAGTCCTGGCTCTGGTTAACTTTCCGCTAACCAGAGCCGGACATTAATCAGTGTTAGGACTTTGTAATCCTAGCGCTGATTAACACTTTGCACCCCATGTTAAGCATAGGGAGCAATCCCTATCTGTTACTCTTGTGCAAGTGGATATTTTTTGATAGGGATGGGCTGTTCGATTCGAACATCGGCTGTTCGCAAAAAGTTCGAAAAAATAATAATTTGATAATGTTTTAAAAAATCCGAAAAAATCTACAAATAAAGAGACTCTTTACTGCAGAATATTATAAGCAACGGTTTATTAGATTTTGAATTAAAACAGGAATATTTTTAACATTGAAGCCTATAGGATTCAACACATTTCCCCCACCTTGTTGCTAAAACATCAGGCAGACGCGGCCCTCTAGTCAGGCACTGCAGAAGGCTGCCCTCCGGGGCCTCCCAAGGACCCCTTTGAGGAGCATGCGGCCACCAGACGACAGAGCTGCAACTGTGCGGGCTGACCAGGTGCATGTGGCAGAGAGGCGTCGCAGGAAGGGAGCCACTGCACCTGCGACCATGGCAGACCCCCCACAACTAGGATCCAGGGAGCCCCACTGACCACCAGGCTAAGGTAAGGCGACACAAATCTGAGGATATTTTTAAATGTCACCGAGAACATAAAATACAGTCAGGTCCAGAAATATTGGGACATCGACAATTCTAACATCTTTGGCTCTATAAACCACCACAATGGAGTTGGAATGAAACAATCACAATGTGCTTCAACTGCAGACTGTCAGCTTTAATTTGAGGGTATGTACATCCAACTCAGGTGAACGGTGTAGGACTTACAGCAGTTTGCAGATGTGCCTCCCACTTGTTAAGGGACCAAAAGTAATGGGACTATTGACTTCTCAGCTGTTCCGTGGCCAGGTGTGTGATATTCCCTCATTACCCCAATTACAATGTGCAGGTAAAAGGCCCAGAGTTCATTTCAAGTGTGCTATTTGCATTTGGAATCTGTTGCTGTCAACTCTCAAGATACGAGCTGCGGAATATGTTGGCGCTTTATAAATAAAGAATAATAATAATAATACGATCCAAAGAGCTGTCACTATCAGTGAAGCAAGCCATCATTAGGCTGAAGAAACAAAACAATCAGAGAGATAGCAAGAACTTTAGGTGTGGCCAAAACAACTGTTTGGAACATTCTCAAAAAGAAGAAATGCACCGGTGAGCTCAGCAACACCAAAAGACCCGGGAGACCACGGAAAACAACTGTGGTGGATGACCGAAGAATCCTTTCCCTGGTGAAGAAAACACCCTTCACAACAGTTGGCCAGATCAAGAACACTCTCCAGGAGGTAGGTGTATGTGTGTCAAAGCCAACAATCAAGAGAAGACTTTACCAGAGTGAATACAGAGGGTTCACCACAAGATGTAAACCATTGGTGAGCCTCAAAAACAGGAAGGTCAGATTAGAGTTTGCTAAACAATACCTAACAAAGCCTTCACAGTTCTGGAACAAGATCCTATGGACAGATGAGACTAAGATCAACTTGTACCAGAGTGATGGGAAGAGAAGAGTATGGAAAAGGAAAGGAACTGCTCATGATCCTAAGAATACCACCTCATCAGTGAAGCATGGTGATGGTAGTGTCATGACGTGGGCATGTATGGCTGCCAATGGAACTGGTTCTCTTGTATTTATTGATGATGTGACTGCTGACAAAAGCAGCAGGATGAATTCTGAAGTGTTTCGGGCCATATTATCTGCTCACATTCAGCCAAATGCTGCAGAACTCATTGGACGGTGCTTCACAGTGCAGATGGACAATGACCCAAAGCATACTGCAAAAGCAACCAAAGAGTTTTTGAAGGGACAGAAGTGGAATGTTATGCAATGTCCAAGTCAATCACCTGACCTGAATCCCATTGAGCATGCATTTCACTTGCTGAAGACAAAACTGAAGGGAAAATGCCCCAAGAACAATCAGGAACTGAAGACAGTTGCAGTAGAGGCCTGGCAGAGCATCACCAGGGATGAAACCCAGCGTCTGGTGATGTCTATGCGTTCCAGACTTCAGGCTGTGATTGACTGCAAAGGATTTGCAACCAAGTATTAAGAAGCGAAAGTTTGATTTGTGATTATTATTCTGTCCCATTACTTTTGGTCCCTTAACAAGTGGGAGGCACATCTGCAAACTGCTGTAAGTCCTACACCGTTCACCTGAGTTGGATGTGCATACCCTCTAATTAAAGCTGACAGTCTGCAGTTAAAGCACATTGTGTTTGTTTAATTCCAACTCCATTGTGGTGATGTATAGAGCCAAAGATGTTAGAATTGTGTCGATGTCCCAATATTTATGGACCTGACTGTATATATTTTTTTTGTTTCTAATACTCACCTGATTCCTGGATCCACCAACAAACGCAGCCTCCTGTCTCCCACGCTGTTAGAAGCTGCATACACCGGAGAGCTGTGTGCAGCTTCTGTGAAGATACGCTATTAGTGTAGAGGGAGAGATGCAAAATGCGCATCCGGCTTTCCCGCTACACTAATAGCGTATCTTCTCAGAAGCTGAACACAGCGTGCCGGTTAAAGCTAGCGTCAGACTTTACAGGTGCTGCCTGGCAGTGTGCGGAATCATATGCTGCATTAATTCTTCTTCTTACAAATTTGGTTACTTAACCTGTTTGCGTTTGGATTGTAATCTTGTGACATCCAGGGCCCCGGGTGGCGATCGGGGGGGCCCGGAAGCATGGTGCCACCAGCTGGCCGAATGCCAGGAGCTCCGCCGGCATCGGGACCTTTAAATCAGGAGCGCGCGCTGTACACCTTGCCTTGCCGTGGAGTTTCATTCCCGCATCGCTAGCTTACCGAATTCATTTGTATACTTGTTACTGACCCTGCTTGTTCTGAGGACCCGATCTGTTACCGACTTTGCCTGTTCTGTTTGCCTCCTGTTGCTACTGGTATGCGCTGATTCTCACCATATTCAGTAGCGCAGTACTGGTGCCTGAACGTTGTTAACCCGGTTTTGTTATAATGACTACTCTCACTCTGTGCCCCTGTCTGGTATATCTGCTGCTTGTTACTGCTGGTGTGTGGTACAGATCCTGCCACGTATAGTAGCGCAGTACAAGTGCCTAAACGTTGCTGACCCAGTTTTGTTATAACAACTACTCTCACTCTGTGCCCCTTTCTGTTATATCTTGTCAGAGATATTAACAGGTAAGAAACTTATACGAGATATAAACAACAACAAATTTATCTCGTTTGTATTTCTACGAAGTTCTCCTAAACTCTTTTCATTGTACATGTTTTAGTTTTAAAGAATAGAACCAACCAGTTTAGATAAAAATATATATATTTATTACGTATGCAAAAAGATTTTAATTTCACCACATGATCAAAGATTTATAAACCACAACATCCATCCATCAGCACACAGATCCATAGCTTTTAATATAGTATTTCTGTTAGTAACTGTATATATATGGTTAATACCATTTACTTTCATCAGTTAGTAACTAATACTCAGATGGTTAGTTTACTTCCTGCTTAAAGAAAACAATTTACATATATTCCCAGCAAACCAATATTTAAAACAAGCTAGTATCTTGTAGATATATATATATATATATATATCCTTGTACTCCCTGGATCAACAAAAGATGAGCTATCACTTATTCTAGTTCTAGAATGATAAGTAATAAAAACTTATTTAGCAAATCCTCCCCTAATAACAAGAATTTAGCTTCTAATCTTCTGCTTTTTATATTATAGGTTATAGAACTTCTTTGCTTAATTACTCAATCACAGTAGCTTTTCCAAATTCAATATATATATTTGTATTTCATAGCAACAAATACTTTGGGATAAATCATCCTTTTATCAGATTCTTCTTTATGATATTTCTTTTTTTTTTTTTTATATTCAAAATTTTTATTTGATGAAAAAGTCAGCAGGACATAAACGATAAATGGCCTCGCAGGGCCACATGAAGTCATCGTGAAAGCAAGAAGGTTGGCCACGCAGGGCCGCAGCTTATTAACTGCACACGCATAAGAAAAGTCATCGGGAATCTTAAGTAGACAAACGACATTGCGCGTAAACAGTAATATAATCAGCTAAAATCATCCAATACAGAAAACAAGTAACATCCCCAGTTAGGGGGGTCTCCGCGAAAAAGAACACATCAATGTAAACCAAAGAAGTCATCTAGCGGTATACAGACAGTAGCAATAATCATCCCCTAGCAGGGGGGTCTCATCTATGAATACGCGACGAAGGATGAGAAAAAAAAAAAAAGTGAAAAAATGGCAATGACCTAAATTGTGCCTGCCCTGGCGAATACCCATACGGCCGAACGACTGTGGGAGAGCCACAGGGGGGAAATGGCACTTCGGTCCGGGCGGTCGTGGGCAAAGCCGGGCATCAGGCCCCAGCTGCGCCTCCCGAGCTATCCCGAATAGCCAGATTAACAAAAAAAAAAAAAAAGTGTGGGGGGGGGAGACTAAATATAAAACACATAGAAAAGAAAATCGGATGGACCCTGAGGACCGCGAGACGTTTGCTAAAACCTCAATATAGACATGTAGGTTCATCAAAGAATGCACATTGTAAGAAGAATAACAAAGTCATCGTAAGTGTGTCAAGATAGAAACAAATGTCCTCGTAACACTGCTGGAGTCAAAGAGTCCCCAGAAACATCCGAAACGAGGGGGGGGGGAAAGGGGGAAAATAGAAGTCTCAACACATAGGCAAGGAAGGGGGGAAGCGACTGCGAAAATGTGTCGTCGAGGGGGGGGGAATTACCAAAAGACGAGCCAGGTCAATAACCGGAGGGGGAAAAATGGGGACCAGCGAACCTCCTCAGCCTGTGTCCAGCCAGACAGCTCTGCGGGAATTTCCTCGGTCCGGCGAGGAGAGAAGCACCATGGGGTAATCTGCGTCAGCCTTCCCAGGTGGTGGTCCGGAAGCCCTCACCAACGACATGCCTGTCGGGGTTAATTCCATCGGATCGGCAACCCCCATATCTGCACCCTCCACGCAGGTGTCCTGATCGCCATCGCCACTCAGAGCCTGAAACTGTCCCCCCGCCAAGGGGCCCAGGAGCGACTTCCCGTCAAGGTCCCCTGTGCCGGCCTCGTGGTCCCCACCGTCTCCGGGGTGCAGCCCGCCATCCGCCGCCGAGCGCTCCCAGGGGTCAGCATCAGGTAACTCCTCAGTCTCCATCTCGTCTCTGGGCACAACATGTACCGGTTCGTCTCTCACATCAAACAGATCCTCAGCTTCTTCTCCATAGCCAACAGGCAAAATATCTTCCATAATCTCCACAGTCATGTCTGCTGTTGCCCGGCCAGTCCTCCATGCAGCCATCAATCGCCTCCATGCGCCATGAGTAATCGGGCTCTCCTCGGCCCCCCCATCTGCACCAAACAGACCTCGAGGGCCGCAAACGCAGCCTCCATTCCACTGATGGGGGTGGGGGTCTGCTCCAGACCACGCCACTCCGTCTGCTCCCTCAACTTAGTCCCCGGGGGTGCCGCCAATGTGGCCAGAAGATGGGGGCCCTCCATCTCCCTAGCTCACAACTGCCAGACGCCCAAATCGGCCTTTCCACGGGGAAGCAGGAGGGGGAACGAGAGTCCAGAGGTGAGTGATTAGGCCGCAAGATGGCCGACAGTCGAAAAGACTCACCGGGCTAAAACTCAGCTGTGCTCCGGAGGGGGGGACTAAAACGGGCCCCAGAGCATTCCCCGTTATGGCCAGCCGTGCAGGGACCCCAGTAATGAGCAATTCGGTGGGAAGCTCCTGCTAAAAAAAAACAATATCAGGTGAATCCGGCAGAGCTCCCTCCAGACACGTCTTCTCCCTTGCAGAGCCAGCCACGCCCCCCCTTTATGATATTTCTATACTGCAGTGTTTGAAATATTTTTGAAGATTCCAGATCTAACGGTAATATGAGATAAATCTCAGTCTATATTCATTGCAAGATACACACCCATATATATATTTATATTAATGCCACTATTTGTTTTCCATACATTACCTGTCCAAAATCTGGAAACGTTTCTGCAGTCTTCTTCCAGCAGCAATAAATTCTTTGTATATAATGTATTTTGGAGTATGTGAGAGTATGATATTATTTCTTAGTTTCTATGTTTCTTCTAGCATCTCCTTGAGTATTCTCTTGTGAGAAGTAATAGAGATGAGTCAATGCATAAGTGAAGTCCCGAGAGGGAGAGTGAAGTGTAATCTGAGTTGGAATGAAGAGAGTGATCTCAATGAAGTGGTGGAATGAAGTGCTGAAATGCCTGAATATTGTCCTCAAGGCATCGTGTAATGTCCTGTCAGAATGATGGAATAAAGAATTAAAAATATAAAATATATATTTAAAAGAAAAAGGGTCTATATGATTATCCTAAAAAGGGGAGTTCTGCATATTATGTATTATTCTAAACACTGGATAAAAATGCTAAATATTAAAAAAAGTTATTATACAAGTTTATATTTATCTCCTTCCTATCTAATTAGAATAATTGATTTAGATGTGATAGACAGTGGTTCACTAGCCCCTTCCCCCTCCCCCTTTTTTAATAATTAGCATTTTTATCCAGTGTTTAGAATAATATATAATATGCAGAACTCCCCTTTTAGGATAATCATATAGACCTTTTTCTTTTAAATATGTATTTTTTATTTTTTATTCTCTATGGGCATGTGTATTCTCTTAACTGGCATGCGGTACATATGTTCTTATTGATGCTAATGTCAATACATAAATACAGAAAAAATGGCGTCACGCCCATACTCACCGGAGCGGCAGCAACTGCCAGGAGTAACAGCCCAGTTAATGTATAAAACATAACAAGGAAAAAAGGTGTCATCTGCGCTCGTTTCTATGTGTTCTATGTACAACAAAACTGAGGTTTTTGTTTGTTTCAATGGCCATTGCAACGTAAGCTCACTCGCCACTTCATGGCACCTCTTTGCAGAGTGAGTACCTAACAATTGTAACCAAAAGGCCGCTCTACTGAGCAGCTCCAAGCCCCTCCTGCTGCTTTTCAGCCAAGGAGAGGCAGAGATGGTGGGTTTTATTTATACACGCACCAAACACTTCCCATTTGGGATTAAAAACAAAAACATGGAAAGAGGAACAGCTGCAGAACGACGAACTGGTGTTACAAGCATGATATACATAAATAAGAAAAAATGGCGTCGCGCCCATACTCACCGGAGGGGCAGCAACTGCCAGGAGTAACAGCCCAGTTAATGTATAAAACATAACAAGGAAAAAAGGTGTCATCTGCGCTCATTTCTATGTGTTCGATGTACAACAAAACTGAGGTTTTTGTTTGTTTCAATGGCCATTGCAACGTAAGCTCACTCGCCACTTCACGACACCTCTTTACAGAGTGAGTACCTAACAATTGTAACCAAAAGGCCGCTCTACTGAGCAGCTCCAAGCCCCTCCTGCTGCTTTTCAGCCAAGTTGTACATGGAACGCAGCTGTTCCTCTTTCCATGTTTTTGTTTTTGATCCCAAGTGGGAAGTGTTTGGTGTGTGTAGAAATAAAAGCCACCATCTTTGCCTCTCCTTGGCTGAAAAGCAGCAGGAGGGGCTTGGAGCTGCTCAGTAGAGCGGCCTTTTGGTTACAATTATTAGGTACTCACTCTGCAAAGAGGTGCCGTGAAGTGGCGAGTGAGCTTACGTTGCAATGGCCATTGAAACAAACAAAAACCTCAGTTTCGTTGTACATGGAACACATAGAAATGAGTGCAGATGACACCTTTTTTCCTTGTTATGTTTTATACATTAACTGTGCTGTTACTCCTGGCAGTTGCTGCCGCTCCGGTGAGTATGGGCGCAACGCCATTTTTTCTGTATTTATGTATATCATGCTTGTAACACCAGTCCGTCGTTCTGCAGCTGTTCCTCTTTCCATGTTTTTGTTTTTAATCCCAAATGGGAAGTGTTTGGTGCGTGTATAAATAAAACCCACCATCTCTGCCTCTCCTTGGCTGAAAAGCAGCAGGAGGGGCTTGGAGCTGCTCAGTAGAGCGGCCTTTTGGTTACAATTGTTAGGTACTCACTCTGCAAAGAGGTGCCGTGAAGTGGCGAGTGAGCTTACGTTGCAATGGCCATTGAAACAAGCAAAAACCTCAGTTTTGTTGTACATGGAACACATAGAAACGAGCGCAGATGACACCTTTTTTCCTTGTTATGTTTTATACATTAACTGGGCTGTTACTCCTGGCAGTTGCTGCCGCTCCGGTGAGTATGGGCGCGACGCCATTTTTTCTGTATTTATGTATATCATGCTTGTAACACCAGTCCGTCGTTCTGCAGCTGTTCCTCTTTCCATGTTTTTGTTTTTAATCCCAAATGGGAAGTGTTTGGTGCGTGTATAAATAAAACCCACCATCTCTGCCTCTCCTTGGCTGAAAAGCAGCAGGAGGGGCTTGGAGCTGCTCAGTAGAGCGGCCTTTTGGTTACAATTGTTAGGTACTCACTCTGTAAAGAGGTGCCGTGAAGTGGCGCGTGAGCTTACGTTGTAGAAACAAGCGCAGATGACACCTTTTTTCCTTGTAATGTCAATACATGTTTTTAATATAATGGGTTCTGTATATGGTCTCGTTTTTTTGTTACCGGAATCCACTTGGTTCACTCAGGATGAGGCCGGACCGGACACGAGCAAGGATTGTCTGGACACGAGTCTCTTCAGGAAAGGCAAACTTTATTGTGACGTCACAGAAGATGCTCAGACAGGATTGAATCGCAAAGACTGAGCCCCGAGTTCACCCCGACAAGGGGTCTTATACCCCGAATACATAATTAGGTACATCCCAATTAGCCCACCTCCCGGTGACACTATCCCACCCCACGTGGGTTAATACCTCCCTTAGTCTAATACAAAGACATTCCATTAAATTGGCCGTAAATTGGCAAACTTCATGTTAGTTTTGACAGATTATGATTAGTTCTTACATTCAATCCGGGCTATGCTCGCCTCCCTAACGCTTGTACTTATTTGTTGCGGGTAGCACCTGCTCTATCTTCTATGCTTCTCTTTGTCTTGCTGGGGCCTCTGTGACCTTGATGTATCCACTTCTCATTCTATCCCTTCGTGCCAGGAACAGCCTCGATCTTTCTCAGGTTTTAATTGCTTTTCTGCTAATCTAACACATTCCTAAATTTCTACGTATGCTTCATTCTAGTTTCAGCTAAAACCTACCTAGTTATTTTCAAGTGAACCAATATTCTGAACAAGATGGCCGCCTGGCTTATAATGGCGGCCAGCTTCCAGTCTGATTCCACTTCATTCCCCCCTTGGCTCAAGCCTCAGGTTCTTCTCCTGAGACTTGTAGCCATTACACCTCACTACTATTATTCTTAAGTTCCTCATACTTTGGGGGACCTATTTTCGTTGGGAACATGTCTTGTGGGATAATCAGTGGTATCTTCTGTGTCTGTGTGGGTGTCAGTGCTCTCTTGCATAGTGGCCATAGACATAGCCCTATGCGGTACAGTAGTGTCCCTACGACCAAGATCACCACTACCATCAGAATCATGGATCCAATCTGTGAAATAAATCTCAGGATGGATCCTAACCAATCTCCAATTGCTCCAAACCCACGAAGTGGATTCCAGCCTTCAGCAGCGATTCTCCTTGCTGTGTTCTGCAACTGCACTACCTTCTCCTGGTGATCTTGGATTACCTGGTAATAGTCAGGGACGTCATGTGTAGTGTTCTTGATGAAAGTGCAACATTCATAATGCATCATCATCTCACACAATCCATTCACAGCCGCACTGATCTGTTCCAGTGCCTTGTTATGTATCATTTGTACCTTTCGTATCTCCCATACTTCCAGATTCAGCAACTGAATATCCCAACTAGTCTTATTCAAAATCTCATCCATCGAACTGGCATAACTGTTCATTCTTGCCATCAACTCTCTTCCCCATCCAGTCCATGCTGGAAGCCATGCCCATATTCGATCCGCTTTCTTGAATAGCTCTCTCTTCTGTCTTTCAAACACCAGTGGGTACCTAGGGTGAAGTGTTGTGTCTGAATTAGTGTCTTCTCCCCTCACCCTCTGGATTGGGATCAATTTAGCCAGATAACACATTCCCGTTACTGTAGGTGGTACCCATGTGTAACACACCCTTTCACAGCACACCTGGTACCCTCCTTTCACTATAAATGGTGATGAATATAGTGTTCCCTTTGTTATCGCTATCGCAAGTTGTCTCAGCCATCTCATCATATCCACTGCATCCTGCCTTCCATTGGTCGCATTCGCAATCACCTCCTCTTGCTCTCTAGTGAGTTGCCTGCACCGTATATATATATAATGCGCCTTTAGTCCTGTTCTGAATATGTAAATGTATGATGTCCAGTTGAACTGACTTGAGTTACATAACCCACCCTCGTTATTTGTCTCCTTATCTGGTCCTAATTGAAAACACCATTCTGGTTGGTACACTGGTCCTATTATGGGGTGCCCGGGACTGAATGATTCTGGTTTCTCCCTCGATGCATCGACTGCTTGTATTGTGACATTCTCTGATGCAAACATACTCAAATTCATTGGGACAGAGGCGAATGGTATATGAATTGTCTCTGGGTGCAGTCTACTACACACCCAGCATGCGGTTTGCCCAGACTTTTTAGCATAGTCATATTTAAATTGCACAAGTAAGTGTCCTCTTGGGCTGGTTCCAGATAGCGCCTCTCATTTTTGTCTCCACATGGTACAGTTCTCCATCACCGGGTGCGTACCATTCCAGATCTGGGAAATTTCCACTTTCTTGGTGGTGCTTGGGCACCTGGGGCATGCTCCACGTGATAGTCCATGAATCAAATGTGCAAGGAACAAAATCAGTACCAGAATTGCCCCAACTGTCAAAAACCCTTGGGCAATTCTCTTCACAGTCACATAAACCCACTCCCTCCCCGCCGGAATTTCAAAAACAAAAGACATTTCCGGTTGATCACGGGTCGGGGCCGGGCCCCTAAAAATAACCCTTTCAGCATCTCCCATCAGGGGATAATCAGACCTCGTCGTATCCATCAAAACACCCACGGGTTGAGTATCTTGGATGCTTTTGTGACGTCCTGCGCCCCCTCTGGCAGAGGTGGGAGTTGCCAGTCATGTTTCTGGACATTCTAGCACATCTGGCGCCCCCTCTGGCTTCTATGGACATTGCATTTAGTTCTGGACATTTGGTTCACATCCAAGCCTGGACCTCACCTGGACTTTAATTGTTCTCATTGTGACGAATGAGGTGTTATCCGTCTGCGGGTGTGCTCCAATCTGACCCCCTCTTGATGGCGTCAGGCCCGACTAACAAGTGTCACGGCACTCGGCGTCTCGAGCGGCCTGAGATGACCCTGGAGTTACTTGGCAAGATGGTGCTGCCGGATTCAGTTGACCCGTTCTGCGTAGTGGGAAGCTAGGAGACCGCAGAGTGTCTCCTGCACTGTGATTTTAGCTATGAAATGACGACACCAAACGGGGCTGTATGCTTCAAGTCAAACGCAGTTGAACTGACTCTTTACTCAAATGGGACACGCATTTAAACATCTCACACACAAAGGAGACATGCCCAGGCTTGAATGGGAACTCAATTTGCATACAATGGCATGCTTGCATCATCAGATTACACACACACACAGAGCAAATGTACACAGAAATTAGCATACAATTGAATTTCAACCACAGCCTTTCACTCCTAGCAACCAAGGGGAAATATAATACCTTTAAATGCATCACACAATTACTCATCTGAATCCACACTCATACAATACAGGATACATGGTAATACATCACACCAATAAAACCACATCTAGAAAAAGGTATAACTGTTCATTTCAACACGCAAAACCGAAAGAGTCTCAAATAAAGAACAAGGTCTTTGAAATGTCCCAGGCTGTTAGTTCTGGGCTCGCTGGTCAGAGCCCCTATGTCCATTCATGACATTCCTCCCCCTTCAAACGAGTCCGACGGACCCGGTTGACCCACACGGGTCGATAGGGGAAGTCGGGGAGCTTGGATCTCCGGGTTACCGGGCCGATTGCCGGTAGACCGTCGGCATTCCGTTCTGTGGCCCGGCCGGTATTGGATAGAAAAGTTAAAAGGGGCGGGGGGCGTGGCTTGGAGCCGAGCGGAGCAGACGTGCTTGGGAAGAGCTCCCACCAAACGCCGCACGAACCCGCTTTTAAAAGCTAATTTTACCACCCCACCGGCGCCAACAGCATACATCTCACACCCGAGATCACGGTGAAGCCGATCAAAACAACGCGAAACCCTAAGTCGCGGGAGGGACGCCTCCGGAGGAACAAAGGCCTACGCCACGTGGGGAGCCTAGCCGGGGAGTGCTGCGGCCGCGCCGTTTGCAGTTGTCGAGACCGCAACCTTTGAGGTAACCCTCGGGGTAAGAACCGACACTAAGGGCCGCAGATTCCACCTCTACCCGCACAGCACCTACCCCGACGCGGGGCATAACAACAACCTTGCGCGGGGGCGATATCAGGAGCTGGGAGACCCTGGCGGCGCTGGCGGCGGCAGCGGGCGGCCGCGTCTTCCACCGGCCCGAGGAAACCAGAGCAACTTCCGCAGGTGCAGCCTCTACATCACCCGAGCACGGCCCCCAGCTAGCATCTAAGGGTCTTGGGAGACCCAGGAGCCCTGAACCCCCCCTTCCGGGAGCCCGGAGGAGCGCTTCTTGCCGCCGGAGGAGAGTCGGACCCAGACGCGGCGGCCATCTTGGAGGCCCTCGTGGGTGCCGGCGGCTGACCGATCTCGGGGACTGTGTCCCCGCACCGCGCAGACCCGAATCGCTGGTCCACGAAGGAACAGAGGTGGGAACACACCGGACCACCGGACCCCTTTTTTTTTTTTTTTTTTTTTTTTTCTCTTTTCTTTAACCGAGGCCTAATAAAGGGACCGGAGAAAGCGAGCTCCCCTCGCCCCCGCCGTCCCGAAGAGCTGCACCAGAACCTGGGGAGCCGGAAACCGGAGACGCGGTTTGCGCGCAGACAATAATGGCTGCCTGAACCCGGAGCTCCGCCGAGTCGACCCGCTCAAACCCTTCTGCACTCCACAGGTAACGCGATGGGCAAGCCCCGCCGGCCACCAGCCACTCCTGGCACCTCCGAGAACATCGGGGACCCACAAACCTGCACAATGAGACAGTTCCTGACCCCTCTCACAGACACTATGCAGGCGCCCATGCGGGACAAAATGGCGGCGACCCCCGCGTCCTCGGCCCCCAGCTCTCCCACAAGATCAAATGGATCCTGGGACTTCCCGCCGGAGCTTCACCAGCTATTAAACTCATTACCCACCAAGGCTGATCTGGCTGCTTCTACCTCGGGCCTTCAGGAATCGCTTCTTGCTGAGATTAGGGGCCTGCGCAAGGAGCTCGGCAGCTTGCAGCATCGGGTACAGCATGTGGAGACCACGCAG
This sequence comes from Leptobrachium leishanense, assembly GCA_009667805.1. Classification (NCBI taxonomy): domain Eukaryota; kingdom Metazoa; phylum Chordata; class Amphibia; order Anura; family Megophryidae; genus Leptobrachium; species Leptobrachium leishanense. The sequence goes on from CM019066.1 coordinate 242,107,821, forward strand.
GCTCAACAATCTGAGACACTGACGACACACACTTCCTCACTACAATCTCAAAATCAGATCTTACAGACTATGGCACGTCATTTAGAAGACCTGGAAAATAGAGGACGCCGAAACAACATACGGGTGAGAGGCCTCCCTGAACTGGAGCAGTCACCATCAGATTTAAAGAACACCTTGCTTCGCTTATTTAACGGTCTCATCCAACGTAACCCTGATGCGGAGATCGAATTTGAACGCCTCCACAGAGCTCTTCGCCCTAAAGGCCCTCCAGGCACCCCGCCGAGAGATGTGGTCTGCTGTCTCCTGAGGCACACTGTTAAAGAGGAAATCATGGAAGCGGCCAGACAATCCCGCACTATAATATTCGACGATGTAAGCATCTCTTTATTTCAAGACCTGTCGCCAGCGACCCTACAATCTAGGCGTCTCCTACGCCCCCTCACAGCAGCCTTGCAGGAACGGCGCATTGCCTATAAGTGGCTATTCCCATTCGGCATGCAGGTCCGTACAGATGATGGCCTTCTAACATTACGCTCGGAGCTCGACCTACCGGCCTTCCTGGAAGCCCTCGCACTACCCAAGGACGTGTTGCCTACATGGCCGGACTTGACACAAATGTACACTCCATCATTTGGAGCCCCTTCGCGAACCCAGAGGCCTCGCCGCCGCAGATATTCGTCGACCCGGACTATGATGCCCTCTGACACTCAAAATTGATGACTCCCGCCTAGCTGCTGAACAGGCCGGTCCTAGTTACAGGATGTAACCGCCACAGTGGGCCCCAGAGACCTCGACAGCATGACTCCTATCACCGCAAGACTATCACGGTCCTGGGGACCCCGGTGATATTCACGTTTGTCGCCTGACCTGTCCTCCCTTTACCCACCGGCAGTCCGCACGCTGGATCTTGCGGGATGCTTGTAACCTTGGGGTAGCCTACTAATGGTGACCCCTCCTACATACCGTTCCTGTGGAGACCCCGGATCCTCCTGAGGACTGCTTCTCAAATCCATTTCCCGACTTTACCTCGGCCACAACACAGGACAGGTTACTTTATTGGTTGCTTGGATGTATATTTATATGTTTTAAAGCTATACGGGTCCTCACCCCGGTGGTTGCTTATCCGGCGCTACATGCCATGGATGGTGGCATATCATACGCTGAGCGGGCGACTCGGCCCTGGCTCTTTTTTCTTTTTAATCTGGTTTACTGTTTTTGTTTGATTTACCACTGTTTTATTTAACTTCGTTAGCACATTGTTTTTTGCATAATCGGTTGCTCCCTGCGGCTGCTCGCTCCTGCCCCTGAGGTAGCGCCTGTGTACAGAATAGTGTGACACGCACTCGCTCCCGCGCTCCGCGGCGGTGCTCTTGTCTCACTAAGGCGCATACTCCTTGTTTCCCTAACCCCCCCCCACCCCATCGGCGCTCACCTACCCCTCCTGTCGGTAATATGGCCACAAAGACCAGACCTATTAAAATCCTCACGATAAATGCTAGGGGCCTGAACATACCAGAAAAAAGGCACATAGCCCTTCGGGACTTCAGATCTAATCACGCGGACGTGGTTCTTTTACAAGAGACTCACTTTGCAGCAGACGGGGCACCATGTCTGCGTGATCGGAAGTTCCCGACTGGTTACTTCAGTAATTCCTCCGCAGGCAAAGTGTGTGGCACAGCTATTCTCTTTTCTAGGGATTTCCCCCTTAATGTCACAGACTCAAAATTGGACCGAGACGGCCGTTACACATTCGTCAAAGGGGAAATAGGAGGGCAAACATACACCTTCGCATCTATATATCTGCCAAATAGGAACCAACACAAAGTATTACGTCTCTTGCTGGGAGCCCTAGCGGATTTCCAGGAAGGTATTGTCCTCATTGGAGGGGACATTAACCTCCCACTCGATGCGAAACTAGACACCTCCAAGGGATCCACTAGTGTCCCGCACTCAGTTCTACGACAGACCCACTCAGCGCTTCACTCGCACCGTTTGGTAGACTGCTGGCGTGCCGTCCACCCCACCACGCGGGACTATACCTTCTACAGCACGCCACACCAATCTTACTCGAGATTAGACTGTTTGTTTCTACCTTTTGGCTACCTCCACCTCTTAGACACAGTGAAAATAGGCCCGATGACATGGTCTGACCATCACCCAGTCCTACTCACACTCGCCTCTCCCTTAGTACGCCCTAAAGATAGAACCTGGCGACTGAATGAAACACTACTCAACGACCCCATAGTTACACAGGGCACACTCCAGACCCTACAGAACTATTTCACCGACAACTCCAATCCAGACACCTCCCCTCAAATAGTATGGGAAGCGCATAAGGCCGTGATCCGAGGCTACCTGATACAACAGGGTTCCATAAAGAAAAAGCAATACAACACCCAGAGGGACGCGCTGCTCTGCCGCATCCAGGTGCTGGAGGAGTCCCATAAGCTCTATATGGACGACACTGTCTACGCAGAGCTTCTGGAGCTCCGCACCGAATTAAGCTCGCTACTGAACAAGACTGCTCAAAAAGCTTTCCTCACTACTCGTCGTGTTTATTATGAACACGGCAACAAATGCGGACGGCTATTGGCACGAGCACTCAAGGTTCACAGGGAGAAGCTGTATATATCTAAATTGCGAAACCCACAGGGCAAGCCCGTCACACTACCGCAGGACATGCTTTCCCTACTCCGAGACCATTTCACGGAACTCTATAATCTACCCACGGACCATCGCCCATCTTCCTCTGATTCCATATGTAAATTTGTGGACATGCACACACACACCAAATTAACCCCGCTCATGCGGGAAGCTTTAGACTCACCCTTAACGGTGGAAGAACTCCAAAATGCCGTTAAGCTGACCCCTACGGGCAAGACACCAGGTCCGGACGGCCTATCCCTTCGTTATTACAAGACATTCCTCCCCACCCTGGCACCGGCTTGGTTACAGGCATTTAATACCCTGACACAACACCACCGCGTTTTGCCACCCCAATCGCTCTCCGCCACTATTACATTAATACCCAAACCTGACAAAGACCATGACCTATGCGCTAGCTTTCGGCCCATATCACTACTGAACCAAGACCTGAAGCTCTTCGCCAAAGCACTCGCCCTGCGAATAGCCCGTCACATCCCACATTTAGTTCACCCGGACCAGACGGGATTTATACCTGGGAGAGAGGCCAGAGATAACACAGTCAGGGCACTAAATCTCATTCATGTGGCCGCCAAATCTCGATCTGATCCCTCCCTGTTACTATCCACCGATGCCGAAAAAGCCTTCGATAGGGTCAGCTGGCCTTATCTGTTTTCCACCCTTCGACAGATGGGCTTTGGCTCCAACATGCTAGCATGGATTGGTTCCCTCTATGCAGACCCTACAGCACGTATCAACCTAAATGGCACCCTCACCACCCCTTTTCATATCCGAAATGGCACCAGACAGGGATGCCCTCTCTCACCTTTACTTTTCGCAATCTCACTCGAACCCCTCTTGCACGCAATCCGAACTAACCCCTCGATTCACGGCATTGAGGTGGCGGGTCACCGGCATAAAGTGGCGGCGTATGCCGATGACCTGTTATTCTTTATCCGCCAGCCATTGATCTCCCTCCCTGCCCTCACCTCTTTACTACGAGAATATGGCTCTTTAAGCAATTATAAAATTAACATGACTAAATCAGAAATTTTAGGACTGTCTGTCCCCCCCCCAATGCGCGCTCAGCTACAAGCCTCATTCCCCTTCCGATGGTGCAAATCCTCACTTAAATATTTAGGCATTTCCCTCACCGCAGATACATCTGACCTATATCAGGCAAACTACCTCCCACTGCTACACAGCATCACAGCTGACCTCACCAAATGGGCTTTTCCTCATGTAACGTGGTTCGGACGCATTAACGTCCTCAAAATGAATATACTCCCACGCCTGCTGTACTTGTTCCAGACTCTACCAATAGCCGTACCCACTTTATTCTTCAGGTCCCTGCAATCTAAATTTACCACATTTGTCTGGAATAATCACAGACCACGGCTCAGATTTGAGTTGCTCACCGCATCCAAATCCGCAGGTGGACTGGCACTACCCCATGCCCGCCGCTACTACCAAGCTGCACACTTGTTGCGCATACTTGAGTGGACCTCGGGCGCAGACACCAAGCTATGGATCCCTCTGGAGCGCACACTGGCAGATGCCCCACTGGCTTCCCTTCCCTGGCTAAACGGCACAAATGCTACATACCGAGTCACCCACCACCCTACTATCTCAGCTACACTCCGCACCTGGAGGACGTTACAAAACTCTACCAAGATTGCCCAAGGCCATCACCCTCCTACCGGTATGTTACCTACCCGCATTCTCCCGGAGGCTAATCACAACTGAACAAATGCAGGCACCTCATTGTATACGGGCATCTAACTTTATTGACGGCAACACCTTTAAGTCCCCTGAGGACATTCCACTGCCCTGGCCACAGTCTTTCCTGACCAAATTTCATTTACATCGGCTTACGGCTTACATGCGCTCATTAGCCCCCCCACCTCAATTCACCCGTCCTCTTACCCTATTTGAAACCCTAGCCCAGAGAACACATCCTCCGCCCCATGGTATATCGGTTATGTACGGGCTGCTGCAATCCCTCACGAACCCCATACCCTCATATCGGTCCAAATGGGAGGAAGACCTCCAGCTGTCCTTCACGGAGGAGGAATGGGACCAAATCACCCTACTCACCACGTCCTGCTCCATCGCCACCAAATCCCAGGAAACAGCCTACAAACTCCTATCTAGGTGGTACTGCCCGCCTAAAAGGTTGGCAATGTTTGACTCCAAGCATAACGGCTCCTGCTGGAAATGCAGGGCGCCACAGGCGGACCTACTCCACATGTGGTGGTCTTGCCCGTTGCTCCAACCATACTGGCAAGCTGTCCACAGCACCATTTGCAAGGTCTCAGAACCCCCCCGGACTTCACACCGGCAGCTATGTTATTGCTTCACACACCTATGGAACACACTGATTACAAACGCACGCTTGAAATACGTTTATTAAATGCGGCCAAGGCTGTGTTGCCCCGTCATTGGAAGACCCCTAATGTTCCCACCATACGCGAATGGCTTCAGGAGGTACATAACACCCAAGATATCGAAGAACTAATACACAGTGCCTCAGGCACGAGCGCAGTCCATCTGCGCCGCTGGTTCTACTGGTCAGAGGCTCGCCCCGTGTGTAAATAGCATGCCCTACACAGTGTCCACCGACTCTCATACTATCTTTAACCTGCCACCCTTTACCCTCTCTTTCCCTTTACACGTTTTGAATATGTTTCATGTCTTTATAATTCATACTTTTAGTTAACTTTTATATACTGTACGCTGTAAATTATATGCATAATACTGGATTCATAGTCACGCTTACACAAATTAAGCAGCTGTTACTTGTCGATCAACCCTGAATCCATATTTACGAAGCGATTACTTGTCTTGGAGCAACTTATCCTATGCTACTTTATTCACTCTGTTAAAAATTTATGAAACAATAAAAATTTATTACAATAAAAAAAAAAGAAATGGTCTTTGCATCTTAAAAAAAAAAAAAAAAAAAAAAAAAAAAAAAGTTAAAAGGTTGGAGGGCCAGGCTCCACCGCAACAGGCAGTCGTTCTCCCCCGCCACCCGGTTGAGCCACACCAGGGGGTTGTGATCCGTCATTACGGTGAAGGACCGCCCGTACACATACGGCTGGAACTTTCGCAGGGCCCAAACCAAGGCCAGACATTCTTTTCGACCGCTGCGTATCCCACCTCCCGGGGTAGGAGTTTGCGGCTGATGTAAGCCACCGGATGATCCCCCCGTCGTCCCCCACTTGGCTTAGTACGGCTCCCAGTCCGAACATCGATGCGTCTGTATGGACAATGAAGCGTTTGTTATAATTGGGAGCTGCCAAGAGGGGTGCTTGGGTTAGGGCGGTCTTCAGTTGTTGGAAGGCGGTTTCGCACTCCGGGGACCACTGGACTTGGCGGGGCAGGGTTTTCTTAGTCAGGTCGGTCAGGGGTTTGGCGAGGACGCTATAGTTGGGAACGAATTTCCGGTAGTACCCTGCCGTGCCCAAGAAAGCAAGGACCTGAGTCTTGGTGATGGGGGTGGGCCACTCCAGAATGGCTTCTTCTTGGCCGGTTCTGGACGCTGGGTTCCCCGACCCACCCGGTGGCCGAGGTACTGTACCTCGGACATCCCTATCCTACACTCCGCGGGTTTAAGGGTCAGGTTGGCGTCCCTTATCCGAGCGAATACCACCCCTAGATGGTGAAGGTGTTCCTCCCAAGTCTGGCTGTAGATGGTGATGTCGTCCAGGTACGCACAAGCGAATTCCTGGAGGCCATCGAGGAGGCGATCGATCAACCGCTGAAAAGTGGCCGGGGCGTTCTTCATCCCGAACGGCATGACCCGAAACTGGTACAGGCCGAACGGGGTGATGAAGGCCGACTTCGGGGTCGCCTCCTCTGCAAGGGGAATCTGCCAGTACCCCTTGCACAGATCTACCGTGGTCAAGAAATGGCCCTGGGAGATCTGATCCAACAGCTCGTCGACTCGGGGCATGGGGTAAGCATCCGTGACAGTGCAGTCATTGAGCCTCCGGTAGTCGACACAAAACCGGGTGGTACCATCCTTTTTGGGGACCAGGACTACGGGCGAGGCCCATGGACTGGCAGAGGGCTCGATAACTCCCAGCTCCAGCATCTCCCGGATTTCAGCCCGCATGGATTTGCGTACTGCCTCCGGGAGTCTGTATGCCGGTTGCTGAAGGGGACGCTGGCCGGGGGTTTCCACCTGGTGCACGGCCCGGCTGGTGTAGCCAGGGAGTGAGGAGAAGAGCTCCTGGTGCTCTTGGAGCAGCTGCCTGGCCTGCTCCTGCTTATGGGGACCCAACCCTTCCCCTAGCTGCACTTGTTCCACCCCTGAGGGCCGACCGTCTATCCCGGGGAGGTCTACCAGGGGGAACTGTTCTGCCTCCTCGGTCGCAGGAGCGCAGATGGCAGATACCGTCTCGGGGCGCTCGTGGTATGCCTTCAGCATATTGACATGGAACGTCCGCTGGATCCTGGTGTCGGTACAGCTGACAACCACGTAGGTGGTCTCTCCCACTTGGGTGACCACCCGATAGGGGCCCTGCCAGGATGCCTGCAGCTTGTTCTGCCACTGTGGTTTCAACACCAGGACCTTCTGCCCCACGAGAAATGAGCGGCTGCGGGCACAGCGGTCGTACCATGCCTTCTGCTGGGCCTGGGCTGCCTGCATGTTCCCCTGAACCATCGCCGTGAGTTCGGTCAAGCGCTCTCGGAGCTCCAGGACGTAACTCACGGCGGGGAGCCCTTCGGCTTCCTGTCCCCCCTCCCACTGCGCCCGGACTAAGTCTAGGGGGCCTCGCACCCATCGCCCGTACAGGAGTTCGAAGGGGGAGAGCCCGGTCGACTCTTGGGGGACCTCCCGGTAGGCAAATAACAGGTGGGGTAGGTATTTCTCCCAGTCTTTCCTCTCTTGGGTGTAAGCGCGGATGAGCTGTTTCAGGGTCCCATTAAACCGCTCGCACAGCTCGTTCGTCTGCGGGTGATATGGGGCGCTGTGAAGCGCCTTAACCCCGCACAGACGCCAGAGCTGTTGGGTTAGCTCAGCGGTGAATTGGGAGCCCTGATCAGACAAGATTTCCTGAGGAAATCCTACCCTAGAGAACACCTGTAGGAGGCCATCGGCGACGGTGTCTGCCTGAATGTTAGACAGGGCCACCGCCTCGGGGTATCGGGTGGCGTAGTCCACCACGGTGAGAATATATCTCTTCCCGGTGGCGCTGGGGCAGGGTAAGGGACCAATTATGTCTACCGCCACCCGACTAAAGGGTTCTTGAATGATGGGCATGGGGTGAAGGGGGGCTTTCGGGTGGTCCCCAGTTTTCCCTGTTTTCTGGCAGGTCGGGCAGGTGCGGCAGTACTCCCGGACATCCTCACTAAGGCGAGGCCAGAAGAATGCTCGGGTTAACCGGTGTCGGGTCTTGGCCATTCCTAGATGGCCGGCGAGGGGAATGTCGTGGGCCAGTCTCAGGAGTTCCTTTCTGGGGCCTGCGGTACTACTAGCTGTTTGTGGGGAGCCCGTGGTTTCTGAGCATCTCCCCTATTGGTGTACCGATACAGTAGCCCATCTTCCCACTCAATGCTGTCGTCCCGTCCGTCGCCGGGACCCTGGCCGGCCCGGTCGCGGTACCTTTCTAGGGTGGGGTCAGTCTGGGTCTGGTGTCGGAGGGTGGCTGGAGAGCTCCACGTGAGGGGGTGGTCCGGGGTAGGAGATGTGGGTTCGTCCGGTCGGGGGGGAAGGTCTGGGAGGCTTGGGGGGTTGGGAGGTCGGAGAGGTCTGGTTGGTCTCACCTGGGTCCCGACCGGAGTGCCTTGGTCGATCCGGTGGCTTTGTTGCCGGGTGGTCACTGGGGCGGCTGCGTCCGTGGCGTAGGCTGATACCAAGCATCCCAGGTCGTTCCCCAGGAGGATTTCTGCCGGTAGTTGGTCAAGTAACCCCACCCGCACAGATCCCTCCCCCGACCCCCAATCCAAATGGACTCGGGCGGTAGCGAGTCGGAGCACCTTGCCTCCGGCTACGCGAACAGCGACGGTGCAGTCCAGCCGGTCTTTTCGGGGAATCAGGTGAGGCCGGACAAGTGTGATGGTAGCGCCGGAGTCGCGGAGACCTTCGGCGGCCCGCCCGTTAATCCATACCGCCTGTCTGTGGTGTTGGCGGTTTTCGGCAGATGCAGCCTGCACGGGATCGGCCTCATGCAGCATCCCCCATTCCTCCTGTGGGTCCCAGTATGGGGATTCCTCCTGGTAACAATGAGCCGTGGGTGGGGCTCGGATGGGGCCCCGTGGAAGGGGCGACTGGTTGGGGCAGTTCTAGCAGTAGTGGCCCATCTGGCCACACCCATAACAACGGATGGTAGCCGTGGAAGGGGCCCGGTTTGGGACCCGGGGTGCGGGCCAGCGTGTTGTTGGCTCCGGCCGGGGAGGTGGGGGTGTGGCACGGGGAGGTGGTAGGGTGGATCGGGAGGGTGGAGGTCGTTCCCCCCGTGGGACGTGCGCGTGTCCGTATACTCATCGGCCCAGGTGGCCGCTTGCTGCACCATCTGGGGCTTCTTGTCCCTCACCCACTCCCGCACGGCCGGGGCGGTGTGGTCTAAAAACTGCTCGAGAAGGAACAGCTGAGTGACTTCTTCGAGGGTTCGAGCCTTGCTTCCGGTGAACCAGGTCTTCATGTCCCGTTGCAGCCGGTGCGCCCACTCCACATGGGTAGTACCTTGGGGCCGTCGGGAACTTCGGAATTTCATCCGGCTGGCTTCGGGGGTGATGGCAAAACGGGCCAGCAGGGTTTGTTTCACCTGTTCGTAGTCCCGGGCTTCTTCATCTGGGACAGTCCTGTAGGCCTCCGCAGCCCACCCTGTTAGTTTACACGCCAGGATCCCAACCCAAGCGGCCCGTTGAACCTCGTGTAGTTGGCACGAGCGTTCAAAGTCCTGGAGGAAACTTTCTATTTCCTCCTCTGCCTCGTTGAAGCTCTTTAAGGCCTGGAAGGGCACCTTCCGTGCCGTTGGTCTTTCCCAGTTGGGGTTTCCTCCCTGTTGGTACTGGATTTCCGCCAGCCGTATCTCATGCTGGCGCACCCGCTCCTGCTCTTCTTCATGGGTGATGTCCCGGACGAAGTTCTGGAAGGTGGCTTCTGTCGGCGCGGCTGCTGTACCTTCCACTGTAAGGAGTTTTCAGGGCTGGACGCCTGAGCTACGATCGGTGGTGAGGTTGCGGGCAGGTCCCTGGTCTGCTGATCCAGGGCCGCCAATTCTTCGACCAGGGCATCCTTGCTCTTTGAGCCCACGGTTCCTCCACGGTCCTCCAGCATGCCCCGCAGTGTGTCCCGTTTATAATTGGCATATGCTGCCATGATGAGGGTCTTCTGGGGGTGCAGAGAGCTATCCTCACCGCTTGCCACCAGTGTGACGGAATGAGGTGTTATCCGTCTGCGGGTGTGCTCCAATCTGACCCCCTCTTGATGGCGTCAGGCCCGACTAACGAGTGTCACGGCACTCGGCATCTCGAGCGGCCTGAGATGACCCTGGCGTTACTTGGCGAGATGGTGCTGCCGGATTCAGTTGACCCGTTCTGAGTAGTGGGAAGCTAGGAGACCGCAGAGTGTCTCCTGCACTGTGATTTTAGCTATGAAATGACGACTACAAACGGGGCTGTATGCTTCAAGTCAAACGCAGTTGAACTGACTCTTTACTCAAATGGGACACGCATTTAAACATCTCACACACAAAGGAGACATGCCCAGGCTTGAATGGGAACTCAATTTGCATACAATGGCATGCTTGCATCATCAGATTACAAACACACACAGAGCTAATGTACACAGAAATTAGCATACAATTGAATTTCAACACAGCCTTTCACTCCTAGCAACCAAGGGGAAATATAATACCTTTAAATGCATCACACAATTACACATCTGAATCCACACTCATACAATACAGGATACATGGTAATACATCACACCACTAAAACCACATCTAGAAAAGGTATAACTGTTCATTTCAACACGCAAAACCGAAAGAGTCTCAAATAAAGAAAAAGGTCTTTGAAATGGCCCAGGCTGTTAGTTCTGGGGCTCGCTGGTCAGAGCCCCTATGTCCGTTCCATGACAGTCATGTGCTATATAAGCAGGCATCGCCCTAAGAAGGGCGTTGCCTCATTCTGATGTTTCAGTCTGCTTTGTTCCAAGCCTTGATCTCCTTGATCCTCATTCACTTACCTTGTAGTTCTGGTAGGGATCTTTTGCTCAGGTTCTCCTGTATGTGTTCTAGTTACCCTTTATTACTTTACTTTCAGGTTTTGGGTTTACTCCTCCGTCAGTTCTGTATTTACATTTGTTTATAGTCTCCCAGGTCCTTGGTTATTCATACTGTTTTGTTCATATGGTTTATGTTTGGTATTTATGTTTGCATTTCATGTTTCTTCTCTAGGTTTAAACAGGTTTATGTTTTAACTCATGTTACTCTAGTGTTTAGTTCTCTTATGTCTTTCTGCCTATAGTTTCCCAGGTCCTTGGTTATTCATACTGTTTTGTTCATATGGTTCATGTTTGGTATTTATGTTTGCCTTTCATGTTTCTTCTCTAGGTTTAAACAGGTTTATGTTTTCACTCATGTTACTCTAGTGTTTAGTTCTCTTATGTCTTTCTGCCTATAGTTCCCAGGTCCTTGGTTGTTCAACTGTTTGTTTATCTATTGTATATTTAGTTCAGGTCTATGGTTTAATTCTAGGGCTCAGGTCTTTTGTTTCATTGTGGTGTTCTGGTTCCTTGCTGTATATAGTACTGTTGTAAATAAATCCCTTGTTTTGTTTATACATCCACGGGTCATGTCTGTTAACTGCTCAAGTAGCTCACACCCCTTCTGTGCCATGTCAGGTCAGGCCCACCGTCACAGCTTTCAGTCGAATCTCTCAGGGGCTCATGACTGTGGTCTTTGTTAGCTTTAGCCTCAGTGGATTGGTCTCGTTGGTGACGACCTTCCATACTGGTTCAGGATTGGCTGCAGCTACCTTCAGTCTGGAGTGATGTATCCACGGGACCACCTTGGCAACCTTTACTGCTGTAGGGGTTGATAACAGGACAAAGTAAGGACCTCTCCATTTTGGGCCTAGTGGATAATTTTTCCACTCCTTCACCCATACTGAATCACCTGGACAATACTTATGCAGTGGGGGGTATAGAAAGTGAGGTAAATTATCTCCCACCCAAGTATTTAATTTCTGCATTGCTTTACCCAACAGCACAACCTGATCATTTAATTTAGTTTCCCCCAATTTCCGAAGGTCCCCCCTTAGTCCATTAATCAGAGGGGTAGGCTGTCCAAACATGAGTTTGTACGGACTTAGCTTCAATTGGGGGGTTGGCCTGCACCTTATGTGCAATAAGACTATCGGCAGCACATCCAACCAGCCTAGTGACGTCTCTTGGTACAGTTTGGACATCAAAGTCTTTAGGGTGCGGTTCATTCTCTCGACTTTTCCCGAGCTTTGGGGCCTGTAAGCCGTATGTAACTTCCAGGTGATGCCCAATAGTCGGGCAAGTTTCTGTAAACAGTTCTGTATAAATGCGGGGCCATTGTCCGACCCTATTTTGAGAGGAAGTCCATAGCGTGGTATTATTTCCTTCATCAGACTTTTCACCACTTCCACGGTTTTCTCCGTTCTTGTTGGGAAAGCTTCTACCCATCCTGTCAGGGTACACACCATTACCAGTAGATATTTATATCCTTTGCAGGGTGGCAACACTGTGAAATCTATCTAACGATGCCATTGGGGATAGCCCGATCGGCTGCTTCCCTGGAGGTTGAGATGGGCCTGTTCTTGGATTATTTTTGGCACATGTCACGCACTGCTGGTTTCCAGATTACTGACAGTCCTGGCACGTAGAAATGTGGCTCCAATTGTTGTTCCATCATTTCTCTTCCTCCATGGGTACTTGCGTGGAGCATTCTTACAATCTCAGGCGCCAATGTTGCTGGTAGAACTATTTGTCCATTCTTCAACTGGAACCATCCGTCTTCTCCATATCCGCCTTGTTCTTCTGATAGCCATTTCTTCTCTTTCTCTGAATACACAGGCGTCCATTCGCTCAGTGGCGCCGGTAGGAGTGCAGCCACCACTGTTTTTGCTTTGTATCGTGCCAATTCTCCATGGTTTCCCCAGATGAATTCTTCTTTTGGGAAATAGTATCGCCAGGCAAAGAACAGCAGATCTTGTCTTTCCTGTGAATCTCTCACTGCTGGTATAAAAAAATTCATCACACTTTTCTTCATTCTTGGCAGTTTGTTTTTGATAAGGATCTCCTTGAGGAAGAACCTCACCAATGGGGCTTGGTATTCTTCTGCTCCCAATTCTCCCAAATTTAGCAGTATTCGTGTAATTCTCACATTATTATGAGGGTTGGTTGTTAGATTTTCGAAACGTGAGGTGAAATTTTCTGCTCGTTCAACTTCGATTACTTCTGTGTCTTCCCCATACTCCCCCATTAATTTTACGCCGAAGAATTTCAGCATCATTTTGTATGCTCTGCGGAGTCTTTGCTGAACTTCTGAGGTGTTAATCATAAGACGTGTCTCTTGAGGGTTCAGAGGAGTGGAGTAGAAATTTCGGCCTTGGGAACGGGTTGGGAAGAGCCATTGGATATAATCATTATTGAGTTCTAATAGTTCATAGTCATTGTGCCATTTGTGCAACATAATTTCAATAAATTCACCTCCAGGTTCAAATTTTCTCCGATTCATATAAAATTCGTAGTTTGGCATGGGAGGTTGGGCCTCTTGCTTGCAGAGCAGGACTTTGGCTTGATCAGTTGTTAGCAATGGTTTTGCAGCCGCTTTTGCGGCCTGGTCAGCGCGCCTGTTGCCTTTCGGGATTTCATCATGGCCTTTCTGGTGGCCTCGACAGTGCATAATACTGACAGCACTTGGTTTCCATACAGCTTCTAGGAGGGCTGTTATTTCAGCTGCATACTTGATTTGTTGTCCTGAGGAAGTAAGTAGGCCTCTTTCTTTGTAGAGTGCACCATGTGCATGGACAGTCATAAAGGCATATTTGGAGACAGAGTAGATATTTACTAGACATGTGCACAGCACAAAATTTCGTTTTGAACTAATGGATTAGTACTAAAATGCAATTTATTTAGTTGCTAAAGAAATTCGTTTTCAGTTCTTTAGTATGAAAACTAATTTCGTTCATCCGAAAACCAGTGGATACAATTACTATTGTAGTGGCTCCTCAGAGGGCTGAGATCGCTGCTTATTACAGTATCTCTCACTCTCAGCACAATGTGGGCCATATTACATAGCTGGTGCTAACTTAACCAGAGCTGTTGTAACCTTCCCAGAGCCATTATAGCCTATGGAGGTTTTCAGTTTACAACAGGTTAAGTTAGCACCAACATTGTAATACTGCCCCGTGTCAGGCAAAGCTGTTACAGTAACTGACTGCTGCTCATCACAGCGCTCAGAGTTTCTGTAAAACTAGTAAATAATATTTTTATATGTAAGAGGTTAGAACAATATTATTTCCTTGTTTTACTGAAACTCTGAGCGCTGTTACAGTCAGTTACTGTAACAACTGAGCCTGATTCATTGTACTGAGATATAATGTAACAAGCAGCCGATCTCAGCGCTCACAGCCACTGGATTTAAAGGGCTAAAAAAAAAAGGCTCCTCTCTGTATAATGTTTAGAACATCCTCCTGCATTAATTAATACCCCTCTTTGTATAATGTAGATAACATCCTCCTGCATTAATGTCCCTCTCTGTATAGAACATTCTCCTCAATTTATACCTTTCTCTGTATAATGTATATAACATCCTCCTGCATTAATACCCCTCTCTGTATAATGTATAGAACATACTCCTGCATTAATTAATGCCACTCTCTGTATAGAACATCCTACTGCATTGGCATGTGGAGGGTGCAGAACTTCGGATGTTGCGATGTTGCGATCTTCATTGCTGGTCTCCTTCACTCATCAATGTAATATCACAAAAAGGACTGAAACTAAAATGTAGTGCATTTTATTTTAGTTTCTTTCGTTTTTTGTACTGAGCAGTTTCGTTTCTCTTGAGTCATACTAAAACTAAATTATCCCAAAATTCGGACTAAATCGTTTTAGTACTAAAACGAATGCACATGTCTAATATTTACTCTTTTGCCTTCGGAAAGTTGTAGAGCCCTGGTTAGGGCTGTTATTTCAGCCAGTTGTGCAGATGTATGGCCTGGTAGAGAATTTGCTTCAATAATCTCTTCTGCTGAGACGACTGCATAGCCGGAGACTTTCTTCCCATCATCCATGTAACTGCTACCATCAGTGAATAGCTGTAGATCGTATTTGTCTAGGGGTACGTCTTTCAAATCTGGCCTGCTACTGAACACTTCATCCATGACTTAGAGGCATTCATGATCTGGATCCTCTTCACAGTCAGGCATTAAAGTAGCAGGGTTCAAGGTAGCGATGAGGTCCAAATGAACCCGTGGATTCTCACACATCATAGCTTGGTACTTCGTCATCCAGCTGTTGCTGAACCAGTAACTTCCTTTTACATCAAGCAGAGCTTTGACAGCATGGGGCACCTTGACATGAAGAACTTGACCAAGGGTCAGCTTGTCTGCTTCTGCTATCAGCATTGTGGTGGCTGCCACAGCTTTCAGGCATGGGGGTAGGCCGCAGGCCACAGGATCAAGTTGCTTGGAGAGATAGGCCACAGGTCTTGGCCAGGAGCCAAAATTCTGAATCAGCACTCCTGTAGCTGTTTGATTGTGTTCATGCACGTACAGCTGGAAAGGCTTGCTGTGATCTGGCAGTCCCAGGGCAGGAGCTTCCATTAAGAGAGTCTTTAATTTTAGGAAAGCTGCTGTTTGCTCTTCTTCCCAGAAGAAGGGGTTATGCTCTCCTCCTTTGGTGGCTTGATGGAGGGGCTTAGCAATATCTGCGAAGTTGGGGATCCACAGGCGGCAGAAGCCTGCAGCTCCCAGGAATTCACGGACTTGTCTCCTTGTCTTTGGTTGGGGTATTCGGCATACTGCTTCTTTCTCTCTGCCCCCAGTGCACGCTTGGTACCTGTTAATTGAAAACCTAAATATTTCACAGTCTGTTTACATATTTGTGCTTTCTTTTTGGACAATCTGTAACCTGCAAGGCATAGCAGATGTAGCAGGGCTTTTGTGGCAGAGAGACAGTCTTTTCTGTGGGAGAAGCTAGTAATAAATCATCTACATACTGTAGTAAAACAACTTTGTCTGGCTGAGCGTTGAAGGACAGGAGGTCCTGGCTGAGCGCGCACCCAAAAATCGTGGGCGAGTTCTTGAAACCTTGAGGGAGGCGTGTCCAGGTCATTTGATGGCGCGCCCCCGTGGTAGATTCCTCCCACTGAAATGCAAAAAGGGGCTGGCTTGCCGGAGCCAGGTGGATGCAAAAGAAAGCGTCTTTTAAATCAAGCACCGTGTAATATTTTGTATTTCCGGGAATTAATGCCAGTAAATTGTATGGGTTTGGAACCACAGGGTGTAGAGTTACTGTGGCTTCGTTGATGGCTCGTAAATCTTGGACTTTGCGGTACTCATGTGCCCTCTATCAGTACTGGCAACAGGGGTGTGTTCCACAGTGACACGCAAAATTTCAATATGCCGTGGTCTTTAAGTCTCTGCAAATGTGTCTGGATATTTTGCTTGGCTTTTTGTGGGATATGATATTGTCTTAAAGCCACAGGTGTTGCACCAGGTTTTAAATCGACGTACACTGGAGGGATATTTACAGCTAGTCTGGGCGGGTTTTCCTCCGCCCACACTCCGGGGATGCCCAGAAATAGTGTGTACGGTTCTGGGTCGGCCGGCGGGGTTGGTGCCGAGCGCCATTCTTCTTCTCTTGGCATAATTACTGCAATTTTGACAGGTTGGGTATGCTGGCTGGCTGGGCTGTACTGCCATGTAGAGCTGCCACTCTCAGGCAGGTCTAATCTAGCATGACCCTCGGGGAGAAACTTAATTTGGGCTTGCAATTTGCAAAGGAGATCCCGCCCCAGGAGTTGGATGGGATATTCGGGCATATACAGAAATTCATGTTCAACATTATGCCCACCCACACTACATTTTCGTGAAGCAAGGAAGGGGTACTTAGCGGACACCCCCATTGCTCCCACAATATCAACTTAATTTCCCATTGGGGGTGCAATTTGTTGTGTTATGACAGAATTTTCGGCACCGGTGTCAACCATAAAAATGTCATCTTTATTTCCCACCCTCATAGTGACCGTGGGCTCGTGATTACCGAGCGGGATGGGCCCAGGTCCGTGTCAATATGTACCTTGCCCTTCAAATGACGTTCCCACCAGAGCAAACAAACCCTGCACCGGCACCATCATTTCTCTCATATCTGCCGTTTGTTACCTGACCATTGGAGGCCTGACCTCCCGATTCCCCAGCCTCCCCCTGTACCCCAAATTTAGCCAAAAATGCCGGACAATTATTTTTTCCAGTGACCTTCGCCCCGGCACCAGGCGCACTGATTGGGTCCCAGGGGTTCCCTAGGGCTCCCCTACCTCTGCCTCCCCGACCTCTCGCTCTCCCTCTGTCCGGGGCACCTCTTCCTCCATTTCCCATATATCCGACCACACCTGTGTGCCCTTTTTGTCTCTTTATCTCCTCCGCTTTTTCTTCCAGATCCCGGTTATGGATACACTTTATTAGCAATTTCTACCAATTCGCTGGATACCTTTACCCAAAAAAACCCATCTAGTCTCTGTATTTTATTCCGTATTATTATTCTTTATTTATAAAGCGCCAGCATATTCCGCAGCGCTGTACAATAAGCACAGTATAGACAGGGTTACAATACATTGAACAACATTTGACAAACAGTACAGGAGGAGATGAGGGCCCTATTCCCGTAGGAACTCACAATCTGGGAGGGTTGGGGTTGGAAACAGGAGGAGAGGACTGTAAGGTTAGAGTGATTGATGATTGCGTCAGTGAGTTGGGTGGTAGGCTTCCCTAAATAGGAATGTTTTAAGGGAGCGTTTGAAGGAAGAGAAGTTAGGGGAAAGTCTGACAGTACGAGGGAGAGCGTTCCAGAGAGTGGGGGCTGCGCGTGAGAAATCCTGCAGTCTATCATGGGAAGAGGTGATGCGGTGAGAAGCTAGGCGCAGGTCACTGTTTGACCTTAGGGAGCGGGCTGGGGTGTATTTGGTGATTAGTGAGGACAGGTAGTGGGGAGCTGAGTTAGTGAGGGTTTTGTAGGTAAGGATAAGGATTTTGAACTTAATTCTGCAGTGGATGGGGAGCCAGTGAAGGGACTCGCAGAGGGGAGCGGCAGAGACAGAGCGGCGGGTGAGGTGAATTAGTCTGGCGGAGGCGTTCAGGATGGATTGTAGGGGGAGAGGCGGGACAGAGGGAGGCCAGATAAGAGATTATTGCAATAGTCGAGTCGGGAGATTACCAGGGCGTGTATGAGTTGTTTTGTGGCGACAGCGGTAAGAAATGGCCGAATTCTGGAAATATTACGCAGTTGGTATCGGCAGGAGGAGGAAAGAGACTTGATGTGGGGGATGAAGGAAAGAGCAGAGTCAAGTGTAACTCCAAGACAGCGAACTTGGTTTGATGGGGAAATGGTGATACCCTCCACCGTGATAGAGAAGTCAGGAGGTGGGGAGGCATTGGAGGAGGAATAAGTAGGAGTTCAGTCTTCGACATGTTGATCTTTAGTGGTGGTGAGGCCATCCAGGAGGAGATGCCAGATAAACAGTCACTGACTTTTGAAAGGACAGGGGGAGAGAGATCAGGGGTAGAGAGGTAGATCTGAGTGTCATCAGCGTAGAGGTGGTAATTGAAGCCAAAGCTGTTGATGATTTTGCCCAGGGAGGAGGTGTAGATGGAAAAGAGCAGAGGACCAAGGACAGAGCCTTGAGGTACACCAACAGATAGAGGCAATGAGGAGGAGGAGTTACCAGCAAAGGACACACAGAAGGACCTGTTGGATAAATAGGATTCGACCCAAGCGAGTGCAGTGTCACCGAGACCCAGAGAGTTGAGGGTCTGTAGAAGGAGGGGTGGTCAACAGTGTCAAAAGCAGCCGAGAGGTCAAGCAGGATGAGAATAGAATAGTGGCCGTGTTTTTTAGCAGTTAGGAGGTCGTTGGTGACTTTGGTGAGGGCAGTTTCAGTTGAGTGTAGGGGACGGAAGCCAGATTGCAGGGGTCAAGTAGGGAATTGGAGGACAGGAAGAGGGAGAGGCGGTTGAAGACTAGTTTTTCTAAGAGCTTTGATGTGAAGGGAAGCAGGGATACAGGGCGGTAGTTGGATGGAGAGTTGGGATCTAGGGATGGTTTCTTTAGTAAAGGGGTAACTAGCGCGTGTTTGAAGGCGGATGGAAAGGAGCCAGTGGAGAGAGATAGGTTGAAGATGTGTGTGAGAGCAGGGGTGAGGGAGGAGGAGAGGGGAGGAATTAGATGTGAGGGAATGGGGTCGAGCGGGCATGTGGTGAGATGTGAGGAGGACAATAAGGAATTGACTTCCTCCTCAGTGGCTGGGAGGAAGCGGCAGAGGGTGGCAGAGGGGACCTGTGGGAGTGGAGGTGGCAGATAACTATCTTGTGTTGGGATGTTGCGTCTGATATTTAGAGTTTTACTGAGGAAGTAGTCTGCCAGGTCTTGAGCGCTGAAGGCAGCTGTGGGGGAGGTGCAGGTGGGTAGAGGAGGGTGTTGAAGGTGGACCAGAGCCGTTTAGGGTTGGAGGACAGCGTAGATATAAGAGATGAGAAGAAGGATTGTTTGGCCAAGTGGAGGGCAGAGGTGTATGACCGGAGAATAAACTTGAAGTGAACAAAATCAGCTTCAGAGCGGGATTTCCTCCAGGCACGCTCTGCAGTGCGGGAGCATCTTTGCAGGTAGCGTGTCTGGAGGGTGTGCCAGGGCTGAAGCTGGCGGCGTGGGGCCTTACAGAGTCGAAGAGGAGCAAGAGTGTCTAGAGCAGAGATAAGAGTAGTGTTGTAGTGATTAGTGGCAGCATCAGGGCAGGTGAAGGATGAGGTATGAGGGAGGTGGTGAAGTAGGTTGGAGAATTGATGGGGGTCCACAGCATGTAGATTTCTGCGAGTGTGTGTGCGGGGTGGGGGGAGCAGGGTGTTTAGGAAGTCCAGATAGGTTGAAAGAGAGAAGGTGGTGGTCAGAGATGGGGAAAGGGCGACAGTTGAACTCAGAAATGGAGCAGAGGTTGGAAAGACAAGGTCAATAGCGTGACCATCGCGGTGGGTAGGGAGGAGGAGGATGTGTGTGAGTCCAAGGGAGGATGTGAGTGAAAGAAGTTTGGAGGCAGCAGGGGCGGAAGGATCGTCAATGGGAATGTTGAAGTCGCCGAGAATTAGGCATGGAAGATTAGAAGACAGGAAGTGAGAAAGCCAGGTAGCAAAGTGGTCAAAGAACTGGGAGGTTGGTCCCGGTGGGCGGTAGATGACTGCCACCCTGAGAGCCAGAGGAGAGAACAGGCGGATGCAGTGTGTCTCGAAGGAGGAGAAGGAGAGGGATGGAGGTGGAGGGAGATGCTGGTAGGTGCAGGTGGGAGAGAGCAGGATTCCGACCCCGCCACCATTTCTCTCACCCGGTCTGGGGGTATGGCTCAAGTGTAGACCGCCATGTGAGAGAGCAGCAACGGAGGCCGTGTCAGAGGGAGTTAGCCAGGTTTCAGTTAAAGCTAGGAGGTTGAAGGAGTTTGAAAGGAAGAGGTCATGGATTGCTGTGAGTTTGTTGCACACAGAGCGAGCGTTCCAGAGGGCGCAGGAGAAAGAGGACAGGCGCTGAGGGATTATGGGAATGAGGTTGCTGGGCTTGCAGGGAGGTGATTTATGTGCGATGGAGATAGGATGAGAGGGAAGTATTGGATGTGTTGTGGGGCCAGGGTTAGGGGATATGTCACCTGAATAGAGTAACAGCAGGAAGGTGAGAAAGAGAAGGTGGGAATGGGATTTGTGGGAGTGGGAGTGATTGGCAGCACGAGAGTTAGAGGGAGACCATGTTCTGAGGAAACAAAGGAGCTCATGTGAGGCCATCATGTGGGACGAGAGGAGGGAGGGAGAGATGCAGATAGTGTAGGGGTCGGTGGTAGAGGGGCAGGAGTTCCATTTAAGGAGAAAGGTAGAAGTAAAGAGCAGAAGCGTGAGAGAAAGCATGATATAGACGTGCGTTTACCCAGAGTAAAAGTGGGCCTTGCAGTTCCTTCCTCCAGTCCCGCAACTCCAGGAATCAACTCTGCGCGTCCACTTAAGATGCCACTTGAGGATGTCACAGGACCAAGGCTCAGTGGAGCTGGTCTTAAATGTTATAAAGGGCGGACTGTTTACTTTTTAACTGCCTAAATGCAAACACCTGAAGCTGGATGGGCTGTGTCAATAGGGGCAGGAGATTCACATGCTAATTAGCAAAGCACATGGTGGAGAAAAAACAAAAATAAATAAACAGAAAAAAAACCAAGGAAACGTTATAATGTGGGTGCCTGCGAATACTGGGGGTCCTACCAGCAAAAATATGCAGGAGATCAGTTGAGATGTGGGTGTCTGTGAATAATGGGTGATAATGTCTTACCAGCAAAAGTATGCAGGCGATCAGATGAGATGTGGGTGTCTGAATAATGGGTGATAATGTCCTACCTGTGGAGAGAGGAGACACAGGACTTAGGGATCGTTGATGGCGTAGGGGATCTTGGATAAACTCCAGGAATCAACTCTGCTGCGTCCACTTAGATGCCACTTGAGGATGTCACAGGACCAAGCTCAGTGGAGCTGGTCTTAAATGTTATAAAGGGCGGACTGTTTACTTTTTAACTGCCTAAATGCAAACACCTGAAGCTGGATGGGCTGTGTCAATAGGGTAGGAGATTCACATGCTAATTAGCAAAGCACATGGTGGAGAAAAACAAAAATAAACAGAAAAAAAACCAAGGAAACGTTATAATGTGGGTGCCTGCGAATACTGGGGGTCCTACCAGCAAAAATATGCAGGAGATCAGTTGAGATGTGGGTGTCTGTGAATAATGGGTGATAATGTCTTACCAGCAAAAGTATGCAGGCGATCAGATGAGATGATGGGTGGGTGTCTGAATAATGGGTGATAATGTCCTACCAGCAAAAGTATGCAGGCGATCAGATGAGATGTGGGTGTCTGAATAATGGGTGATAATGCCTACCAGCAAAAGTATGCAGGCGATCAGATGAATGTGGGTGTCTGAATAAAATGGTTTGATAATGTCCTACCAGCAAAAGTATGCAGGCAATCAGATGAGATGTGGGTGTCTGAATAATGGGTGATAATGTCCTACCTGTGGAGAGAGGAGACACAGGACTTAGGGATCGTGATGGCGTAGGGGATCTTGGATAAAACTCCAGGAATCAACTCTGCGCGTCCACTTAAGATGCCACTTGAGGATGTCACAGGACCCTCTATGTCTCTCTGTGACTGACCCACAAAGGAAGAATTAATTAACCTCTGATTCTCCACCGCCTCCGGGTCAATAGGACTGTACATCCTATATGCATATAGTAATCTTTCTAGAAATGCACTTGGGGTTTCTTTAGAATCTTGCACAACATCTGCTATTTTCCCCATGTTTGTGGGTTTCTTCCCTCCCGCTTTAACACCCATTATTACCGCTGTACGGTACGTCTGCAGGTGTGCAATACCTGCAGCGGTATTGTACGGCCATTTGGGATCTCTTTTGGGGTAGTGTTCCTCTGCCCACGCTTCTGGCTGGGCTCTGGCATCTTCTACAGCTTGGGCAAGTAGAATTTTTCCTCAGTAGTGAGTAGGGCTCTTTCCTCAGTAGTGAACATTGTCAGCATTAGTTGTTGACAATCTGCCCATGTGGGGTTATGTGTGTGTGTTTTCCAATTGAACAGATCTGTTGACGTAAATGGGACATATGTGTATTGCACTGGCCCAGGTTCTCCGTTTTCCAGTACAGGGCCTGGCACCTCCTGTAGGGGCATTTGCATCTTACTTTTACTGGGATTGTGCTGATATGGGTCTCGGGGTTTATATATTTTGTTCGCTGCGTGAGTGGTTGCACCTTGCTTTGCATCTTCACCCTCATCATCGCTGTCCTCTTGGGTTACTAGTATATATACGTTCCCATCAGGCATTTCAATCTTTCCTGGTGGGACCTCTCTGTCTCCTCCACCCGTTGCCCCCTCATTTTCTTCAGCAACACCGCCTGCCGGAGTGGAGGAAGCTGGCGGAGCAGTAGCAGCCACCCGCTCCCCCCCTCCACCAGCGCAACCGCGGAATGCAAAGCTTCTCTTGCTGCCCCATAATATGATGGATAGGGCGGGGACAGGGAATCAATCTCCTCCAGTTGTTCTACTAACACCGGTTTCTTTTTCTTATTATTTTCTCTATTTGGGGGTACCTGCTTCTTGTTACGTCCCGCCATCATTATAAAATGACTTTTATCTTTTACTCAATACCTCCATATATCTATATATGGGTATTGTTCAGGATATCCGCATTTCCCGGTTACTTGGGAATGCACTTTCAGTATTAGCACCGGGTCCATTGACCCCTGCTCTGGCCAATCTGGAACTAGCAGTGGCCATACAAGTGTACACATTCCTGTTAATTTCTCTTTAGTTAACTCTACACCATAATCATGTGTTGTGTATAGTGCTTCAAAATTCCGCACCATATACCCTAAGGGCGTCTCACCCTTCTTCACCTTCTTCACCTTGTTGGGCTTGGATGACCCGTTACCCATTGTTACTCTTAAGGGCAGTAACCTTTTTACAATACAGATATTACTTTTTAGCAAAAACACTTGAAATTTACTGTCTGGTACTTCAGTCAACAATTCATATATATCGGATTCGCTTCCTCTGTCAGTAGCCGGCCTGCAGTCGCCTGAGCCGGAAACGTACCTTGGGAGTCCACTCTCAAGTTTGCTTTCTCGCTAGGTGAGTAGGCGCACAATCACTCACAGCAGTCTCAGCAATCATTCACAACCCATACTGTACCAGATACTTTCAGCACAAAACAGTACATAAACAATTCAACTCTTTCTACTAGCCGAGGGTACACCGTCCCTCCTTTTGGCTCCTTATACCCCATTAATTGAACTCTAACTCTTGTCTGCTTGTGACTGTGCACCCCGTTCTATAACTACACTCCCGTCTGCATTTCCAATTTGCCTAGGGGTAATCTACCCACCCGGCACCACTATCTCTGCAGCTACCGCTGGCCCCAATGAGCCCTCTTCACTACACGACGTACACACTAGCACTGACTCAGGGCTCTCAGCCCAGTCACAGAAATCTCTCCTCCTTTCCTTTTGTCCACGTGTAGAAGCTTTATTTACAAACACTGACTACGACTATGCAACTCCACGTGGCTCCCTTCTCCCTCACATACAGACTCTACCCTTTAGTTAACATCCGATCCCCCGGGTCCAGACACGCGCTAGCCACTCTGGCTCCTTTGCTTGTCCGTGCTTTTGGCGGCAGGTTCGGTATGTCAACGAGACCGTGGCCGCGGGTCTCCTTATCCGACTATGGCTGGACGTTTCCCTTTATACCGGTATTTCCATTAGACATACAAACATAGAAGACACTTTACCTATCGCCGCGCTGTTCGCTGTTTCTTCGGACTCGGTGGTGTCCCAGCTTCCCAGGCTGGGGTTCCGTTTGGGACGAGACGAGGTCCACTGAACAGGAAATCCTGCTTAGCGCCTGCAGATGTCAGCTCACCTTCAACGGACGCCCAACCAGTGGGATTACTCGCACCTGCAGTCAACCGCTACAGTGTCCAGCAGTCGTTGCCGTGCCGGCAAAGGGCCTCGTATCCCAGCTATCGAGCCCCCAGAAATGTTACCGGAATCCACTTTGTTCACTCGGGACGAGGTCGGACCGGACACGAGCAAGGATTGTCTGGACACGAGTCTCTTCAGGAAAGGCAAACTTTATTGTGACGTCACAGAAGATGCTCAGACAGGATTGAATCGCAAAGACTGAGCCCCGAGTTCACCCTGACAAGGGGTCTTATACCCCGAATACATATATCGGTACATCCCAATTAGCCCACCTCCCGGTGACACTATCCCACCCCACGTGGGTTAATACCTCCCTTAGTCTAATACAAAGACATTCCATTAAATTGGCCGTAAATTGGCAAACTTCATGTTAGTTTCGACAGATCATGATTAGTTCTTACATTCAATCCGGGCTATGCTCGCCTCCCTAACGCCTGTACTTATTTGTTGCGGGTAGCACCTGGTCTATCTTCTATGCTTCCCTTTGTCTTGCTGGGGCCTCTGTGACCTTGATGTATCCACTTCTCATTCTATCCCTTCGTGCCAGGAACAGCCTCGATCTTTCTCAGGTTTTAATTGCTTTTCTGCTAATCTAACACATTCTTAAATTTCTACGTATGCTTCATTCTAGTTTCAGCTAAAACCTACCTAGTTATTTTCAAGTGAACCAATATTCTGAACAAGATGGCCACCTGGCTTATAATGGCGGCCAGTTTCCAGCCTGATTCCACTTCATTTTCATATATGGTTTGGACATTGAGCACAGAGTCACTGTGTTATTCTGGTACAGTGTGCCCCTTTGTGGACTTGCGATGCACACACAGAGACATTTATCTCCAGGCTCCATTTATTTTGTTTGTTGCTAGTTTGAGCAGCAGTGTTTTTTTTTTTGTTTTTTTTTTGTTTACTCCGCTGGGTGATTACTGCAAAGCACCTCTGGGTAATGAACCGGATACGAAATCACGGAGGTCACACAACCGGATGCAGGAAGTTTTATGTTGTTCATGTGGTTTATCTAATCCCATGAAAGCGTTGTGGTTTTCTTTTAAATTGTGAACTTGTGATGCATATACAGAGGGACATTTATCTCCAGGCTCCATTTATTTTCATTTTTGTTTGTTGCTTATTTGAGCAGCAGTGGTTTTCATTTACTTCCTCTTCCTGATCGTCAGTGAGCCTTTTTTTTTTTTGTTTACTCTGTCGAGTGATTACTGCAAAGCACCTCTGGGTAATGAACCGGATATGAAATCACAGAGGTCACACAACAGGATGCAGGAAGTCTTATGCTGTTCATGTGGTTCACATAATCCCATGAAAGGACTGTAAAAGAGGAGGACTTTTTTATTTATGTTCCTGTTTGGAGATTTTTTGGACAATAATGCACCTAAATATACCGACTGAGGAAGGCTGTTAATGCCGAAACGCGTCTCGGTAACGCATCTGTCCATTCTTTAATATGCAATTGATTTTTTTAATTTAAACTTTTTAATACATAATCAATTTTATATGGTTTATATTCTATTGACTACTCTCCTTGGATATATACTTGCCACCGCTTGAAAGTTCCTGATATCTGGCCCTCAGATGGTTGGGAAGAGGTTCTGGGTATCCACCATAGTGTACCTGATGCTGTATTGAGCCTGTGTAGAAGAGGCTCCATATCTGGTGAGTTCAATACATTATTAACTCTTTTTATCATAATACGGTAATATACTATGGGAGCGCTGTCTATTATCTTATTGTAGCCATCGCAACCAGAGTTGAAGATTTAAGAAGGGATACGCCACCCTCTATATGGCTGGAAGCTCCTAAACCTATAGCCAGGGATTTTTTGGTCTCTTATAAATGTGAGTTTCCATATTCCTACGAGTGATTTATTTGCCATATCTAATTGGGATTTTCTGCACGATTATTTCTTCATTTTTTCTCTCCCCTCATATTTTTTTTTTTCTTTCCCACACTTTTTTCTCCTTTCTGGCTATCCTCTCCATTATTGAGAGACGGCAAGAGATACACAGACCAAGAAAGGAGGACTATATTTGTGCATCGCTTGAACATAAAGAGAAGTAAACTTTAAGGAATTTTTCCCACTGGTATTCATACTGTTGTATTGGATATCATTGAATTTGCACACTGTTGCACTTTATAGACTCTCTTATACCCATCGCACTGCTGGAATTTTATATATTGTTGCACTTTTTTTTTTTTTGGAGAAAGGATTTTACCAGGAAGGATACATTAAGATTTCTCTTGCTTTCAAGTATGTCCTGGGTGGCGAGTATGTACCGTTAAGTGTCTTGCCAAGGACACTTACTGGAGAGGTTGCTCGCTGGGATCGAACCCATGTCTCCACAGGCTCTCTCCATGCAGAGCAGTGACATTACCTCTACTCCACCCAGCCGGTACCTTTACTGTGTTCTATGTCACATTGCACTTTTATATGTGTACATTGATTGAATATTTGTCACCTTAAGATTGAAGCACTTTAAGACTGAAGCACTTTATGTTTGATATACCTTTTTGTTGAAGTCTACCTTTAAATCTATTTTTGATGCGCTACAAAGGTTCTATCTATAATTTCATTTTTGGTTAATGCAGATTTTGGTTGGTTTTTCTGTATATTGTGCTTACCCCTTTGGGCAGCATCTCACTACTTATTAGTTATAATTTAACTACTTCATAACACTATAATAATCTGGTTTATAAATAGGCGCCTACGCTGTATGAGATATATATCTTTCTTCTTTTTTGAATCTTGTAATTGGCTACAGCGTTGCACCTGACCACAGGTCAGGTCCAAGACAGGTGCAAGACTATGCCAATCACGGCTCAGAGTCCTAATTGGGCTAATTTTGTCCAATCATGGGCTCACAGAGCTAGGTCCCGCAGCACACTATATAAGGCTTCCCTGCCTGCAGTCCCAGCGTATGAGTTTGCAGGAGTGAATCGGAGAGGAGATTGTTCTATCAGTGACGTTGTAGGAGATTTCTGGGAATTAGATCTGTGTTGGCACTGCCAGGCTATCAGGGACAGTGTGTTTCAGTGAATTGTAGATTTCTGGGAATTAGAATCTGTGTTGGCACTGCCAGGCTATCAGTGAGTTCTATCACAGTTCAGCAAATTAGAATCTGTCTTGGCACAGCCTGTTATCAAAGTTCAGCAAATTAGAATCTGTCTTGGCACAGCCTGTTATCAGTGTGTATCAGTGAGTTATACCACAGTTCAACAAATTAGAATCGGTCTTGGAACAGCCTGTTATCAGTCTGTATCAGAGAGTTATACCAAAGTTCAGCAAATGTGAATCTGTCTGCACAGCCAAGCTGTCACTGATTTATAGCATTGTTCTGGAAAGTCTGTATATCTTTGATCTAATTCTAGATACCATACAATAACACAGTTTAATCAGAGTTCATCAGTTTATCTATTGAGAGTTGAATCTGGCTGTTGCCAGCTATCAGGGTGTTGCAGCCTGCAGGAGAGGAAGTGAATCAGAGAGAGAGTAGAGGACATTAGCAGCTTTGCAGGGAAAATATCTGTAAAATCGCCGACTTATATCAGAATTCTGAATATCTTTAATCTATATACCAGAGTTGAATCAGACTTCAGTGCCATATATACTCGCGTATAAGCCGAGTTTTTTGAGTCAAAAAAACGCGATTCGGCTTATACGCGAGTCCGTCCGTGTTGAAGGGGATGCGGCTGCGTGCAGGCGCAGCCGGTCACGTGGTCCGGCTAATCAGGTGGTACTGAGTCTCAGTACCACCTGACTGGCCAGACCGCGTGACCTGCGCATGCACGCAGCCGCATCCCCTTCAACACGGACAGACTCACACGCTGTTCAGGACCGGGCAGGCACTCCCGCTGCCCGGCATCTGGGCCCCCTCAACCCCTGCTGGATCCGGAGCAAGTATCCATGTGAGAGCTGGCTGCCGCTGGGGCAATATCCAGGTGAGAGCTGGGGCAATTCCATGAGCTGGGGCAAATCCATGAGCTGGGGCATATCCATGAGCTGGGGAAAATCCATGAGCTGGGGAAAATCCATGAGCTGGGGCAAATCCATGAGCTGGGGCATATCCATGAGCTGGGGCAAATCCATGAGCTGGGGCAAATCCATGAGCTGGGGCATATCCATAAGCCGGGGCATATCCATGAGCTGGGGCAATATCCATGTGTGAGCTGGGGCAATATCCATGTGGGAGCTGGGGCAATATCCCACTTAGGCTTATACGCGAGTCAATAAGTTTTCACAGTTTTTTTGGGAAAAAGTAGGGGGGTCGGCTTATACACGGGTCGGCTTATACCCGAGTATATACGGTATATCTCCAATCTTTATACCAGAGTTGAATCAGACTTCTGTATATCTTTAATCTATATATCAGTCACCATGTCAGAAAAACTAAAAGGGACAGGCAGACGCACCCAGACACAGATAAGAGGGCAAGCAGCCTCTGTGTCGGAAGGCAGTGCCCCTGGTCGTTGTGCATGTGGTGCATCCTCTGCAGGGGCACGCTTGTCCTTTCTAACTGGTGCTGGCCATTTTATGCTGCAGCAACATACAGAACATTTGCAGGATTGGCTAACCAGGCCATCCTCATCCTCCAAGTCCTCTGCCTGCCAGGCTTGTAGTGGTTTACAGTCCACATCAGCTGCCAAAGCATCTAATGCAGCCTCCATGTCCACAGCTACTCCTGCCGTAGCCTCACCAACATACACGTAGGAGTCAGCTGAATTGTTTGACTACAATGACAGTGACATGCTGCTTGAGGATGAGCAGCAACTACACTGCTCTGATTCAAACTCTGAGGTTGAGGAAGGGAGTATAACCAACCTAGAGGGAGGGGGTACCAATGACAGACAAATAACTGGCACTCATGTTGCCCCAGCAGCTGCTGCATACTGCCAAGTTGGCTCCAGTGATGAGGAGATCGGGGGATGATGACAATGATGATGAGGTCACTGACTCCACCTGGGTGCATGATCGAATAGAGGAGTCAAGTGAGGAGGAGGAGGCACAACAAACATGAGGCACAACATCCTCTATGAGCAATCATAGCCAGTCTAAGGCATCAGAAGTCACAGCTGCTCAGGTGCGCTCTGCGCTGTTGTCTCAAAGCACATGTACAGGAAGTCTGCTGTCTGGGAGTTCTTTAAGAAATGTGCAGCAGACCTCACCGTTGCTATTTGTAATCTATGTCAGAAGAGGATCAAGCGTGGGAAAGACATCCCACACTTGGGTACCACGTGCATGAGGCGACATATGACCACCTGCCACGCATCCCATTGGCACAACACTTTGCATAGGTCCTCCTCCTTCTCCTCATCTGTCTCTACCCCCCTATATGTTCTGCCATGTCATTGCCTACAACCTCCACTGACAGGGATGATGCTACAGTAATGGGTGTACCAGGTCCTTCCTCAGAATGTGACAGCATCCCATCAGCTGAAGATTTATGCAGTCAGATTACGTTGCCCCAGCTGCTGCAGCGTAACAAAAAATATAGTCCCAACCATCCCCAAGCACAGCGTCTAAATGCCAGCTTAGCAAAATTACTCGCATTACAGCTGCTACCTTTCCAGCTGGTGGACTCTGCTTCCTTCCGTTAATTTGCTTAATGTGCTGTACCACAGTGGCAGGTTCCAAAACGCCATTACTTTTCACAGAAGGCCATTCCAGCACTATACCAGCACGTGGAAAACAATGTTATGGAGTCATTGTGAAAGGCAGTCAGCAGCAAAGTGCACATGACTTTAGACACGTGGTCCAGCAAGCATGGACAGGGCCGTTACATTTTCTTCATGGCACACTGGGTAACTCTGCTTGCAGCTGGGAGGGATCCAGGACGGGGCTCTGAGCAATGGCTCCAGCAAAAAGATGCCATACTGTGCTTGAGCTGGTTTGTTTAGGGAATAGGAGCCACACCGGGACAGAAATTCTGTCAGCTCTGCAGGGGCAGGCACAGGCTGCAGGGCGCAGGCCGCAGGGTCCACCACTGCACTCTTCCACAATACCACAGAGGGGTTACTTATGGTGTGAAGGCACTTGCTGCCACCAAAGGTAAAATATTTGGGTGCACTGCCACTGACGTCTATACCAGATTCATATCATTTTAATTTTTGACTGCAGGGTCCAACCCTGCACTCTTCCACAATATCACAGAGGGGTTACTTACGGTGTAAAGGCACTTGCTGCCACCAAAGGCACAATATTTGGGTGCACTGCCACTGACGCCAATACCAGATTCATATAATTTTAATATTGGACCGCAGGGTCCAACACTGCACTCTTCCACAATACCACAGAGGGCTTACGGTGTGAAGGCACTTGCTGCCACCAAAGGCAAAATCTTTGGGTGCACTGATGCCTTTTACCAGATTCATATCACTTTAATATTGGATCACAGGGTCCACCACTGCACTCTTCCACAATACCACAGAGGGGTTACTTATGGTGTGAAGGCACTTGCTGCAACCAAAGGCAAAATATTTGGGTTCACTGACGCCTGTACCAGATTAATATCATTTTAATATTTGACCGCAGGGTCCAACCCTGCACTCTTCCACAATACCACAGAGGGGTTACGGTGTGTGACAGCACTGTTGCCGACACTAAAGGCCCAATTTTAAAGCACCTATTGTTACTTCCATCCAAAGCCTGCATAATTTTCACCATAATTTAGCCCAAAAAAATCACTAAACTTGTTCTGCATGTCCTAAAATGTCTCCTCTTTTCATACAAACTGCCACCCCAAGCAGTTGTTTATGAATAGAGTAAAGGAAAACCATTTACCGTCATTTGAAATGTGGTATTTTTTCTTCAAAATGTTTCTATACATCCTACAAATCCACCACTTTACGGGCAGGTTATGGGGACCTCCTAGGCACAATATTTGAAGGAATTTTTCGTTTTTATTCTTAACGTTTTATTCATGGAAAACTCCTTTAAAAACGTTTTTTATTAAACTTTTTGTCCTTGTTTCCTGTCCCCCAGGGCATTACCCGGACCCCCATGCACCTTTATGGCAAATATCTAGCATATATGCCCTCTTTAAGGGCACGCTAAAAATCGAACGTTCGGGTCCCTTTGACTTACATTGAGTTCGGATCGTTTGAGATTGAACTCGAACTTTTGAAATTGTTCAAGTTCGAAGTCGAACCGAACACGGGGGCGTTCGGCTCATCCCTATTCTTCAGTAATTATACTGTTATATAGTTCTACACGGTTCAAAATATTTTTTAATTCACCATTTTACTGTGCTCCTAATATAGAATATATATATTGATTATAAGAATATGTTTTTGTGGATAGCATAGATATACTTGCATATATTTTAAACCTTAATATTTCTATACCAGAAAAAAATATCTTTAATTCAAGGACTTGTTAAAACAAAATACAATCAGACGTCAGTCCTGTGTGAGCGCACACTTTTGACCCAATGGTGTTCTACACCTCTCAGTGATCCATAGTAAACACTTATGTGGTAGTGCCTTTCTCAGAAAATGTGACTGTTATGGACTCAAATCCTACAGTATAGGGACACAAAGAAAATATGGTGCAATATTGTTTACACAGAGAATTAATTATCAAAGATTCACGAGTTTTCACTCACAAAAGGAGAGCCTCAATTTGGCTCAAGTGACAGACCTTCTGACCTCTTATGAGGGGGGTCACACCCAACTCCTGAAGTCTTCAGATGTTACCTTCACTTATTATCCCGGTATATCACTTAAAATCAGAGAGAGAGAGAGAGAGAGAGAGCTCCACTGCGCAGATATATTCCTTGATTTAGACATATATTTAAAGTAAGCGGATATATACTCACAATATTCTGAGCCTCTATAGTGAGTGGCTCAGTATCAAGGCATAAGGTATATCCCAAAGTCAAGGTGAGGTACCGCACCTTCGTTGTCCCCTCCAGGATACAGCTTCCTCCATTTTGTCGTGGGATCAAATATTCGCCAGAAATATAATCAATTCCTCTTAAAACAATTTATTCTTAAAATCCTAAAATACTGTAGGATTTGAGTCCATGACAGTCACATTTTCTGAGAAAGGCACTACCAGATACGTGTTTTCTATGGATCACTGATAGGTGTAGAACACCATTGGGGTCAGAAGGGTGCGCTCACACAGGACTGATGTTCGATTGTATTATGATTTTTATTCGTGTGTGGGGTGCACGTGGGTGTTGGAGCAGCACAAAATTGTAAAGATTTATATTGTTATTTCAGCGCCAACTGTTCACTTTTTGCTCTTGTGGGCTATCGCTATATACATTGTTAAAACAAACCTATAAATTTAAATATGACATGTCTGGCACTTAAACTCGGCATATATCATATATAGCATCATAGTCTAGCAATTAGACATACATAACTCTTCTAGTTTACCTTCAAATGAACTGATGTAAAAAAATAATTTCTGAGTTCATTCTAAAACTAGGCGACAGTTGAGAAAGACTTTACATTAAACAAGATGGCTACAGGCATCCATTTTGTGTATCTCTGAAAATACCTGACAATCTGCTGCTTGTTACTGTTGGTGTGTGCTTCAGATTCTGCCACATATAGTAGTGCAGTACAAGAGCCTAAACGTTGCTGACCCAGTTTTGTTAGAACAACTACTCTTGCTCTGTGCCCCTGTCTTATATATTCCTCTGCTTGTTACTGCTGGTGCGCTTCCATCCTGCCATACACTATAGCGCAGTACAAACATATATTGATCTCAGTCTGTCGTGTATATTGCTGGTGCTGTCTCCCTGGCCTGTGTGGCTGCTAGAGGTTAGGTTTAGTGGTCCCAACCATCCTAAGGATTAGAGGTCTGTTACCAGGGATCCTACCAGTTCTGTCCTGGGGAATCGTTACAAATATGCGGTGAATGCCGCAGCAAATGTTAATGCTCATGCAAGTGAGTGTTAACGTTTGTGTTTATATCTGAATTTTTCCCACTCGTTGTTGCTCAAACATTTCCCATGGCTTCAAATCGCATTTAAACATGAGCAAAAGCGGTAAAAATGAGCTCAGCGCACAGCGGTGAAATGGCTCAGCACTCAGCAGTGGAAGGGTTAAAAAAGTTATTTCCCCCCCCATTGTTTCCTGTCCCCCAGGGCAGTACCTGGACCCCCATACACCTTTTATGACCAATATCTTGCATATATGCCGTCTGGAGGGGACTTTAATTTTCAAACTTTTGAGCCCAATTGACTTGCATTGTGTTCGAATTGTGTTCGCGTTCGAATTCGAACTTTTTCAAATGGCCCATCCCTACTGTTTGATGTATACAGGCTGGGCAAGTGGTTTGAGTGTGACTTGGTATGTTGTACAGTCAATCAGTCCAGGGTCAGTAGAGGAAGTGGCCCATAAACTGTCAGGTAGGTCAGCTAAATGTTCTAACATAGATAACAAAAGACCTAAAAATATCAATTTAGCCTGCAAGTCGTCTAGGGGAATAAAAGAAGCACCTACCAATGAAATCATGTCACAATCATACAACCATCTAAAAATACCGTGAGGGTTGTACACAAAAAATAAGTCCCTTAATACAAACATTTTCTGTCTCAAAAACTACAGGGACCAAAGCCATAAATGTTGTTAAATTATATAATTCTAATATAATTACCATAAACCTTTTTCAAGTTTCTTCCTATATATCAAAACTGAAGTAAGGCGCTGCGCGACTCTGATCAGAGGAGACGATAGAAACAACCACACCGAGATATGGCAGATCATCATCTGATCAGCTCGTGGTCTGTCAGATCCGTATTAAACATCCAATAGAAATGTTCATTATAGAAAAGAGCTTGCTGTCCACGCCTAACATACATAGGAATGTGATATAACAGCCAATGAGAGCAGATACATTTCTACATCATGTAACAAAGATTTTGCGGGCATTTCTAAGTTAACACAGGATATCTATTTCAATCACCCCGCTGACTAGCCTCGAGAGGAAACAAAACTGAACAGACACCGTACTGAAACAAGAAGGAAGGGGGGGGGGCTTTCACACTAATGCAAGAATTAAAAAACTACCTATCATATTAAATACCTTTCAATCGTCTCATTGATCACATATACAATCGTGATCAATAAAATGGATAAAAAAACTAGGCAATTAAACTAATTATACATGGGGCCATAGTATCCTCGCCTAATACCTCCTAGATCATTCTAGATGCTCAGAGGGAAAAGAAAATAATCTGGTAATTACTCTTAAAATACCTCTCTACCTTTTAGGATATACGAAAAGGATTCCCCAAGGAGGCCCTTTATGAGCATAAGATACACTTATCTATCTAGATTCACTCTTCCAGCGAACCACACTTGGACCTAATCTAGACATTAAATAATTATTTATTCCCATTTCCCAAAATATAATTCACCGAACAAGAAAAGTATAATAATTTGAATGTAAAAGTTCATTTATCTAATAATAAACATGAGTCAGATCTATATCTGTGTGTTTTCCTATGTTCAGCTTCACTCCACAAAATGCATACACACCTGCATTCACACACACACTCAAGAAATACATTCTCATTTTCACATATCCAATCTATCTAGGGGATTAAATAAAAATATATATATTCCATAATCTAATACCAAAGTCCAAAGTGCGAGATCAAGGTTTGGTCTTTTTCAACATCCCAACTTGAGACGCATAATCATTGAATGTCATCAGAGCTCCCACCATAGGGACTCCTGAACAAGCTGTCTCTTTGAGCTAGTTGCTTATTACCTTTGACCTTGACACAAAATGTCCATGATTCGTTCCATATGCAGTCATTTTAACTGTCAGATTTCTTGTGATGTGATACGGTTTTAGCAACAATAAAGAAAATAAAAAAAGAAATTATGGTATACCCCGCTAATCATATACATCCATTCATTCATTGTCACTCTCAAGTGCACAAAAACAATAAAAATGTTAATTTACACAAGAGACACAGATAATAAATTTTTAAAAATTTCCCCGCAAAGCCTATGGGCCTCACGTAACAAAAAAAGAAAGATCATTATAGATCCGACTCAAATTTGGCTCAAAAAGGAAATAGCCGAAGTGTATATTCCACCCATTTAAATATCAAAAAATATTTAATTACTATCCTATTCAGTCTTGTTCGGTGTTTTGAAACAAACCTGGTGTTTATAAAACACACCAATCCTCAAATAAAATCAAAAAAATCAAAACATCTTTAATTTTACCGAATTAAAACTTTCCATTTACGTGTCATGAAACGTATTTATGCAAATGCATTAAAGTATATGTTCCTAAATACATTAATTAACCATAATTTTAATTGGATGTGATCTTCAATAATCCTAAATGTGTCAGGGAATTGTACAATATTGATTGTAACCAAACAACAAAAATAATAAAATATAAAATAATAAAAGACACAGTAATAATTATCACTTAGACAACACAATGATAATCCATCAGCATATAAAAAATACATTATCTTCTTCTTTCTTTGTCTTCTGTCTTATTGGTTGAAAATAACTGTTTTGTAAAACTGACATATCTTAAGTTTTATTTCCAAATCAATGATCTTCTTTAATCGCATGATTTATTGATGAGTTGTTGATAAATTAGAGTGTTTTATTGCCTGGTGTCTGATAATTCCTTATTATCCGGTTGATGTAACATTGTAATGTGAAATGATAATGTGTTTGAGTAAATTTCCTTCAATTCCAACAGCTTTATCAATATTGGTATTCAATAATCCTCCATCTAGCTTGAGCAAAATTGGCATGCATGGGTAATTTTCACCTAAAGTAAAAACCTTGGGAAAAAATGTATTATTAACCTGTCAAAAACTTTAAAAATTATATGGTTAAAATACTTTAAAATGGAGAACAAAATGCAACACATTTTTTGGACACAAAGAAAAAGGAGTGGTCATGAGAGAGAGAAAATGGAGGGGCTAGGAGAAAAATGTGAAAACTGTTCTTTTTTTTACTTTTGCAACGGTCACCAATTTTCGCAAAATGCTCTTCAATTCAAATAAAAAAAACACATAACAAAAATATCATAAACTGGGAAAGAAAGTATAGAAGGGCATGTTTAAAACTTGACGCGTTAACTAGCACAAAGTTCTCAGAGGAAACTCAGACAAAAAGATTCTTAAAAACATCTAAAACAACAATCTTTATTAAGGATATTGGTTAAAAACAAACATTCAAACGTGAGGTGTTTGTGCAGCTATTTTACAAAAAAACACCTCTCACCTGAAATCTGCCTAATTTCTTTTGTACAGCGCTACAAAACCTGTAGGTGCTTTCCATTAAACTTTCACTCAAATCCTTCAGCTTTATATCACTTCATCCTCTTAGATTGCAAACAATTAAACATGACCTCTTTGCTTACTGTATTATGATGAACCTGCATATATATTCCATTATACAAGTTACAAAACCTGTAAATGACCTCAGCCAGCCATTTTGGCAAAACATATAACCTATATTAAGGTGTGGTCAATCCCTTTCTGCAGGACTCAAAGACCAGAGGAAAATAACCGACCACGCCTCTTTTGGGAAAATTCATAACTTATATTATGGCAGATTGACGACGCCCATCACCTTGATACACTATTTTTTTATATATCATACATCAACTTATATCATCCATTTACAGTAAATCCAGCTCCCATAATTACATTTTTTATTCTACATCTGTCTCCATAAAATCTTGGAATCATCCCAGACATCCAATACGCTATATACCAAATAAAATACACATTTGAATCACACGAAAATACCCAGCACAAACAGCTACAATCACAACTCCCATTATAGCATGAAAATTATACACATTCCAGAACTCACAGCTAAATAAATCTTTCCTTTGTACATCATTTTAACGACTATATATTGCAAATAGAAAGAACTATTACTTAAAAACAAAGATAAAAAACTTTTCCTACAAAATGTTATGAGAAGAAAAAAAAATTAGCAAGCACGATTGAATGGTGCTATTGTCTCCATTTCCTGTCTGTTTTTTTTTGTTGCTCAAGGCACAGCAGTAAAAACCCATTTGAAGCAACCTGTGGTAAAAAAGGGAGTCCCTATACATAAATTGCATATGAAAAAACACAATATCAGAACTAGGAAATACAAAACATCACAGATAAACACATACATTAATAATTAGTAAAGACAAACATTTAAATAAACAGACGTAATCAATGGCAAGAAACAAAAGAAAAAATAAAACAAAAAGAAACATGCAATCTGAAAGAAAAAACAGTTTGCAAATCCTTTAGAATCAGTTAAATTATAAAATAAGACAGCGCAAACATACAGCAACGCAAAAAATAAAAAATAAATAATAAAAAAATGTCAATAATGCAAAAGAAAAATTGTTCTCAATGGAAGCAATGCTATTTTGTTTTCTATCTTGCTATATAAGAAGAAACCAGACCTAATAAATTAAAATAAAATGCTCACAATTACAAGCAGATATGGATGAGCCAGAAACTCCAGAACACAAAGGAGCTACACTATGGACACAAAGACAAACACATTTACTCAATGCTAGAAACATCTTTCAGTTTCCCGGGTGAGTGACATAGCAAATACTCAGCACTAGAACTTTTCAGGGTACATCAACATAACGAGTGAGTCACCGCTCATTAACAGTTCTCTATCAGGCCAGTTAAGATAAACAAACAAGCATAATATAACAGCAAGTGTAAACAAAGAAAAACGAACAGAGCGTCCTACAACAACACAGTGGCTCTCACAAGCAGCCTCCCCATGGAAGCAAAGATTCTTTAATCTATATAGACATTTGTTTAACATGAAATAAATCATATCAGACAATTGAATTATTAAATCCCACTTCTGGCACCAACTGTTAAATTATGTAATTCTAATATAATTACCATAAACCTTTTTCAAGTTTCTTCTTCTATATCAAAACTGAAGTAAGGCGCTGCTCGACTCCGATCAGAGGAGACGATAGAAACAACCACACTGAGATATGGCAGATCATCATCTGATCAGCTCGTGGTCTGTCAGATCCGTTTATTATCCGTTTAACATCCAATAGAAATGTTCATTATAGAAAAGGGCTTCCTGTCCACGCCTAACATACATAGGAATGTGATATAACAGCCAATCAGAGCAGATACATTTCTACATCATGTAACAACGATTTTGTGGGCATTTCTAAGTTAACACAGGATATCTATTTCAATCACCCCGCTGACTAGCCTCGAGAGGAAACAACACTGAACAGACATTGTACTGAAACAAGAAGGAAGGGGGGGATTTCACACTAATGCAAGAATTAAAAAACTACCTATCATATTAAAATACATTTCAAATGTGATCTGTCATGTTGTACACACAAATAGGGCGATCTATCTCAAGAGTAACCATTATTATTATTATTATTCTTTATTTATAAAGCGCCAGCATATTCTGCAGCGCTGTACAATAAACACAGTATAGACAGGGTTACAATACATTGAACAACATTTGACAAACAGTACAGGAGGAGATGAGGGCCCTATTCCCGTAGGAACTCACAATCTAGGAATAACCATATTAGGATGCTCCTGCACAAAATTCCACACTGCCTGCAACAGACCCTTAGTCTCATTAGTAAAAAATAAGCTGGCATCTGTTCCTCCCCACAAGGACAGTGCGCGTAAGTTTGGGTCACCTGGTGACCCCGTGCCAAATAATGAGGTGATTGTACCAACATTTGTTAGATTTCAAGAAAATTTTTGTATTTGATTTTGCATACATAAAGCATTTTGGTTAGTAAGTTTAGAGCTGCGATCACCATCCTGTAACAAATGCAAAGTAAAGCAAATTAAACATTATCATGATCTCATATATATCAAATTATCAGGGGCGGGGCGTGGCTTCGACGCGATCCGGAATGACCGCATGATCGAGGAGTTCTTCACCCGGGCACTCCATTAGCGTCTAACTGCGGCAGATCAGAGTCCTTATGGGGCCGAAAAAGAAGCTCACGACTAGTGACAAGCTGAACACCCCCATGTTCGGTTCGCAATTTCAAAAGTTCGAACTCAAACACAAACCAAACTCAATGCAAGTCAATGAGACTCGAAAGTTCAATTTTTAGAGTGCCCTCCAAGATATTTGCCATAAAAGGTGTATGGGGGTCCGGGTAGTGCCCTGGGGGACAGGAAACAAGGACAAAAGTTTTAAAAAAAATTTTAACCCTTTCACTGCTGAGGCATTTCGTGCCTCTGTACTGAGCTAATTTTTACTGGTTTCGCTCATCATGTTTAACTGCGTTTTGAAGCCCTATTTTAATATATGACCCAGACATATTTTATATTGTTCTTTCCGGCAGACTCGGCAGATTCATAATATGTCATTATTATATGTATATGTCATGTGCTGTCTGTATATTATAACAAAAATGCAATAAAATAAGAATTCAATAATTTACAATGTGTAAAGTGTTTTTTTTCACATTTTAAAATGCGAGCATTTGCAGTTATATTTTCTATGGGGTGCGCTTGTTAAAAAAAATAGAAATGGGGACTCGTTAAATTTTTTTTGGGGAAAATTTAGCTTTTTTTAACAAACACACCGCATACAAAAATCGTTAGTGCAGCATCATTGTTCACATTATATTTGAAATGGGAACAATATTGCTGCATTAACAAATAAATTTAAAAAAAAACTTCTCCATTTTTTTTGATAATATTTTTTTTAATATTTTTTTTTATTTTTACATGGTCATGATTGGTATCGTAGGAAAGGCCATGCTCTGGCCGATACAGCAATACCAAACATTAGCCCCCAGTTGCCACGGATCGGGAGATAGGGGGTTCCAATGAACCCCCTATCTCCACCATTTGTGCCAGTTAGGGGTTAACTCCAGGACTGGGGTCATCATGCTATGCTATCACGATGACGCAAGTCATCAGGGGGCATTCCCAGAAACTCCAAGATGTCGGCCAGCTCCAGGAGAGGATCACGATTCGGCGCTTTTCGGCACCGAATCGTGATTCGGCACCCAAGGGGTTAAAGGCAGGCATAGTTTGGAAGGGCAGGCTGTGCCCTTCCAAACCATGCCTGCCTTTAGCCGCTGGCCTCCGGCGATCGTGAGGGAGAGAGCTCCGAAGGACCTCCCCCCCTCCCTTTCAGGCACCTCCTCCGCACTTGCGGGGGGGGGCACCTGAAATAGATGTTATCGCGCCGCCGCGATGACATCTATCTTCCCCCCGGCGTCCCAGAGTGCCGGGCTGACATGCTAGATGTCAGCCTGCACCGGGGGGCCAGCAGTCAGCCGGAATACCGGCTCATTGCTGCCTCCTGTGCTAGGACGCGCTCAGCGCATCCGTAGCACAGGAGGAACACTTGGCAGGACGCGCTGAGCGTGTCCTTAGCAGTCAAGTGGTTAAAGGAACAGTGAGTTTTCCATGAAATAAAGGTTAAGAATTACAACGAAAAATTCATTCAAATATCGTGCCTAGGAGGTCCCCATAACCTGCCCGTGAAGTGGCGGATTTGTAGGATGTATAGAAACATTTAAAAACAAAAAAATGATATTTCGAATGACGGTAAATGGTTTTCCTTTAATCTATTCATAAACAACTGCTTGGGGCGAAAGCCTGTATGAAAAGAGGAGACGTTTTAGGACACACAGAACAAGTTTAGTTATTTTTTTGGCTAAATTATGATGAAACTTATGCAGACTTTGGATGAAAGTAACAATAGCTGCTTAAAAATTAGGCCTTTAGTGTCGGCAACAGTGTGGAAGAGTGCAATATTAAAATGATATGAATCTGGTATAGGCATCAGCGGCAGTGCATCCGAATATTGTGCCTTTAGTGGCAGAAAGTGCCTTCACACCGTAAGTAACCCCTCTGTGGTATTGTGGAAGAGTGCAGTGGCGGAGGTTTTGGGAATGAAGAAGAAATTCCCTATTTATTCAGTTACATCAGCATCAGGGGATTGATAACTGCTGATCGGGGACTGATTCATTTTTATAAATGTCAGCCGGTCTACAGAGTCGGTGGACAGATGCACTCTTTTCTTTGTGACAAAACCTCCAGCGGC
Source organism: Leptobrachium leishanense (assembly GCA_009667805.1). Lineage (NCBI taxonomy): Eukaryota > Metazoa > Chordata > Amphibia > Anura > Megophryidae > Leptobrachium > Leptobrachium leishanense. Next base: position 242,149,283 of record CM019066.1, read on the forward strand.
ACTGAACGTCCTTTCAGAAAGCACGCTGGATGAAGGGCAACCTAGTAGCTGAATAGCATATTGGCTAAGTTCTGGCCAGTGATCCATTCTCACCACCCAGTAAGACAGTGGATCATCTGCTGTAAAGGTATCCAGGTCTGCCCTTGCCCCTAGGTAGTCCTGCACCATATGGTGAAGACGCTGGCAATGGGTGCCTACATTTGACGTCCCTGGGCGTCGTGGACTAAATTTTTTTTAAAAAGGCATCAGTCAAGCGGCCCCAGCCTTCACCACTCTTCCTCTGATCATCCGCAGCCTCAGAAGCACCTGTGTCATCACTTGGTAACCTACCAGTGCCTGGAAAGGTGTTACACAAGTGTCGCTTTAGAGCGTCCTCAAGTTTTTTCATCCTGTGCTCCCTCTGTGCGGGCAGGATGAGCTCTGCAACTTTACCCTTGTATCGTGGATCAAGAAGGCTTGCCAACCAGTAATGATCCCTCTCCTTGATAGCAAGAATCCTGAGGTCCTTTAGCAGGCTTTTCAGGATAAGGGAGCCCATGCAGCGTAGGTTGGAGATGGCATTAGCTTCTGAGTCTTCCTGGTCAATAAGGAAGACCCCCATCTGCACTTCCTCCTCCCAGCCACGTACTAGTCCTTGAGTTTCTGGGCACACAAAACCCTCCCTTGAGGAATCCCCACCTTCAATACCCCCACTACTTAAAAATTGCTCCTCCTCCTCATCCTCCTCCTGTCTGATCTGAGGACCCGCAGGAATTCTGTCTGAGTAAAGACTGGGGCCTTGAGAGCTAGGGAAGGCCTCCTCTTCCTCCCGCTGCTTTGTCTCTAGTGCCACATCTATAATTCCCCGCAGAGTGCGCTCCAGCAGGAACACTAAAGGAATTGTGTCACTGATGCATGCACTGTCCCTGCTCACCATTCTCGTTGCCTCCTCAAATGGTGACAGTACAGTGCATGCATCCATGATCATCAGCCACTGCGGGGGGGAAACAAGTTGACCTGAACCTGTCCTTTTGCCATACTCACACAGGTACTCATTGATGGCCCTCTGCTGCTTGTGCAGACGCTGCAGCATTGCTAATATTGAGTTCCACCTGGTGGGCATGTCACAGATCAGATGGTTTGTGGGAAGGTGGAATTCTCTTAATTTCTGCCAGGCGAATACTTGCTGGGAATGACCATCTGAAGTGGCTGCAGACTTTTCTGGCCTGGCTGAGAAGCTCTTCCAGCCCTGGGTACCTGGTTAGGAAACGCTGTACTACCAGATTTAGGACGTGTGCTAGGCATGGTACATGCGTCAACTTACCCAGGCTTAGGGCGGAGAGAAGATTGCTGCCATTATCACAGAAGATCATTCCCAGCTCAAGCTGGCGTGGTGTTAACCATCTCTGCACCTGCCCCTGCAGAGCTGACAGAAGTTCTGGCCCGGTGTGGCTCCTCTCCCCTAAACAAACCAGCTCAAGCACAGTATGGCATCTTTTTGCTTGAGCCATTGCATAGACCCTGTCAGGCATCGGTTTAACTGCCACTTCGCCAGAGACAGAGAAGGAGGAAGAAGAGGAGGAGGAAGAGAGAGAGGTGGTGGTGGAGCAGACAAACCTCATACAAGCAGCTTTCTGGAGGCGTGGTGGATGAACAAGCTCCAGAACAATGCCCCGTCTTGGATCCGTCCTAGCTGCAATCAGAGTTACCCAGTGTGCCGTGAAGGAAATGTAACGACCCTGTCCATGCTTGCTGGAAAACGTATCTAAAGTAACATGCACCTTGCTGCTGACTGCCTTTCCCAATGACTCCATAACATTGTGTTCCACGTGCTGGTATAGTGCTGGAATGGCCTTCCGTGAAAAGAAATGGTGTTTTGGAACCTGCCACTGTGGTACAGCACATTCAGCAAATTCACGGCAGGAAGCAGAGTCCACCAGCTGGAAAGGTAGCAGCTGTAATGCAAGTAATTTTGCTAAGCTGGCATTTAGACGCTGTGCTTGGGACTATATTTTTTCTTACGCTGCAGCAGCTGGGGCAATGTAATCTGACTGCGTAAATCTTCAGCTGATGGAATGCTGTCACATTGTGAGGAAGGAGCTGGTACATCCATTACTGTAGCATCATCCATGTCAGTGGAGGTTGGAGTCAATTACAAGGCAGGACATATAGTTGGGGTAGAGACAGGTGAGGAGGACCTACTGAAAGTTTTGCACCAACGAGATGTGTGGCAGGTGGTCATATGTCACCTCAAGCACGTGGTACCCAAGCGTCCGGTGTCTTTCCCACGCTTGAGCCTCATCTGACATAGATTACAAATAACAACGGTGCGGTCTGCTGCACATTTCTTAAAGAACTCCCAGACAGCAGAGTTCCTGGATGTGTGCTTTGAGACAACAGCGCTCTGCACCTGAGCAGCTCTGACATATCTGATGCCTTGGACTGGCTAGTGCTATGGTTGGTCATAGAGGATGTTATGCCTCGTGTTTGTTGTGCCTCATCCTCACTTGACTCCTCTGTTCGATCAGGCACCCAGGTTGAGTCAGTGACCTCATCATCATTGTCATCACCCCCTATCCCCTTGTCACTGGATCCAACTTGGCAGTATGCTGCAGCTGCTGGGGCAACATGAATGCCATTTATTTGTGTGTCACTGACACCCCCTTCCTCTGGGTTGATTATACTCCCTTCCTCAACCTCAGAGATTGAACCAGAGCACTGTAGTTGCTGCGCATCCTCAAGCAGCATGTCACTGTCATTGTAGTCAAACAATTCAGCTGACTCCTACGTGTATGTTGGTGAGGCTAAGGCAGGAGTAGCTGTGGATATGGAGGCTGCATTAGAAGCTTTGGCAGCTGAGGTGGACTGTAAAGCACTTCAAGCCTGGCTGGCACAGGACTCGAAGGATGAGGATGGCCTGGTTAGCCAATCCACCAAATCCTGTGTATGTTGCTGCTGCTTAAGACGGCCAGCACCAGTTAGAAAGGACAAGCATGCCCCTGCACCATGTCCACGATGACCAGAGGAACAGCCTCCCAACACAGAGGCTGCTTGCCCTCTTATCTGTGCCTGGGAGCGTCTGCCTGTCCTTTTTGGTCTTTCTGACATTGTGAGTGATATATAGATTAAAGATATACAGATTCAGAACTCTGATTCAACTGTTATAAAAATTGGAGATATGCTGCAGAACTCTGATTCAACTCTGGTATAAAGATTAAAGATTTCCAGGACTCTGGTATAACTCAGTGAGACACCCTGATAGCTGGCAGCCAGTGACAAGACACAGATTACAATTCCCAGAAACCACCTACAAGACAGTGAGACCCCCTGATAGCTGGCAACAGTGACAAGACACAGATTACAATTCGCATAAATCTGATAGAAGTATGTGGGACCCCCTGATAGCTGGCAGTTAGAAGACACAGATTACAATTCCCAGAAACCTCCTATAAATCAGTGAGACCCTCTGATGGGTGGCAGTGAGAACACACATATTAGAACAATTCCCAGATATTTTGTAGAAATGACTGATCCCCAAAACTGCTGGTGGGAGTGAGAACACAAAGATCACAACAATTCCCAGATATTTTGTATAAATGACTGTCCCCCAAAATAGTTGGTGGCAGTGAGAAAACACAAATTAGAACAATTCCCAGATATTTTGTAGAAATGACTGATCCCCAAAACTGCTGGTGGGAGTGAGAACACAAAGATCACAACAATTCCCAGATATTTTGTAGAAATGAGACCCCCCCAATAGCTGGTGGCAGACTGGCAGTGAGAACACACACTAACCCAACAATCTCCTCTCAAAAACACGTGCTGAAGCACTGTGTGAAGCCTTATATAGTGTGCTATGGGACTTAGCTCTGTGAGCCCATGATTAGACAAAATTTGCCCAATCAGGACTCTGAGCCATGATTGGCATAGTCTTGAACCTGTCTTGCACCTGACCTGTGGTCAGGTGCAAGGCTGTAGCCAATTACAAGCTTCAGGCCAGTGGAAAAGTGCATTGTGGTCTATTGTGATGCATTGTGGGCGAACATGCGGCGAACACGCGGAAATGTTTATAGTTCGCGAACATGTGAACAGGCAATGTTCAGGCGAACAGGCGAAACAGCTCATCCCTAGTGGTGTTAACCATCTCTGCACCTGCCGCTGCAGAACTGACAGAATTTCTGGCCCGGTGTGGCTCCTGTCCCCTAAACAAACCAGCTCAAGCACAGTATGGCATCTTTTTGCTTAAGCCATTGCGTAGCCCCTGCCACGTGTCGGTTTAACTGCCTCTTCACAAAAAACAGAGAAGGGAGAAGGAGAAAGAGGTGGTGGAGCAGACAGACCTCATACAAGCAGCTTTCTTTAGGCGTGGTAGATGAACAAGTTCCAGCACAGAGCCCCGTCCTGGGTTCCTCCCAGCCTCAAGCAGAGTTACCCAGTGTGCCATGAAGGAAATGTAACGGCCCTGTCCATGCTTGCTGGACCATGTGTCTAAAGTCACATGCACCTTGCTGCTGATTGCCTTTCCCAATGACTACATAACATTGTGTTCCACATGCTGGTATAGTGCTGGAATGGCCTTCCGTGAAAAGAAATGGCGTTTTGGAACCTGCCACTGTGGTACAGCACATTCAGCAAATTCACGGAAGGAAAGAGTCCACCAGCTGGAAAGGCAGCAGCTGTAATGCGAGTAATTTTGCTAAATTGGCATTTAGACGCTGTGCTTAGGGATGGTTGGGACTATATTTTTTCTTACGCTGCAGCATTTGGGGCAACGTAATCTGACGGTGTAAATCTTCAGCTGATGGGATGCTGTCTCATTCTGAGGAAGGACCTGGTACACCCATTACTGTAGCATCATCCCTGTCAGTGGAGGTTGTAGGCAATGACATGGCAGGACATTTAGTGGGTAGAGATAGATGAGGAGGAGGAGGACCTATGCAAAGTGTTGTGCCAACGGGATGCGTGGCAGGTGGTCATATGTCGCCTCAAGCACGTGGTACCCAATGTGGGATGTCTTTCCCACGCTTGATCCTCATCTGACATAGATTACAAATAGCAGCGGTGCGGTCTGCTGCACATTTCTTAAAGAACTCTCAGACAGCAGACTTCATGTACATGTGCTTTGATACAACAGCGCTCTGCACCTGAGCAGCTGTGACTTCTGATGCCTTGGACTGCCTATGGTTGGTCATAGAGGACATTCTGCCTCGTTTTTGTTGTGCCTCCTCCTCCTCCCTTGACTCCTCTGTTCGATCGAGCACCCAGGTGGAGTCAGTGACCTCATCATCGTCAACACCCTGTCAGGTACCTGTTTTCCAGAGGAACCAATTGTGCAGAAGTAGCAGCCCTTTTAGTACAGCTATTGGCAAAAAGGGCTGAAAGGCATACACATACCTCTCTCGCTCAGTAGGAGTGATGTTAGACAGAGAACTCTTGGAACATTTCTTAGCACAACCACGGTTTAATATCTTTATATATATAGCGATAAACAGTCTCTCAGCAAGGTCAGTTCAGAAGTAAAGGATCATAAAGGCAGGTGGCAATCAGGCATAATCAATAACAGGCAAAGGTTGGCAACAGGTATCAATATCAGAATATACTTGCTAGTAGATTTTCCAGGAGACAAGGATCAACAGCTTGGTGTAGGTAATACTTCAGCAAGATAGAAATTTAGCAAGTATTCAATGGAACAGGAAACAGGTGAGGATTCAGGCAAGGATTCCACAGGTAAGAGGCTTCAGGCAAGGATTCCACAGGTAAGAGGCTTCAGGCAAGGATTCCACAGGTAGGAGGCTTCAGGCAAGGATTCCACAGGTAAGAGGCTTCAGGCAAGGATTCCACAGGTAGAAGGTTTCAGGTAAGGATTTCACAGGTAGGCTCAGGTTGTAAACCACAATAAACGAGCAATGACTTACTCAGCTTGTAGATTTTTTATAGTCAGGTATAACGAGTTGATTGGATCCAGCTGGCGTGCATCAGCGTGTCCAGACTTCCAGGTTGAGTTGCAGCTGTAATGGCTATATGGGAGGATGCCTGCTCGCGCGCGTGTGCTTTTCATTCAGACCTTAGTCATGGAAGGAGAAGGACCAGAATTATAATGTCTCCTCAGCATGGACAGATCTTGGGGCCCAGGAATTACCAGGAGTCCAGTCAGCCACAGGAAGAGCTGCTGAGGCCAGGAGAGGTACGTGACACACCCCCTATCTCCTCGTCACTAGAGCCAACTTGGCAATATGCTGCAGCTGCTGGGGCAACATGAGTGCCAGTTATTTGCGGGTCACTGGCACCCCCTTCCTCTAGGTTGATTATACTCCCTTCCTCAAGCTCAGAGTTTGAATCAGAGCAGTGTAGTTGCTGCGCATCCTCAAGCAACATGTCACTGTCATTGTAGTCAAACAATTCAGCTGACTCCTACATGTATGTTGGTGAGGCTACGGCAGGAGTAGCTGTGGACATGGAGGCTGAATTAGATGTTTTGGCAGCTGAGGTGGACTTTAAACCACCACAAGCCTGGCTGGCAGAGGACTCGGAGGATGATGATGGCATGGTTAGCCAATCCTGCAAATCCTCTGTATGTCGCTGCTGCTTAAGACTAGGGATGAGCTGTTCGGTTCGATTCGTTCAGAGTTCGCATCGAACATTGGCCGTTCGGCTGTTCGCCGAACTCTGAACATTTCCGGGGGTTAAGTGTCTGCTTGTTAAGATCTGCTGTTGGTAATGTGGGCTGATATCTTCCCTATATAAAGCCATGGGCCCATATCACTATGCTCTTGCATCTGGTTCACTTTAGTCTAATAGTTTTGTTCCTGAGAGCTCCCAGTTATTCTGTCTGAGTTTATGTTTAAGGTTTACCTTATTTCTTTTGTTTATCCGTCTGTTTCTTTAGTATCCCCAGGTTCCAGTTTATGACTTGTGTTTTCATGTTAACAGTTCTAGTGTATCTCTTTTGTCTAAGTTTCATATTCTAACTGATTTCATGGTATCGACCCTCTGGCCTGGCTGACGAATTTCCTGGTAGTGTATCCCTGCTTTGGTACAAGGTAACTGTTTTGGTTTTGACCCCTGGCTTACTTACTGACGACTCTTTTTGGATATCCTTGACTGTACCGTGTATGTTTATATGTTTCCATCTTGAGGTCTGCCCTACTGTCTAGTATATTCACCTACCATCCCTAGGTCTCTTGTATTCAATCTGGGTTGTGTCCTAGTCGCAGGGCATCTAGTTGTTTTGTTGTGTGTTTTGTTGTGTGTCCCTGCTGACCACGGGTTTTGTGATTGAAGTCTGATATTCTGTGTTCTCCCTAGGACTCTGCACGGCTACTAGGTAACCTTTTTCCATTAGAGCAGATTCGGCCACTCTAAGGACCGATCTATCTGCATAGGGCTCTTTGGTATAGCCATGCAGAGGTCCTCAGTTCTTCTGTGTTCATATACATGTATATCTATTGTTGTTTAGTGCTCTGCATCTCTGCTTATAGAGGCTTTTCCTGTACTTGGGCCTTATTCGGCACATGCCGGGTACCGCCACTGACACTGAATGTGACAGAATGCAAGAGCCAACCATAAAGCCCGCAGAGATGCGTCGACCGTTAGAGGCTATGCTGCACCTGTTTGGTGAACTGATGTTGACATTAAAAGGGTTAATAGACACAGTTTTTTCTCTCACTTCTCGTGAGCAAGTTCTATAAAGCAGGGTACGTTGTCCGCATTGCCCCTGAGGAAATGAATAGAAGGCGAACTGGCAAGCTCTGTTTTTATTGTGCCAGTTCGTCACATTTTATTTCATGGTGACCCCTGAAGCCAATGTGCACTTAGACTGGCAAGGGGCCAGTGCACGCCGAGTCTGGCAAGGTGCCAGTGGGTCAAGAGTCTGGCCAAGTGCCAGTGCACGCCGTTTATGGCAAGGTGCCAGTGGGTCAAAACTCTGGAAAAGTGCCAGTGCGCGCCAAGACTGGCAAAGTGCCTGCTGTGCCCACGTCCCACAGTCAGGTCACCAAGTCCAGGTCCCATTGTGAATCTAAGGTAATCAGACCCCCTAAACTGTCCAGGTCTAGGAGAACCCTTCCTAGGGTAACCAGGCCTGAGGAGGGGGCAACTGATGTTAATGACCATGCTGAAATTTCTGACTCTGGGTCAGATGGCAACAGATCCTGCAGTGTACCTAAGGTCAGACCGCCTTTACCGACCAGGCCTAAGAGAACCCTTCTGAGGGTAACCAGGCCTGTGGAAGGGGCAACTGACATCTTGGACCCAGATGAGTTTTTTACTTCTAATTCCGAGGAACTAATGGAGTATAACTCCTTCACGGCCAGGGAATCTGAGGATGAGACCATGGAGATTGCTCTTATAAATGTTTCTCATGCATGGCCCCGCCAATTGGTGGTCCAGGGCAACGTGTAAATACAGGTGTTATTACCTGCGGCGCTGTTCACCCTTCTGAATCACCCACCGCACTCCTAGTGCCAGGCGGCGAAGCCACAGTCATGAAGTCTGGCGGCAAGGCCTTAAAGTCCAGTGGTACTATCGACTTGCATTTGTCTGACAGTGAAGCTGTCACGTCTGCTGTTGGCTAAGTGCCCCCTATGTACAAACCTGGTGCGGTGCCAGTCCCAAGCTGTGTGTCAGCGGTTACAGTCCCAAGCTGTGTGTCAGCGGTTACAGTCCCAAGCTGTGTGTCAGCGGTTACAGCCCCAAGCTTTGTGTCAGCGGTTACAGTCCCAAGCTGTGTGTCAGCAGTAATCGAGCCACATACCAAACCCACTGTGCCCATGTCCCACAGTGGTTCCAATAATGTCATGTCATGTGATATGTTCACCCCTGTTAAGTCTCGCTCTAGGAGGAGATGCAAAAAGGGGACCAGCTCTAGTCTCGTTGAGTCCGAGGATGCCACTCTCGGTCTAGGGTCCGAGGATGCCACTCTTAGCCCAGGGTCCTAGAATATCACGCTCCTTTCCAAGTCTGATAAGGCTGTACTCCTAGCTTAGCATGAGGAATCTCAGCAATCAGGTAGTCTGGTTGGTAAAATGTTTTCCAAATGGAAGACTGTTCCTGAGGGATTTGTGAAGACTCCTTCTGGTTTATTGGTACGTGAGGCACACTGGGAAATGCTCCAGCGATGCCCTAGTATCATGAGCAATTTTGCTAAATATTCAGATGACTCAGATGACTGAGTGTATGTTTTTCTAGTTTTTTATAGGTGCCCGGAGGTCACCTTTCCACATTCCAACCCTGTCCCCCTGCCCTCTGTATTCCTCATGTCTATTTTCCCATGTTGCTTTTCCCTGGGATGCAGCTCAGGGGTTAAGTGTCTGCTTGTTAAGATCTGCTGTTGGTAATGTGGGCTGATATATTCCCTATCAGGGTTATCCAAAGAGATCCGAATTGCTTGAGAAAGGTAACCGAACACTGAAAATCAGCATTCGGTCACCTTTCCTGGCCATTCGGCTATCCAGAGAGCAGGCAATTCGCCAAATACTGGCGAATTGCCTGCACATACTATGCCTGTTCGGTGCCTGTTCGAGGGCAGTGAAATCCCCATGAAAATGCACTGCTTCGGCTATTCAGAGAACACAAACCAGCAGTGAAAGGTTCCCTAATGCCCTGCCATTCGGTGGTTTAATTCGGCAAGTTAATTCAGGAGAATCCCATAGGCTTCAATGTTAAAAAATATTCCCGTTTTAATTCAATGTCTAATAAACCGTTCATTATAAAATTATGCAGTAAAGAGTCTCTTTATTTATAGATTTTTTAGGATATTTTAAGCATTATTCAGAATTTTTTTTTTTTTTAAGTTTTCTTCTTTTTTCTGTAACAGCCCTTTTTATTATCATTCCCTGGACCTCATATGCAAATTTCAGACATTTTCGCTCAGTAGTTTCTTTGCAAACAGCTTTTCCCTTTCACATTCATACAAACTGTTTTGCTAATTTATTCACCTCCCTCTGTCTGCGGTGTTGGCTTTTTCTCAGCTTTTCCCTGCATGTGATCAGCTCCTGCTCAGGTTTTTCCGGCGTCTTCGACGGGTTAATCCAGATGTTTTTGCGGGTTTTCAGCGTGCATTCGCTGGGTTTTGCGGTGAGTTTTCATCAGGTTTGCGGCAGCCTTTCCCTGCAATTCAGGGACCCTGTGGTGTTTGCTGAATACACCGCAGGGTCACCGAAATGGGATCGGCAAAAGGAACCGAATTGAAGAGAACAAAAAGTCACCGAACGTGCGGTGACTTTTCGAATCTCTTTGGATAACCCTGTAAATAAAGCCATGGGCCCATATCACTATGCTCTTGCATCTGGTTCACTTTAGTCTAATAGTTTTGTTCCTGAGAGCTCACAGTTATTCTGTCTGATTGAGTTTATGTTTAAGGTTTACCTTATTTCTTTTGTTTATCCGTCTGTTGTTTCTTTAGTATCCCCAGGTTCCAGTATATGTCTTGTGTTTTCATGTTATCAGTTCTAGTGTATCTCCTTTGTCTAAGTTTCATATTCTAACTGATTTCATGGTATCGACCCTCTGGCCTGGCTGACGGATTTCCTGGTAGTGTATCCCTGCTTTGGTATAAGGTAACTGTTTTGGTTTTGACCCCTGGCTTACTTACTGACGACTCTTTTTGGATATCCTTGACTGTACTGTGTATGTTTATGTTTCTGTCTTGAGGTCTGCCCTCCTGTCTAGTATATTCACCTACCATCCCTAGGTCTCTTGTATTCAATCTGGTTTGTGTCCTAGTCGCAGGGCATCTAGTTGTTTTGTTGTGTGTCCCTGCTGACCACAGGTTTTGTGTTTGAAGTCCTTCCCTGCAAGTCGTGGAGTATAACTCCTTCTGGTATTCTGTGTTCTCCGTAGGACTCTGCACGGCTACTAGATAACCTTTTTCCATTAGAGCAGATTCGGGCACTCTAAGGACCGATCTATCAGCATAGGGCTCTTTGGTATAGCCGTGCAGAGGTCCCCAGTTCTTCTGTGTTCATATACATATATATCTATTGTTATTTAGTGTTCTGCATCTCTGCTTATAGGGGCTTTTCCTGTACTTGGGCCTTATTCGGCACATGCCGGACACCGCCACTGAGACTGAATGTGACAATGCAGATATCTCAGAACAATTTGTTCAGTATTACCAATCTCTTTACTCTCTACGCCCGACACCTCCTCCACCCCAATCCCTGTTGGCATATTTAGATAAATCTTTACAGGCTCAGCTGTCTGTGGCAGAGGCTTAGGGTTTAGATGTCCCTTTTACTATGAAGGAGTTGACGGCTGCCCTTACAGCCACTCCCACAGGCAAGAGACGGTTTCTCTGTCGCTTACTATAAAACTTTTCGGCCCCTCTTTCCTCCTTGAATGCCTTAGACGATCAAGTTCGCTTTCTGGGCTCGACGTTACGGGGCTACAATTGCTCTTATCCAGAAACCTGGAAAGGAACCTTTACTGTGCCGAAATTATCGCCCTATTTCCTTAATCAATTCTGATGTTAAATTGATGGCAAAAATGCTTGCTATGCAATTGAGCCCATACTTACCTTCCTTAATCCACTCCGACCAGGTGGGCTTTGTTCCGCAAAGAGGGGCGCGAGATAATACACTCCGTGCTATTAATTTAATCCATACGGCTGGCTTTCCAATGACCCTTCTCTCTGTCGACGCTGAAAAGGTGTTCGACAGGGTGGACTGGACATTTCTAATAGCAGTCCTGAAAAAGTTTAGCTTGGGTCCTAGATGGCGAACTTGGATATCAGCATTGTATACTAACCCAACGGCCTCGATCCGTGTTAATGGGGAACTTTCTGCGCCAGTGTCTATAGCTAACGCTATGCGGCAGGGCTGCCCCCTGTCCCCACTTTTGTTTGTTTTAACTCTAGAACCATCTCTCCAGCAGATCAGAAATAATGACTCCATAAAGGGAGTGGCCCTTCCATTTCACCACTTCAAGATATCTGTGTTCGCGGATAACATACTCCTCACCCACTTACATCTGGTTGGATCCATTAAGGCTTATTTACAAGAGGTTGAGAGATATGCTGAAGTGTCGAATTTCAAAATTAACATGAGTAAATGTGAAATGCTCAGGGTGGGTATTACATCCTCTACTAGAGTGACCTTGCAACGTCTGGCTCCATTTTCCAGGCCTGCTAAGACGATTCAATACCTAGGGATACAGCTCCCCGCTGATTTAAAATCTTTGTATGATCTGAACTACTGTATGTCCCCTTACTAAATTGTGTCTCTCGCGATCTCAGGGAATCGCAAAAGCCACAGTTCTCTTGGTTAGGACGCCTTAATATTTTATAAATGAACTAGGTGGAAAGCCTGCCCAGAGGGCAGTCTATTGATAAGTGTGGTGCGTATGAATGTTGGTGGAAAGGTGCCGTTTATTGAGCTCTGCTCTGTGCCATTTATGGCTCTGTGCCCTGCTCTGTGTTGTTTATTGAGTTGTGCTCGGCTCTGTGCTTGGCTCAGTGCCGTTTATTGTGCTCTGCTCTGTGCTCTGCGCGTTGCCGTTTATGGTGCTGTGCTCAGCTCTGTGCCATTTATTGTGCTGTGTTCGGCTCTTTGCCGTTTATTGTGCTCTGCTCTGTGCCGTTTATTGTGCTGTGTTCGGCTCTTTGCCGTTTATTGTGCTCTGCTCTGTGCTGTTTATGTCTCTGTGCCGTTTACTGTGCTCGGCTCTATGCTTGGCTCTGCGCTGTTTATTGTGCTTGGCTCTGTGCTGTTTATTGTGCTTGGCTCTGTGATGTTTACTGTGCTTGGCTCTGTGCTGTTTACTGTGCTTGGCTCTGTGCCGTTTATTGTGCTCTGGTCTGTGCTCTGCTCTGTGCCGTTTATTGTGTTGTGCTCGGCTCTGTGCTCGGCTCCGTGCTTGGCTCTGTGCCTTTTATTATGCTGTGCTGGGCTCTGTGCTCGGCTCCGTGCCGTATATTGTGCTCTGCTCTGTGCCGTATATTGTGCTCTGCTCTGTGCCGTATATTGTGCTCTGCTCTGTGCCGTTTATTGTGCTCTGTTCTGTGCCGTTTATTGTGTTGTGCTTGGTTCTGTGCTCGGCACCGTTTATTGTGCTCTGCTCTGTGCCTTTAATGGGTTGTGCTCTGCTGTGCCGTTTATTGTGTTGTGCTCGGCTCTGTGCCGTTTATTGTGCTTGACTCTGTGCCGTTTATTGTGCTCTGCTCTGTGCCTTTAATGGGTTGTGCTCTGCTCTGTGCTCTGCTTGGTGCTCTGTGCTGTTTATTGTGCTGTACTCGGCTCTGTGCTGTTTATTGTGCTGTGCTTGGCTCTGTGCTTGGCTCTGTGCTGGGCTCTGTGCCGTATATTGTGCTCTGCTCTGTGCCGTTTATTGTGCTCTGTTCTGTGCCGTTTATTGTGTTGTGCTTGGTTCTGTGCTCGGCGCCGTTTATTGTGCTCTGCTCTGTGCCTTTAATGGGTTGTGCTCTGCTCTGCTTGGTGCTCTGCGCCGTTTATTGTGCTCTGCTCTGTGCCGTTTATTGTGCTGTACTCGGCTCTGTGCTCGGCTCTGTGCCCGGCTCTGTGCCGTTTATTGTGCTCTGCTCTGTGCTGTCTATTGTGCTGTGCTTGGCTCTGTGCTAGGCTCTGTGCTGGGCTCTGTGCTCGGGTGCTGGGCTCTGTGCTCGGCTCCGTGCCGTATATTGTGCTCTGCTCTGTGCCATTTATTGTGCTCTGCTCTGTGCCGTTTATTGTGTTGTGCTTGGCTCTGTGCCGTTTATTGTGCTGTGCTCTGTGCCGTATATTGTGCTGTGCTCAGCTCTGTGCTTGGCTCTGTGCCGTTTATTGTGCTCGGCTCTGTGCCGTTTATTGTGCTCGGCTCTGTGCCGTCTATTGTGCTGTGCTCGGCTCTGTGCCGTTTATTGTGCTCGGCTCTGTGGCGTTTATTGTGCTCGGCTCTGTGCTGTTTATTCTGTTGTGCTCGGCTCTGTGCCTTTAATGGGTTGTGCTCTGCTCTGTGCTCTGCTCTGTGCCGTTTATTGTGCTCTGCTCTGTGCCGTCTATTGTGCTGTGCTTGGCGCTCTGCTCTGGGCTCTGCACTGGGCTCTGCGCTGGGCTCAGGTGCTGGGCTCTGCGCTGGGCTCTGCGCTGGGCTCTGTGCTGGGCTCTGCGCTGAGCTCGGCTCTGTGCTCAGGTACTGGGCTCTGCGCTGGGCTCTGCGCTCAGGTGCTGGGCTCTGCGCTGGGCTCTGCGCTCAGGTGCTGGGCTCTGCACTTGGCTCTGCGCTGGGCACTGCGCTCGGCTCAGGTGCTGGGCTCTGCGCTGGGCTCTGCGCTAGGCTCGGCTCTGTGCTGGGCTCTGCGCTGGGCTCTGTGCTGGGCTCTGCGCTCGGGTGCTGGGCTCTGCGCTGGGCTCTGCACTCGGGTGCTGGGCTCTGTGCTCGGGTGCTGGGCTCTGTGCTCGGGTGCTGGCATCCAACCTCCACAGCACCCTGTGGGCTGCTGCGCATGCACAGAGTAAGGCTTGGCGACGGACACGCCAAGCCTTACTCTATTATAGGATAGATATTCTCCCACAATTCCTGTACCTCTTCCAGACCTTACCTATTTACATACCCTTGTCCTTTTTTGGCACATTGAAAACTACGTTTTTGAAATTTATCTGGAAGTGTAATAGACCACGGATAGGATATGAGGTTTTAATACACCCTAAATCAAGCGATGGATTAGGTCTTCCGCATATGGAAATCTATTACAATGCCGCTCTCTTTACGTGTCTTAGCGACTGGTCGATGTCACCTCCTCATAGACTGTGGGTATATTTAGAACAACTCTTTTTACTAGGGATGCACCGATACCACTTTTATAAGACCGAGTACGAGTACCGATACTTTTTAAAAGTACTCACCGATACCGAGTACTGATACTTTTATTTTATGTCATGTGACCGCTTTTCAATAAGAACAGACCTCATATAAAAATGCCCCCAGCTCACATGTATATATCCCCCGAGATATATATACAGAATATCCCCAGCTCACATGTAGCTTGCCCCAGCTCACATGTAGCTTGCCCCCAACTTACATGTAGCTTGCCCCCAGCTCACATGTAGCTTGCCCCCAGCTCACATGGCGATTGCCCACAGCTCACATGGCGATTGCCCACAGCTCACATGGCGATTGCCACCAGCTCACATGTAGCTTGCCCCCAGCTCTCATAGATATGCCCCAGCTCTCATGGATATGCCCCAGCTCTCATGGATATGCCCCAGCACTCATGGATTTGCCCCCAGCCCTCATGGATTTGCCCCAGCTCTCATGGATTTGCGCCCAGCACTCATGGATTTGCCCCCAGCACTCATGGATTTGCCCCAGCTCTCATGGATTTGCCCCCAGCACTCATGGATTTGCCCCAGCTCTCATGGATTTGCCCCCAGCACTCATGGATTTGCCCCCAGCATGCATGGATTTGCCCCAGCTCTCATGGATTTGCCCCCAGCTCTCATGGATTTGCCCCCAGCCCTCATGGATTTGCCTCAGCTCTCATGGATTTGCGCCCAGCACTCATGGGTTTGCCCCCAGCACTCATGGATTTGCCCCAGCTCTCATGGATTTGCCCCCAGCACTCATGGATTTGCCCCCAGCTCTCATGGATTTGCCCCCAGCTCTCATGGATTTGCCCCCAGCATGCATGGATTTGCCCCCAGCTCTCATGGATTTGCCCCCAGCTCTCATGGATTTGCCCCCAGCACACATGGATTTGCCCCCAGCTCACATGGATTTGCCCCCAGCTCACATGGATATTGCCCCAGCTCGAACGCTGGGGAAGCTGGCCACGTGCATGAAAAGCACACGGCCAGCGTTCCCCTCCGGCACGCAGCATACTCACCCATCCTGAAGGTCCGGTCGCATGGCAGTGATGCGATCACGTGGCCGCCGGGCGCATCTGTGACGCTGCCTCCAGCCAAGAGGGAGCGTCACAGGAGCGCCCAGTGGCCGCGTGAACGCATCACTGCAATGCGACCGGACCTTCATGATGGGTGAGTATGTGGTGCGCCGGAGGGGAACGCTGGCCGCCCTTACCCTCCTTACTGACACTGATTACACATAACCTGGACTTCCCACCTGGTAATACCCCGTCCTTCTTAGGTATAGATTCTGATGGCCCGTATGTCCCCCTTCAAGCTTGTTTTAGTCCGGCAGGTCTGCTACCTGCCGCCATCCTAATAGGAGATCGATGGCCTATGGCTATATGCAGTTACAGCACTTTGTATCCCATAGAGTGTTACAGGGCATGTCCCCTATCCCTTCCTACCTTTCCCTATTTGAGAAGCTTTGTACCCCAGACCCGCCCCCTCCACATATTATCTCAGTAATATATGTGATGTTGGTGGCTTCACGATTTAAGGAACTACCCCCCTATACGCTTAAATGGTCCTCTGAACTTCCTAACCCACTATCTCCTGAAGACTGGTCGACGGCGTTTCAGGTTACGTTTCGCTCTTCTAGAGCTCTCAGTGTCCAGGAGACTAATTACAAACTTTTGTCCCGTTGGTATTTGACCTCGAGTCGTTTACCTACCATTTACCCTGATGTTTCTCCAGAATGCTGGAGATGTAAGGACACTAGACATGTGCATTAGTTTTAGTACTAAAATGATTTATACTGAATTTTGGGATAATTTAGTTTTCGGATAACTCAAAAGATACGAAACTGCTCCGTCCAAAAAACGAAAGAAACGAAAGGAAAATGCATTACATTTTAGTTTCAATCCTTTTTGTAATATTACATTGAGTGAAGGAGACCAGCAATGAAGAGCGCAACATCGCAAACCTACAGAAACGTTTGTATGTGTAATTCTTCCCAACCCGTACCTGAAAATCTGACAGTGATGGAGCTCCAGAATACTCACTTGCAGCTCAGACAGACAGCACAGGAGAGGAAACCTTTACTTAACCCTTGCATGTCTATGAGACAGATGAGATGCTAAAAGCAGCTGGAGAGGGAAAACATTCAAATAAATCACACTGAAAGCTAATGACAGAGGAGGGCTGGATAGTAAAAACCCTTTATAACAAGCATCGCTGGGAGAAGATAGGGACTTTATAAAACGTGTGTTATCTCCCCTCCCTCTCTGCATAATAGGGGCTTAGATCTGATACATTTTATATTATCCAGGAGCACTATCCCCCTTTCCTCATCTATAATACACGTTTTAAATAAAGTCCCTCTCCTCTTCCAGTGCTGCTTATTATAAAGGGGTTTTTACATCTGATACATTTAGTATCCAGCTCTCACAGTTACTCTGTCATTATGAGCCTTCAGTGTGATTTATTTGAATGTTTTCCCTGTATTTAAAGTGCTTTATTTTATAAAAAAAATTGCGCCAGTCATCTCTTCTATCAGATTTCAGACCGATTTACGTTAATATTTTCCCTCTCCCCTGCTTTTATAATCCTGTCTGTCTCCCCTTCAGAGATACAAACTTTAAGTAAAAGTTCCCTCTCCTGTGCTGTATAAGCATTGCATTCTGAAATTTTGCACCTACACATGCCAATGCAGTTGGATGTTCTATACAGCGAGGGGCATTAATTAATGCAGGTGGATGTTATATACATTATACAGAGGGGTATTAATGCAGGAGGATGTTATATACATTATACAGAGAGGGATATTAATGCAGGTGGATGTTATATACATTATAAAGAGAGGGGTATTCATTTATGAAGGAGGATGTTCTATACATTACACAGAGAGGAGCATTTTTTTGAGCCTTTTAAATCCAGTTAGCGCTGAGATCGGCTGCTTGTTACATTATCTCTCAGTACAATGTATCAGGCTCAACTGTTACAGTAACTGGCTGCTGCTTATCACAGCACTCAGTTTCAGTAAAACAAGGAAATAATATTGTTATAACCTCTTATATATAAAAAAATTATTTACTAGGTTTACTGAAACTCTGAGCGCTGTGATGAGCAGCAGTCAGTTACTGTAACAGCTTTGCCTGACACATTGTGCTGAGAGTGAGAGATACTGTAATAACATAGAAACATAGAAACATAGAAAAATGTCGGGAGATAAGAACCTTTCGGCCCATCTAGTCTGCCCAATTACATGGATACTTTACCTGGATTTATCTTTTGTTTAGGATAGCCTTATGCCTATCCCATGCTTGCTTAAATTCAATTACTGTTTTGGCCTCTACCACTTCTACTGGAAGACTGTTCCATGTATCCACCACCCTCTCAGTAAAATAATGCTTTCTGATGTTACTTTTAAACCTTTGCCCCTCTAATCTAAGACTATGTCCTCTTGTTTTGCTACTTTGTTTCCTTTTAAATATACTCCTTCCTCTACCTTGTGGATTCCTTTACGTATTTAAATGTTTCTATCATATCTCCTTTGTCTCGTCTTTTTTCCAAGCTGTACATGTTAAGATCATTAAGCCTTTCCTGGTAACTTTTCTCCTTCAAGCCGTACACCATTTTAGTAGCCCTCCTCTGAACTCTCTCTAAGATGTCTATATCCTTCTGGAGATACGGTCTCCAGTACTGCACACAGCACTCCAAGTGAGGTCTCACCAGTGCTCTGTACAGTGGCATGAGCACTTCCATTTTCCTACTGCTAATACCTCTCCCTACACAACCAAGCATTCTGCTAGCATTTCCTGCTGCTCTATTACATTGACTGCTTACCTTTAGATCCTCTGAAAAAGTAACCCCTAAATCCCTTTCCTCAGATGTTGAGGTTAGGACTGTATCAAATATTCTATATTCAGCCCTTGGGTTTTTACGTCCCAGGTGCATTATCTTGCACTTATCCACGTTAAAACTCAATTTCCACGGCTCCGACCATTTTTTTAGTTTACCTAAATCATTCGTCATTTGACTGATCCCTCCAGGAACGTCAACCCTGTTGCAAATCTTTGTGTCATCAGCAAAAAGACATACTTTTCCATTAATACCTTCTGCAATATCACTAATAAAAATATTAAATAGAATGGGTCCAAGTACTGACCCCTGAGGTACCCCACTGGCAACAAGACCTTGCGCCGAATAAACTCCATTTACCACAACCCTCTGTTGCCTGTCACTCAGCCACTGCCTAATCCATTCAACAATATTGGAATCCAAGCTCAAAGATTGCAATTTATTGATAAGCCTTCTATGCGGAACCGTATCAAAAGCCTTACTGAAATCTAAATAAGCAATGTCTACTGCACCACCTGTGTCTATTATTTTTGTTACCCAATCAAAAAAAAACAATAAGATTAGTTTGGCATGATCTCCCTGAGGTAAACCCATGTTGTTTCTGATCCTGTAATCTATGTGTTTTTAGATGTTCAACAATCCTTTCCTTTAACATGGTTTCCATTAATTTCCCCACTACTGACGTAAGACTAACTGGCCTATAGTTCCCAGATTCCTCCCTACTACTCTTCTTGTGAATGGGCACAACATTTGCTAATTTCCAGTCTTCTGGGACGACTCACGTTAACAGATTTATTTAACCAATCCTTGCTAACGGTTTTGCTATTACATCACTGAGCTCTTTTAATAATTTAGGGTGGATCCCATCAGGTCCCATTGACTTATTTGTCTTTACTTTAGACAGCTGCTGTAGAACCTCCTCCTCTGTAAACTGATATGTAATTGTCTCGTTAGTGTTTCCTCCTAACTGAGGTCCCTTTCCTTCCTTTTCTTCTGCAAAGACTGAACAAAAATATTCATTGAGGCAGTCAGCGAGACTTTTATCCTCTTCTACATACCTTCCTTCGTTTTTAATCTAACTAATCCTTGTTTTACTTTTCTTTTCTCGTTATGTATCTAAAAATTGTTTTGTCCCCCTTTTTTACTGACTGAGCTATTTTCTCTTCTGCGTGTGCTTTGGAAGCCCTTATAAATTGCTTTGCCTCTTTCTGCCTAATCTTATAGGTTTGCCTATCTTCTTCACTCTGAGTTGTTTTATAATTATTGAATGCTGTCTTTTTGTTCTTCACTATTTTGGCCACTTCTGCAGAGTACCACAGTGGTTTCTTCCTTTTTTTGTTTTTGCTAACAAGTCGAATGCAATTGCCTGTGGCCTTCAATAATGCTTCCTTTAAATAATCCCATTTCTCCTGGACTCCCTTTAAACTCCTCCAGTCTGATAATGACTCCTTCACACAAATCTCATTTTAAAAAATCTGTTTTTTTAAAGTCTGAAACTTTTGTTTTTTGTGTGGTGCGGCTCCATCCCTGTTCTTATATTAAACCATACTGACTGGTGATCACTAGATCCCAAATTTTCACCTACAACAACGTCCGATACCAAACCTCCATTTGTTAGTATTAAATCCAATATGGCCTCTTTACGGGTCGGCTCCTCAACTACTTGTGTTAGAGATAATCCCAGTAGGGAGTTTAGAATATTTGTACTCCTGGTGCACCCAGCTGCTTTGGTTTTCCAGTTCACATCAGGAAGATTAAAGTCCCCCATGATAATAACTTCCCCCTTCATTGCCATTTTGGCTATTTCCTCAACCAGCAGATTATCTAGCTCTTCTACTTGTCCAGGGGGTCTATAGATCACACCTACACGAGCTACTGTATGATTGCCAAATGTTAGCGTAAACCAAACTGACTCTATGTTTCACCCCTCGCTCACTTTTTATTTGGTTCGTTTTATGTGTTTTTTCACATACAGGGCCACTCCTCCTCCTTTCCTACCTTCTCTGTCTTTTCTATATAAAGAGTACCCCGGTATTGTTATGTCCCAGTTATTTTTCTCACTGAATCATGTCTCAGTAACCGCAACTAAATCTACTTTTTCAGCTGCCATCATTGCCTCCAGTTCATTGATTTTATTGACTAAACTGCGAGCATTTATAGACACGACTCTGAGCTTGTCATTTTTTTTCCCCGCATGTTGCTTGCACCCTCCGATTTAGTTTTGGGGGACAATCAGGCAGATTGTTTTTTACCCTTTTGTTCCCCCCCTCCTAGTTTAAATATTTCTTTGCGAACCTTTGAACTTCTCACTGAGAACATATGTTCCCCTATGAGTAAGATGCAAACTATCTTTTTTATACAGTTCCTTTCTGCTCCAATTAGAGCTATCATGGGACACAAAGCCAAATCCTTGCTCTCGACACCATTCCGAAGCCACAAATTAAATTCCCTATTGCGCATCTGCCTATCCTGAATGTTATGCACAGGCAAAACTTCAGAGAATGACACAGTGGACGCAATCTGCTGTATTTCACCTCCAAGAACACAAAAATCTTCCTTAATCTCAGAAACCTCATTGCTAGCCAAGTCATTTGTCCCTAGATGGACTAGAACATCCACTTCCCCTTGCTGCTCTGCTTGTTTGACAATATTGAGAATACGTCTCTTGTCTCTACGAGCAGTAGCCCCAAGAAGACATCTCACCAAACCAAACCACTACTCTCCAGCTCAACACCTCTTATGATAGAATCACCCAGAAATCATCATGTCCCACCTTTTCCTTATTGTTCTTGGTTGCAGTCCTGCATACCTTAGGCATAGGGGATGGTGGTTCCTCAACTATGGTGTCTGAGCCTACTTCCGTCTCACCACTACACTCTGAAAGTGCCTCAAAAGAATTAAGAAGAGCCACAGACTGTGGGACATGCCTTCTATCCACAACTCTAAGTCTACCAGATCCTACAGTAGTCCATCTGCCGCTCCTAGGAGGCCTCTGTGGCAGTGGCTTTGTAACAGTCATAGCCATAGCCTGAGTTTGTCTAACAGATAATTTACAAATCTCAGACTTCAAACAGGCAATTTCCTGCTGCAATAAAGAGAGCTGCCTACATATCAGGCACACTCCAAACCTCCAAAAATTGGATCTAAAAACAAATGCATGACAGCTCTTACACTGGACCAAGCCTGCCATTATAAAAGAATGGATTTAAACCAACAAATCTTACCTTTTTGTATGTTTTCTACCTCCTGTCTAACCTCAGACTACCTCCAGAGTATCTCCAGGATATCGCTAAGTGCTCACTTTGAAGGCTTCCCAAACTCAATTAGACCAAGCTAATATTCCGCAAGCTTTATATAGTCACCTAAGAACACCTCCCCCAGCAAGGCGTGGACAAGTTTAACCACCTTAGCAAATAGCACCCAATTGATTCCAATTGTATGCTAATCAGTAAGAGGAATGAGTCACCAGCCTAACCTAATTTACACACCAGACCTAACTTAAAACCTTAAGTTGAATAGAAAAGATCTGTTTGAAACAAAAATCAAAATCACTCACCAGGATATCTCTAAGTGCTCACTTTGAAGGCTTCACTTAGCAACCAATCTCAGCCCTCTGAGGAGCCACTACAATACTAATTGTATCCACTGGTTTTCAGATGAATGAAATTAGTTTTCATACTAAAGAACTGAAAACAAATTTCTTTAGCAAATAAATAAATTGCGTTTTAGGACTAATCCATTAGTTCAAAACGAAATGTTGTGCTGTGTACATGTGTAAATGACACTAAAGGTACATTTTTACATATATTGTGGGATTGTCCAATAATTGTTACATTTTGGGAAGTGGTCTGGACGTATATATTAAACATATTACGGCCTTAGAATTACCTTTCACCCCCCAAGTAGCCCTTCGTCATGTCATTCCGATCTCAATAGATAAGTATGTGAAATCCTTGGCTGTCCACCTACTCAACGCTGCGAGGGCGCTTATCCCGAAATTTTGGAAACAGTCGATACCCCCAACTGTTTTCGACTGGATTGATAGAGTTGAATATGTTAGAGAATTGGAAGAGTTACATTACTCCCTGGAGCATGACTATGACAAATACTTTCAGACTTGGTAGTGGTGGGGAGAATTTGTGTCTAAACACTGCAAAACCGGACGGAAATCTCCAGCCCTTACTCTTGAGCAAACTCCCCGTTCTCGTTCATGATTTCACGAGCTATAGTTCATGTACGATTTTTGGGCAGCTACAGTATATTGCATTTTCGTTTATATTTAAGTTGCACCAGTGACATAGTTCAATTTTTTTTTTTTTTTATATATAACTTTTTTATTTTTTCTTTTCCTTCTAATTTTTTCATTTTCCTTTTATTCTATCTGATCTGCTCCTTTTTTATTTTTAATTTTAAGTGTCAAGGGTACGGTTGGTTAATTGATTAACTCTTGCTCAGGGCCTTTCCGGACAGAAATGTTGCTATATATTATTACTATATGCTCAACGAGACTTTATATTACTTGCCATTACTTTGGTTCCGGATTGTCCACATTATTCTTATGCATTCTAATGTACCTGTTATATTATAATATGTTGTTTCCTGAAATGTTTTTATTTTTTTTCTTGCAATATAAATTTTTATTATCAAGGGCAGTAAATGTTTGTAGATGTGATGTTTTCACTTGAGACCAGTAATCCAGTCAATGTGTGTATCTATTATTGTGATGTTCTACTCCAAGTGCCTATCGCAATTGGCTCATAGTTAGGGATGAGCTGTTCGGTTCGATCGGTTCGGAGTTCGCATCGAACATAGCCTGTTCGCATGTTCGCGAACTACGAACATTTCTGCCTGTTCGCCGCGTGTTCACCCACAATGCACCACAATGGACCACAATGCACTTTTCCACTGGTCTAAAGCTTGGAATTGGCTACAGCCTTGCACCTGACCACAGGTCAGGTGCAAGACAGGTTCAAGACTATGCCAATCACGGCTCAGAGTCCTGATTGGGCAAATTTTGCCCAATCATGGGCTCACAGAACTAAGTCCTGCAGCACACTATATAAGGCTTCACACAGTGCTTCTGCACGCGTTTGAGAGGAGATTTCAGAGGAGATTGATGTTGTGTTAGTGTGTGTTCTTACTGCCAGTCTGCCACCAGCTACTGAGGGGGGGTCTCATCTACTGGGGGGGGGGGTCTCATCTGTTGCAATCTTTGTGTTCTCACTCCCAGAAACTATTTTGGGGTCTCACTAATTTCTACAAAATATTTGGGAATTGAGGTGATCTGTGTCTTGTGACTCACAGCCAGTGCCACGCAGTATTTTGGGGGCTCACTAATTTCTACAAAATATTTGTGAATTGAGGTGATCTGAGTCTTGTCACAGCCAGTGCCACGCAGTATTTTGGGCATCAGTAATTTCTACAAAATATTTGGGAATTGAGGTGATCTGTGTCTTGTGACTCACTGCCAGTGCCACACAGTATTTTGGGGGTCACTAATTTCTACAAAATATTTGGAATTGAGGTGATCTGTGTCTTGTGACTCACTGCCAGTGCCACGCAGTATTTTGGGGGTCACTAATTTCTACAAAATATTTGGGAATTGAGGTGATCTGTGTCTTGTGACTCACTGCCAGTGCCACGCAGTATTTTGGGGGTCACTAATTTCTGCAAAATATTTGGAATTGAGGTGATCTGTGTCTTGTCACAGCCAGTGCCACGCAGTATTTTTGGGGGCTCACTAATTTCTACAAAATATTTGGGAATTGAGGTGATCTGAGTCTTGTCACAGCCAGTGCCACGCAGTATTTTGGGCATCAGTAATTTCTACAAAATATTTGGGAATTGAGGTGATCTGTGTCTTGTGACTCACTGCCAGTGCCACGCAGTATTTTGGGGGTCACTAATTTCTACAAAATATTTGGGAATTGAGGTGATCTGTGTCTTGTGACTCACTGCCAGTGCCACGCAGTATTTTGGGGGTCACTAATTTCTGCAAAATATTTGGGAATTGAGGTGATCTGTGTCTTGTCACAGCCAGTGCCACGCAGTATTTTGGGGGCTCACTAATTTCTACAAAATATTTGGGAATTGAGGTGATCTGAGTCTTGTCACAGCCAGTGCCACGCAGTATTTTGGGCATCAGTAATTTCTACAAAATATTTGGGAATTGAGGTGATCTGTGTCTTGTGACTCACTG
This sequence comes from Leptobrachium leishanense, assembly GCA_009667805.1. Classification (NCBI taxonomy): domain Eukaryota; kingdom Metazoa; phylum Chordata; class Amphibia; order Anura; family Megophryidae; genus Leptobrachium; species Leptobrachium leishanense. Next base: position 242,174,099 of record CM019066.1, read on the forward strand.
CCAGTGCCACGCAGTATTTTGGGGGTCACTAATTTCTACAAAATATTTGGGAATTGAGGTGATCTGTGTCTTGTCACTGCCAGCAAGTTTTTTGGGGGTCAGTAATTGCTACAAAATATTTGTGAATTGAAGTGATCTGTGTCTTGTCACAGCCAGTGCCACGCAGTATTTTGGGCGTCAGTAATTTCTACAAAATATTTGGGAATTGAGGGGATTTGTGTCTTGTGACTCTCTGCCAGTGCCACGCAGTATTTTGGGGGGTCACTAATTTCTATAAAATATTTGGGAATTGAGGTGATCTGTGTCTTGTGACTCACTGCCAGTGCCATGCAGTATTTTGGGTGTCAGTAATTTCTACAAAATATTTGGGAATTGAGGTGATCTGTGTCTTATGACTCACTGCCAGTGCCACGCAATATTTTGGGGTCACTAATTTCTACAAAATATTTGGGAATTGAGGTGATCTGTGTCTTGTCACAGCCAGTGCCACGCAGTATTTTGGGCTTCAGTAATTTCTACAAAATATTTGGGAATTGTTATAATCCGTGTGTTCTCACTGGCTGCCACCAATCAGGGGGTCTCACTGATTTATAGGAGGTTTCTGAGACATGTAATCTGTGTCTTCTCACTGCCACCCATCAGGGGGTCCCACATACTTCTAGCAGATTTATGCGAAACGTAATTTGTGTCTTCTCACTGCCACCCATCAGGGGGTCCCACATACTTCTAGCAGATTTATGCAAATTGTAATTTGAGTATTCTCAATGCCACCCATCAGGGGGTCTCACTGATTTATAGGAGGTTTCTGAGACTTGTAATCTGTGTCTTCTCACTGCCACCCATCGGGGGTCTCACTGATTTATAGGAGGTTTCTGAGACTTGTAATCTGTGTCTTCTCACTGCCACCAATCAGGGGGTCCCACATACGTCTAGCAAATTTATGCAAATTCTAATCTGTGTATTGTCACTGTTGCCAGCTATCAGGGGGTCCTATCAGAGGGACTCACTGACTTGTAGGTGGTTTCTGGGAATTGTAATCTGTGTCTTCTCACTATTGCCAGCTATCTGGGTCCTATCAGGGGGTCTCACTGACTTATAGGAGGTTTCTGGGAATTGTAATCTGTGTCTTGTCCCTGGCTGCCAGCTTTCAGGGTGTCCCACTGAGTTATAACAGAGTTCTGGAAATCTTTAATCTTTATACCAGAGTTGAATCAGAGTTCTGTATATCTTTAATCTATATATCACTCACCATCTCAGAAAGACCAAAAAGGACAGACAGACGCTCCTAGACACAGATAAGAGGGCAAGCAGCCCCTGTGTCGGGAGGCTGTGCCTCTGGTCGTGGTGGACGTGGTGTGTCCTCTGCAGGGGCACGCTTGTCCTTTCTAACTGGTGCTGGCCGTCTTAAGCAGCAGCAACATACAGAAGATTTGGTGGATTGGATAACCAGGCCATCCTCATCCCATGAGTCCTCTGCCAGCCAGGCTTGTAGTGCTTTACAGTCCACCTCAGCTGCCAAAGCATCTAATGCAGCCTCCATGTCCACAGCTACTCCTGCCGTAGCTTTGCTATCACACACGGAGGAGTCAGCTGAATTGTTTGACTACAATGACAGTGACAAGCTGCTTGAGGATGCACAGCAAGTACACTGCTCTGATTCAATCTCTGAAGTTGAGGAAGGGAGTATAATCAACCTAGAGGAAGCGGGTGCCAGTGATGACACACAAATAACTGGCACTAATGTTGCCCCAGCAGCTGCAGCATACTGCCAAGTTGGCTCCAGTGACGAGGAGATAGGGGGTGATGATGACAATGATGATGAGGTCACTGACTCCACCTGGGTGCCTGATCTAACAGAGGAATCAAGTGAGGAGGAGGGGGGTGAGGAGGAGGTGGAGGCACAGCAAACACGAGGCACAACATCCTCTATGACCAACCGTAGCACTAGCCAGTCCAAGGCATCAGTTGTCAGAGCTGCTCAGGTGCAGAGCGCTGTTTTCTCAAAGCACACATGCAGGAACTCTGCTGTCTGGGAGTTCTTTAAGAAATGTGCAGCAGACCCCACCGTTGCTATTTGTAATCTATGTCAGATGAGGCTCAAGCGTGGGAAAGACACCGGACGCTTGGGTACCACTTGCTTGAGTTGACATATGACCACCTGCCACACATCCCGTTGGCGCAAAACTTTGCATAGGTCCTCCTCCTCCTCATCTGACTCTACCCCCATTGTATGTCCTCCCATGTCATTGCCTACAACCTCCACTGACAGGGATGATGCTACAGTAATGGATGTACCAGCTCCTTCCTCACAATGTGACAGCATCCCATCAGCTGAAGATTTACGCAGTCAGATTACGTTGCCCCAGCTGCTGCAGCGTAAGAAAAAATATAGTCCCAACCATCCCCAAGCACAGCGTCTAAATGCCAGCTTAGCAAAATTACTCGCATTACAGCTGCTGCCTTTCCAGCTGGTGGACTCTGCTCCCTTCCGTGAATTTGCTGAATGTGCTGTACCACAGTGGCATGTTCCAAAATGCCATTTTTTTTCACGGGAGGCCATTCCAGCACGATACCAGCACGTGGAAGACAATGTTATCCAGTCATTGGGAAAGGCAGTCAGCGCAAGGTGCATGTGAATTTAGACATGTGGTCCAGCAAGCATGGACAGGGTCATTACATTTCCTTCATGGCACACTGGGTAACTCTGATTGCAGCTGGGAGGGATCCAAGATGGGACTCTGTGCTGGAGCTTGTTCATCCACCACACCTCCAGAAAGCTGCTTGTATGTTGTCTGTCTGCTCAGCGACCACCTCTCCCTCTTCCTCCTCCTCCTCCTTCTGTGTCTCTGGCAAAGTGGCAGTTACACCGACGCCTGGCAGGGGCTACGCAATGGCTCAAGCAAAAAGATGCCATACTGTGCTTGAGCTGGTTTGTTTAGGGGACAGGAGCCACACCGGGCCAGAAATTCTGTCAGCTCTGCAGGGGCAGGCGCAGAGATGGTTAACACCACGCCAGCTTCAGCTGGGAATGGTCGTCTGTGATAGTGGCAGCAACCTTCTCTCTGCCCTATGCCAGGGTAAGTTGACGCATGTACCATGCCTAGCACACGTCCTAAATCTGGTGGTAAAGCGCTTCCTATCCAGGTACCCAGGGCTGGCAGAGCTTCTCAGCCAGGCCAGAAAAGTCTGCAGCCACTTCAGATGGTCATTCCCAGCAAGCGTTCGCCTGGCAGAAATTCAAAGAGAATTCCACCTTCCCACAAACCGTCTGATCTGTGACATGCCCACCATGTGGAACTCGACATTAGCAATGCTGCAGCGTCTGCACAAGCAGCAGAGGGCCATCAACGAGTACCTGTGTGAGTATGGCACAAGGACAGGTTCAGGTCAACTTGTTTTTTTTCCCCCCGCAGTGGCTGATGATCAAGGATGCATGCACTGTACTGTCACCATTTGAGGAGGCAACGAGGATGGAGAGCAGGGACAGTGCATGCGTCAGTGACACAATTCCTTTAGTGTTACTGCTGGAGCACAGTCAGCGGGGAATTATAGATGTGGCTCTAGAGGCAGAGCAGCGGGAGGAAGAGGAGGCCTTCCCTAGCTCTGAAGGCCCCAGTCTTTCCGCAGACAGCATTTCAGCAGGTCCTCCTCAGATCAGACAGGAGGAGGATGAGGAGGAGGAATATTTGAGAAGTGGGGGCATTGAAGGCAGGGAGTCCTCAAGGACTGGTATGTGGCTGGGAGGAGGAAGTGCACGATGGGGTCATCCTCCACATTGAGCAGGAAGACTCGGAAGCTAATGCCACCACCAACCTACGCTGCATGGGCTCCCTTACTACGCAAAGCCTGCTAAAGGACCCCAGGATTCATGCTATCAAGGAGAGGGATCATTACTGGTTGGCAACCCTTCTTGATCCACGATACAAGGGTAAAGTTGCAGAGCTCATCTGCCCGCACAGAGGGAGCACAAGATGAAAAAACTTGAAGACGCTCTAAAGCGACACTTGTGTAACACCTTTCCAGGCACTGGTAGGTTACCAAGTGATGATACAGGTGCTTCTGAGGCCTCGGATTATCAGAGGAATAGTGGTGAAGGCCGGGGCCGCTTGACTGATGCCTTTTTTAAAAAAAATTTTAGTCCACGACGCCCAGGGACGTCAAATGTAGGCACCCATTGCCAACGTCTTCACCATATGGTGCAGGACTACCTAGGGGCAAGGGCATTCCTGGATAACTTTCCAGAAGATGATCCACTGGCTTACTGGGTGTTGAGATTGGATCACTTGCCAGAACTTAGCCAATATGCTATGCAGCTACTAGGTTGCCCTTCATCCAGCGTGCTTTCTGAAAGGACGTTCAGTGCCGCTTGAGGTTTTGTCACAGACAAAAAAGAGTGCGTCTGTCCACCGACTCTGTAGAACGGCTGACATTTATAAAAATGAATCAGTCCTGGATCAGCAGCTATCAATCCCCTGATGTGACGTAACGGAATAGATCGGGGATGTCTTCTGCATTCACAAAACCTCCAGCACTGAACTCTTCCACAATACCACAAAAGGGTTACGGTGTGAAGGCACTTGCTGCCATGAAAGGCACAATATTTGGCGGCACTGACGCCTGTGCCACATTTATATCATTTTAATTTTTTGAACCGCAGGGTCCACCCCTGCACTCTTCCACAATACCACAGAGGGGTTACTGTATGAATGCACTTGCTGGCCTGGCACCAAAAGCACAATATCTGGGTGCACTGACGCCTTTATTTTTTTTTCCATATAAAAGTTTTTATTGAGGTTCACACGTAAAGATCAAATGCCAGAAATAAGACATGAATATTGAAAGAAGAAAGGGTCACGCAGGACCCTACATAGAAAACAAGTCTTGCATCATCATAAAGAATACTGGTAACAAATCGGTTGAACCAAACATTTTCATTCTAAGCTAAAGTGCAGTGAAATTATAAATCATAACAAAGGAGCACACAAAAATTAAAAATAAAAACTAATTTTAAAAAAAAAAGAAAGAAAAAAGTGAAAAAGGTATGCTCAAATAGGTCCAATATCTAGAATTATATCAATTCCCCAGAGGAAATAAAAATCTTCCAACCCTCCCATACACCCTGAAACAAGAATAGAGAGTTAGCGGCCCTGTGGTACATTTCCTCATAATGGTAAACATTTTCCAGCGATAATATGACTTCTCTCATAGAGGGACTGACCTTGGAGAGCCAGTGGCGGGCTAGGGTAGATTTGGCTACACAAAGTATAATTGAGTTTATACCTCTATGATGTAGTTGTATAGTAGTACCGGCTGGGTGGAGTAGAGGTAACGTCACTGCTCTGCATGGAGAGAGCCTGTGGAGTCATGGGTTCGATCCCAGCGAGCTCCTCTCCAGTAAGTGTCCTTGGCAAGACACCTAACGGTACATACTCGCCACCAGGACATACTTGAAAACAAGAGAAATCTTAATGTATCCTTCCTGGTAAAATCCTTTCTCAAAAAAAATAAAAAATAGGAAGCATATGCAGTAGGTATTGTTTGGGACATAGAGGCATAGACAGGTCGGTACAATGAGAGATCAATCTACAAATTTTATCCCAAAAGGTAGCAAGGAGCGGGCATTGCCAAAAGATATGAAGGATAGATCCGACACTGGTACCACATCGCTAACACATACCAGAGTGTCCGGGTATGTGAGCCAAACGATTCGGGGTCAGATACCATCTATATAGAAATTTAAGGCGTGATTCCCGTAAATTCGTGCTCCTAGTGTATTTATATACAGTTTCGTGGCATAGAACCAGTCATCCCTGGAGGAATTAATTGACAGGTCTTTATTAGGAATGAGCCGAACACGCCGGAGTTCGGTTCTTACCCGAACCCGAACTTTCCAAATGTTCGAATCCGAACTCAAACTCAATTCATGTCAATGGGGCTGAAAATTTGTTTTTGAGAGTGCCCTCCAAGAGGGCATATTTGCTAGATATTTGCCATAAAAGGTGTATGGGGTAGTGCCCTGGTGGACAGGAAACAAGGACAAAAAGTTTAAAAAAAACGTTTTTAAAGGGACAGTGAGTTTTCCATGAAATAAGGGTTAAAAAACCCCCGAAAAATTCCTTCAAATATCATGCCTAGGAGGTCCCCATAACCTGCCCGTGAAGTGGCGGATTTCTAGGATGTATAGAAACACTTAAAAACAAAAAAATTACGTTTCAAATGACGGTAAATGCTTTTCCTTTAATCTATCCATAAACAACTGCTTGGGGCGGCAGTCTGTATGAAAAGAGGAGATATTTTCGGACACGCAGAAAAAGTTTAGTGATTTTTTTGGCTAAATTATTGTGAAACTTATGGTGTAGGGTTTGGATGAAAGTAACAATAGTTGCTTTAAAATTGGGCCTTTAGCGTCGGCAACAGTGCCGTCACACCGTAACCCCTCTGAGGATATGAATCTGATACAGGCGTCAGTGGCAGTGCACCCAAATATTGTGCTTTTGGTGCCAGGCCTGCAAGTACTATCATACAGTATCCCCTCTGTAGTATTGTGAAAGAATGCAGGGGTGGACCTTGCGGTCCTATATTAAAAAGATATGAATCTGGTAAAGGCGTCAGTGCACCCAGATATTGTGCTTTTGGTGCCAGACTGCCAGGCCAGCAAGTACTATTATACAGTAACCCCTCTGTAGTATTGTGGAAGAGTGCAGGGTTGGACCCTGCGGTTCAAAAAATTTAAATGATATAGATGTGGCACAGGCGTGATTGCAGCCAAATATTGCGCCTTTCATGGCAGCAAGTGCAATCACACCGTAACCCTTTTGTGGTATTGTGGAAGAGTTTAGTGCTGGAGGTTTTGTGAATGCAGAAGACATCCACAATCTATTCCGTTATGTCAGCATCAGGGGATTGATAACTGCTGATCCAGTTGGAGTCAGTGACCTCATCATCAATGTCATCTTCACCCCTATCTCCTCGTCACTGGAGCCAACTTGGCAGTATGCTGCAGCTGTTGGGGCAACATGAGTGCCAGTTATTTGTGTGTCATCACTGGCACCCCCTTCCTCTAGGTTGATTATACTCCCTTCCTCAACCTCAGAGATTGAATCAGAGCATTGTACTTGCTGCGCATCCTCAAGCAGCATGTCACTCTCATTGTAGTCAAACAATTCAGCTGACTCCTCCGTGTGTGATAGTGAGGCTACGGCAGGAGTAGCTGTGGACATGGAGGCTGCATTAGATGTTTTGGCAGCTGAGGTGGACTGTAAAGCACTACAAGCCTGGCTGGCAGAGGACTCGGAGGATGAGGATGGCCTGGTTAGCCAATCCACCAAATCCTCTGTATGTTGCTGCTGCTTAAGACGGCCAGCACCAGTTAGAAAGGACAAGCGTGCCCCTGCAGAGGATGCACCACGTCCACCACGACCAGAGGCACAGCCTCCCGACACAGGGGCTGCTTGCCCTCTTATCTGTGTCTGGGAGCGTCTGCCTGTCCTTTTTGTTCTTTCAGACATAGTGAGTGATATATAGATTAAATATATACAGAACTCTGATTCAACTCTGGTATAAAGATTAAAGATTTACAGAACTCTGGTATAACTCAGTGAGACACCCTGATAGCTGGCAGCCAGTGACAAGACACAGATTACAATTCGCAGAAACCTCCTATAAATCATTGAGACCACTCATGGGTGGCAGTGAGAAGACACAGAATACAAATCTCAGAAACCTCCTATAAATCAGTGTGACCCCTTGATGGGTGGCAGTGAGATGCCACAGATTACAAGTCTCAGAAACCTCCTATAAATCAGTGAGATCCCCTGATGGGTGGCAGCCAGTGAGAACATACGGATTATAACAATTCCCAAATGTTTTGTAGAAATTTGTGACCCCCAAAATACTTGCTGGCAGTGACAAGACACCAGTCACCTCAATTCCCAAATGGTTTGTAGAAATTAGTGACCCCAAAATACTTGCTGTCAGTGACAAGAGACAGATCACCTCAATTCCCAAATATTTTGTAAAAATTAGTGACCCCCTCAAAATACTGCGTGGTACTGGCTTTGTGACAAGACACAGATCACCTCAATTCCCAAATGTTATGAAGAAATTTGTGACCCCAAAATACTTGCTGGCACAGTGACATGACACACATCACCTCAATTCCCAGATATTTGGTAGAAATGAGACCCCCCCAGTAGCGGGACTTAGCTCTGTGAGCCCATGATTGGGCAAAATTTGCCCAATCAGGACTCTGAGCCGTGATTGGCATACTGTTGAACCTGTCTTGCACCAGACCTGTGGTCAGGTGCAAGGCTGTAGCCAATTACGAGCTTCAGGCCAGTGTAAAAGTGCATTGTGGGCCATTGTGGTGCATTGTGGTCGAACATGCGGCGAACACCCGGAAATGTTCGGAGTTCGCGAGCAGACCGAACAGGCTAAGTTCGGTCCAAACTCCGAACCGAACAGCTCATCCCTAGTCTTTATCCCATCTGGTCATGTAAGGCAGTTTCCTATTAGGGTTCACATTTAACAAACTATCATAACACAAAGACAATGTTTTTTTCATAACTTTTTTAACTAAACACAATCTATGAAAGGACTTGAGGTCCATCGATACAAAGGAGGAGAGGCCTCATTGAGTCATTGCATGTTTTACTCTAAGGGAAGTAAAACAGTCGCTAGCGGGAAGGGCAAACTCTCGTGTTAGGTCCGGAAAGGTTTTCATTGAGGAGGTCGTGAAGAGCTGATTAATATGGGTAAGACCCAACTTGAACCAATGGTCAAGATTCAGGGCCTGGATAGTGCGGCAAAGGAAGTGCAATGGGGCCATGCTTAGCAACAGGAAGGGTCGTAAACGTGGTCTACCCCATTGGCGCCATGACATAAGGGAAAGAGAAGTTGAAGGTAGAATACCTTCTAATTTACGGATTGGAAGCGTCACAAACCACAGCAGGTCATGGACATGAAAAGGGGCAATATAAGCATTCTCCATCCGTAGCAATAGAGGAGTTTCTCGCTGGGACATAGAGGCCAGCAGCTGAACTAGTAGTGATGCCTTATAATACGCAGTAATATTTATAAAGCCTAAGCCCCCCCCTGCGCCTAGTCGTGGTGAGTGTGGAGGCTGAAATGCGCAGAAGCTTCCCTTTCCAGATGTGTGCTTGAAGCAGTTTTTGCAGGCGAAGCAACATATGGGCTGGTGTCACGGGCCTGGCAGAGGGGAATAGGGTATGAGCCCGGTGTGCGGTGATAAACAAGCTGAGCCACGTAGATAAAGTAAAAAGGGGGTTTATTGTCAATATACAACAATATGGGCAATGCAGGAATGGAGATGTCTGGGGAGGCAATGCAGGGAGGAACCAGATACAGGGAGACACTGAGGGAAAACACAGCAGGAGTATTACATACAACACGAGACAGGAAACAGAGGGCTCTGGAGGTTTGGAAGCAGAGGGCACAGGATGCTTGGTAGCAGTGGGCACTGGATGCTTGGTAGCAGTGGGCACTGGATGCTTGGTAGCAGTGGGCACTGGATGCTTGTCAGCGGGCACTGGATGCTTAGCAGCGGGCACTGGATGCTCGGTAGCAGCGGGCACTGGATGCTCGGTAGCAGCGGGCACTGGATGCTCGGTAGCAGCGGGCACTGGATGCTCGGTAGCAGCGGGCACTGGATGCTCGGTAGCAGCGGGCACTGGATGCTTGGTAGCAGTGGGCCCTTGATGCTTGGCAGCAGCGGGCACTTGATGCTTGGCAGCAGCGGGCACTGGATGCTTGGCAGCAGCGGGCACTGGATGCTTGGTAGCAGTGGGCACTTGATGCTTGGCAGCAGCAGCACTTGATGCTTGCAGCAGCGGGCACTTGATGCTTGGCAGCAGCGGGCACTTGATGCTTGGCAGCAGCGGGCACTGGATGTTCGGTAGCAGTAGGCAGTATACGTGGGTCATATAGTCCATGCAATAGGTCGAGGCAGGCGGCTGGCAAACGTGGTCAATATTCAAGGCAAGAAGTCGGTACACGGGTAGTCAATAATATCAGAGGATGGGAACAGGTCTAGAAGGAAGGCTACCAGGGAATAAGTGAGACAATGCAGCACTGGATCATGGGTGCTCCACCCTTATAAAGGGAATGACAGGTCTATTAGTGGTAGCACCTGAAGTTCACACAGCCTGAGGGAAGTGCAAGGTGGCGTAGCCAGAGAGATGCTGTGTAGATCCATTCAGGAGGGTGCAGTACCACCTTTGGCCTTCTTGCCACGGCGGCGACGGCGTGAACCGTGACAGATGCCCCTCTCCAAGGACGCACTCCGTGCGGACAGAGCCTGTTCAAAGGTCTGCAGGTCCTCCTGGCGTACAACAGTTCCATTGGACGCAGGCACACAGTTCGTCGGCAAGGGGTCAGCATCTGTGATAATCGTGCCAGCAAATAAAGTTCGTTGTCCAGGCAGTTCTGGACCTTTTTGGCTCATCGTTATACAAGTGTCAGGGCAACCATAAGCCATGCAGGCCTCATCATCGGTCTCATCAGGCGAAAAGCAACTGCGGGAAAAAATAAAGTCTATGTCAGCCGCGCTAGAGATTTTGGGGGTAACAGCGTCTCTTAGGGAAGCGGCTGGATTGACGCATGGCACAGCACTGGTTGTGCCAAGGTAAGCCCTTCCTGGGCCAGGCGGTCCTTGGCTGCGCCGTGCTGTTTGTAGGGAGGGTTCATCATCTGAGTCGGTGACCCATTCAGCTTCTGTGGGTGTCTCAGATATAAGGGACACCTCCGGGGATAGAGGACGGGGGTTTCTGGTGGTAGTAGTTGGCTCTGGTGTTGGCATATAAACGGAGACCAGAGTGTCCTGTAGTCGTGATCGCAGGGATGCATTATCGCGTTGCAGGTCCTGTACATTTTGGAGGAGGGTACCGACCTGGGTAGCGAGGGCAGTAACGGTGGCAATATTCACTGGGTCTTTCAAAGTCAGGGCAGCAGTATCAGAGGCTGGCACTGTGGTGGTAGAACTGGGTAAAAGGGGACAGGTCTCAGCAGCATTCTCCACAGACAATACTTCAGTAGCAACAGTCCTGGCTTGTGGCACCTCCGCAGATGGCATCTCCATGGGGAACGAAGTCTCAGCAGCGGGTGTTTCAGGAAGTTCAGGCTCAACCACCTGGTTATCCTCAACGCCGGCAGGACCGGGATCAGCTTCCAGAGATCTGGGTTCAGATGCCACAGCACACATACAGACTGGAGACAAAGGGGAGACAGATGCTTTAGATTGCTGCCTGAGAGTTGTGGGAGTGGTAGTCTTCTTACTTGCTGTCTGGAGGGACATAATATCCATGGGTTCAGCATAATCAGACTCCAACTCCATGGGCACGGTAGGGTCATACTCCTCGGGCAGGGTTGGTTCAGTCTCAATGGGCACAATAGGAATATTGTTCACTTCAGAACCACCCTTAGGAGTCTCCTGCATGATTTCTTCAAGCAAAGTTTTTACATGATCCAGGGATAAGGATCTCCTGGGTTTAGCAGGGACAGCAGCTTTAGGCTTGGCAGAGGTCTTAGGCCTGGTAGAGGCCTTAGTCTTGGAGGGTGTACCAGCCTTGGGAGGTGAGGAGTTCTTGGGGGTGGATTTCTTGGGAGCAGACTTTGACACAGGGGTAGATTCAGGGAAGGAAGCCAGCTTTGGCATAGGAGCTGGTTGGGGCATGGAAACAAGGCTTTTGGGTGGTCGCAGTGGGCATTGTGATATCCAATGCCGGCTATCCCCACAGTACAGGCACAAGTTGGCAGCACGTCTTCTGGCTTGTTCATCAGCAGACAATGGGTCTCTGTGCCTAGATTGGGGTGTTTGCATACACACATTAGGTGAGGGATTCCAAAACTTCTGCAACAGCTCGTTAAACAGGTCCACCAGGTGTCTACACAGTTCATGGAAGGCTTTGTGGATTAACCCTGTAAGGACCTGTATCACCGCGGGCTCAATTTGTAATGGCTGCATTGTTCTGTCACGGGCCTGGCAGAGGGGAATAGGGTATGAGCCCGGTGTGCGGTGATAAACAAGCTGAGCCACGTAGATAAAGTAAAAAGGGGGTTTATTGTCAATATACAACAATATGGGCAATGCAGGAATGGAGATGTCTGGGGAGGCAATGCAGGGAGGAACCAGATACAGGGAGACACTGAGGGAAAACACAGCAGGAGACTTACATACAACACGAGACAGGAAACAGAGGGCTCTGGAGGTTTGGAAGCAGAGGGCACAGGATGCTTGGTAGCAGTGGGCACTGGATGCTTGGTAGCAGTGGCACTGGATGCTTGGTAGCAGTGGGCACTGGATGCTTGTCAGCGGGCACTGGATGCTTAGCAGCGGGCACTGGATGCTCGGTAGCAGCGGGCACTGGATGCTCGGTAGCAGCGGGCACTGGATGCTTGGTAGCAGTGGGCCCTTGATGCTTGGCAGCAGCGGGCACTGGATGCTTGGTAGCAGCGGGCACTGGATGCTTGGCAGCAGCGGGCACTGGATGCTTGGTAGCAGTGGCACTTGATGCTGGCAGCAGCAGGCACTTGATGCTTGGCAGCAGCGGGCACTTGATGCTTGGCAGCAGCGGGCACTGGATGTTCGGTAGCAGTAGGCAGTATACGTGGGTCATATAGTCCATGCAATAGGTCGAGGCAGGCGGCTGGCAAACGTGGTCAATATTCAAGGCAAGAAGTCGGTACACGGGTAGTCAATAATATCAGAGGATGGGAACAGGTCTAGAAGGAAGGCTACCAGGGAATAAGTGAGACAATGCAGCACTGGATCATGGGTGCTCCACCCTTATAAAGAGAATGACAGGTCTATTAGTGGTAGCACCTGAAGTTCACACAGCCTGAGGGAAGTGCAAGGTGGCGTAGCCAGAGAGATGCTGTGTAGATCCATTCAGGAGGGTGCAGTACCACCTTTGGCCTTCTTGCCACGGCGGCGACGGCGTGAACCGTGACAGCTGGGATAAAAAACTGAATGTTCCTGAAAAAAATAGAGATTCTGGGGTAAAATACACATTTTTAGAGCCACAATGCGACCCATCCAGGAAACCTCCAGGGCATGCCAGGAGGCTAGTTGGGAAGAGATAGAGGTCATTAAGGGGTTATAATTGAGCTTGAGGATAGAGCCCCTGGATTTGGTGAGCGAGATACCTAAGTATTTTAAAGAAGTCGTCCTCCAGTCAAAGGGGTACAAGGCACTTAAGGTAGAAAGTGAAGAATTATCAACATGCAAGGGTAGTGCTTGCGTCTTGCTTACATTGTTTTTATAATAAGAGAACAGGCCATAGGAGGCTGGTTAAGTAGGGACAGCAAAGAAGTTCCGGGGGAGGTAAGGATAACCAAAATATCATCAGCAAACATAGCTAATTTATGGACTCCATCTGGGGTAGAGATACCAGAGATAGAAGGATCTCGCCTAATACGCGAGGCCAAAGGCTCCAGGGCCAAAACAAAGATCAGTGGGGAGAGGGGACATCCCTGCCTGGTACCGTTAGTAATGGAGAATGAGGAGGAGATTTACACAGATGCCAGGACTTTCGCTGTCGGAGAGGAATAGAGATTCATGATACTTTTAATAAATAGAGCAGGGAAGCCAAAGGACTCCAATGCCATACGCATATAGCCCCAATGCAGGCGATCAAATGCCTTCTTGGCATCCAGTGCCAAGAGGAGCCCAGGAGTATTGGTTCTATAGGCAATGTCAATTATATTATAAAAGCGTCGGGTATTGTCACACGTTTGTCTACCGGGTATGAAACCATTCTGTTCTGCTGAGATCAGAAGGGGAAGCAGGGGTGCTATTCTAGATGCTAATAACTTGGCATACAGTTTAGCATCTACATTTAATAAGGAGATAGGACGGAAATTAGCGCAGCTCATCAGGGGTTTGCCAGGTTTAGGTAGCGTAACGATAGTAGCTTGAAGCATTTCTGGGGGTATTACACCTGTGGTTTTGATATGATTGAAAAATCTCGTAAGGGTCGGTATAAGGATATCTGCGAAGGTCTGATAATATAAATTAGAGAAGCCATCTGGCCCAGGGGCCTTATTCTTTGGAAGAGCTTTAACGGCTTTACGCACTTCTTCCTCCGTAAATGGAACTAGTAAATCCGCCACTTGCGAGCGGGATAATGAGGGGAGGTCTGCACTCTGGAGGAACCGAGCTATCTCATCTGGGTTCGGGTCGTGGGTCATGGGATCTGTCCCTAAATTATATAAAGATGCATAGTAGTCAGCAAATTCTTCCGTGATTTTTAGCAGGTTGTAAATCCTTTCCCCCCCTTTATCTAATAGATGAGATATCTTGGTTTGGAGTCATTTAGATTTTAACTTAGATGCCAACAAGCGGCCGGCTTTGTTGCCCTGAGTATACTGGGTGTAATTTAAGCGTCGTATGGCCCGTTCAGAGGACTGTAAAGTCAGGAGGGTTAAATGGGTCGTTAAATGAGACAAAAGGTCAGGTGTAGGGCCTATTTTATGTTGGGATTCTAACTCAGATTTGCTGCTGTATTGAGATCGCCTGCGTACCTAGTGCCTTTTTCCGTTTAGCCCCTTTCTAAATTAAATGGCCCCTCACCACGGCTTTATGTGCCAACCAAACTGAAGAGATAGCCACCTCTCCCGTCTCATTTAGTGCAAAATATTCCTGCAGCACCGTCGAAGTGTCAGAAACGTCAGTGTCACTTACAATAAGGGAGTCATTCAGTCGCCAAGTCCCCATACCCCTAGCTGGGTAGTCAGCTTCAAAATCAATCATTAGAGGGGCGTGGTCAGACCATGTTATAGAGCCGATATGGGTGGCCAGGAGGCGAGGGATAGTGGAACCATGTATCAGACATAGGTCAATGCGACTGTAAGACAAGTGAACCAGGGAGAAAAAAGTATAGTCCCTGGTCGAGGGGTTGTTAATTCTCCAAGCATCATATAGGTCAGAAGAGCGTAAAAAAAAGTAGCTGGCGGCTGGAGGGGGGTGTTTACGAGACGGTGTGCGGGTCTCGTCCGGTTGTGTGTCCACCATCGAGTCAGGCACACAGTTAAAATCTCCACATAAGAAAAGGGTTCCCTCCATCACATTCTTAATTTTACTATAAGCCTTTTTGAGAAAACATACCGGGTTAACATTGGGCAGATACAGATTAGCAACAGTTATTGGCAGGTCATTCATGGTGCCCACCAAAATCAAAAGGCGACCCATCGGGTCAGTGTATTGGGTCGTGCACTTAAAGACCCAGTCCTTGTGAAAAAGAATTGAGATGCCTTTGGACTTCGTCTGGGCAGTGGAATGAAAAGAAACAGGGTAAATAGCAGATTTTAAATGCGGGGTGCGTAAGGCACTAAAATGCGTCTCCTGCAGGCAAACTATCGCCGGCTTGTTTCTATGTAAATCACAAAACAAAGTGTAGCGCTGTGTTTAATTCTTTATTGTGGCAGTACCTATTTTTGGCCACCGGAGGGAGACAAGCGCAATGTGAGACACTGAATATTACATTGGGACTACATTTCCCGGCATGCTTTGGGAACGGACACAGGAAGTGGGTGGGACAGAGAGACTTACATCCTGAGCCTAGTGGAGAGAGCTGGCAGAGCGCGCCAGGGAGTGAGAGAGACAAGACACAGTGCTGCAGAACGTAACAGCGTCCAGGCCGGAGCGCAGGTGCGGCCTAACAGAGTTACAGATCGGATTACTCAGCCTTACCAAAGGGAGACCCAGTGATCCACAAGATTACCCAAGCTGCTATTGAGGAAGCCAGAGGACCCCCGAGTAAGGAGTACCGCAGGTCGATCGGACTGGGAGAGCAGGCGGTAAGCTGGACAAGTCGCGGCAGGAGCAGAAAGCCAGACAGTGGATCCAGAAGCCAAGAGAGCCCAGTCAATATCGAGCGGAGAGCCGTTCTGGGTCCAGCGGAGCCTCAAGTATCTAGCGGATGGGTGAGAGGCCTTCTAGGCCGTTGTAAAACCAAGAAAGCACGCTGCTGTTTGTTTCCAAAACCCACAGGGCCCCAACTTGACTAGTAGAAGATACCTCATAAATAATTCACTGGCCAGTTGAATATTGTACCCGGGTACCATAACACACACACACACACTTACATTCTGGGACACAACCTGTGCGGGACTCACTCCCCAACGAAGAAAGGGGTTAAAGATAATTTTCCATTTATTTTCCGCTGCACGTTTCTCGTATTACGAAACATCGTACTTATTTTCCGCTGCGCGTTTCTCGAATTACGAAACCTTGTATTTCTTTTCCGCTGCGCGTTTCCTCTAAATACGAAGCATCGTATTTCTTTTCCGCTGCGCGTTTCCCGCATTACGAAGTACTGTAAATATATCTACGAACACCGTGTTATTCATTATATGCCATTTATTCTAGTAAACTATATAATTTATAAAATCCACAACGGTGCTGGAGTATATTTATTCCCTAGTGCGGGGAGACTGACCCGAGGTTCAATTTCAGCGGCTCCTCCGGGAGTGAGCACTACACGTGGGGGCTCGTCCGGGATCCAGTCTCTGGAAAAACCACATCTAAAGGGTTAAATATGGATCCAGATACTGTTGCCGAATGGTGTGAGGAGCACAGTAGTCAGTTAGAATTGTGTATAGTCATGGATATTCCCGCAGACACTTGGGCTGAAGATCAGATTCGCCAGGCCGTGGCCGCGCTGACACCAGATCATCAGGGGTTAATCCTGGACATTAAAGAGAACCCAGATACCTCTCACACGTATGTTCTTTTTGAGTGGAGAAAGGGTGTTCCAGAGTGTTTTCAGGGCGCGAGCGTGAAGCTGACCGACGAGGTGGAAGTTCAACGGATTCAGCCAAGTGCGCCACGTGGCGAATCCGCAAGTGTTCCCGTGCCCAGTCCGTTGGCCATGATCGGGCCTGAATTTATAGTGGCTATCGGAGATTTGCTGGCTAAGTGTCAGAGAACAAGCCCTCCGCACACTAACTTCGGTTATCGACGGTTGAGAAATTTTACAGGAAACGTACCAACTCCGGCGGGAGAAGAAACCTTCGAAGAATGGGTGGAACAGGCGATGCAGGCTCTGGATGAGTGGGACGTCCCTGAAGCCCAGAAAAAGCAAAGGATCACCGAGAGCTTAAAGGGACCTGCGTCAGAAGCGGTGAGAAACCTAAAACTGAGTAAGAAAGACTGCACTGCTTTAGATTATTTAAACGTTCTGGAGGAAGTTTTTGGGCAAATGGAAAAGGCCGCAGAGCTTGTATATCAGTATGAACACACCTATCAGCGGAAAGGTGAGAGAATGACCGAATACATGAGGCGCCTAGATAAGATTCTGTACCGGATACTCCTCAAGAAAGGGGCCGAACCGGCCGAAGTAGATAAAATCCGAATAAAACAGATCCTGAGGGGCTCTCAACCTTTAGATCCAGTGATGCTGCAGCTGAGAAGCAGAGCAGGTAATCAAGAACTGAAGTACCTGGAACTGATCCGAGCTGTCAGAGAGGAGGAGGCTTTACTGGAAGAAAAATCCTTCAGGCGAGGGGAAAGAGCTTACGCGCAACCTGTGAGGCATAACGACTGTTTGCAGCCTGAAAGCGACTCGTTAGATACCTATGGATCCGACGTGGACGAGCAAGAGCATCTGATTGCTTTTAAATCCACAGAGAGGGCTGTCAAAGAATTAAACCTCTCCGAACATGGGGAGTTGCACAAAACTTAAGAAAGTACAAGAAGCTCAAGCTGAATTGCAACGGGCGCACGCTGAACTGTGCCGGGTATTGTTGAAGGTGACAGAGATGCAGGCAGAAATGGGAGTGAAGCCGGAGTCGAAGTGATTCCTGAAATAATCTCCACTAAAGCTTTGAAAAGAACACGAGGAAGAGTCTCAGTCAGCGTGTGCAATGTGTCTGATTCTCCAGTAGTCCTTAAAGCACGAATGCCAATCGGGCAAGTATCGTCTGCTACGCCTCTCTCTTCTACCGATTTAGGAGGGGGGGGTGGATAAAGAGATTCCAGATGAAAGATTCTACCCCAAGGACGCTCCCATTTCACCTGAATGGAAGAAACGTCTTCAGTCTCAAGTTCTAAAGTGGAGAGAATTGTTCTCGAAAGATGAGTTCGACGTAGGCCTAGCTAAAAGTACTGAGCACCGCATTCGATTACAAGAAGACAAGCCGTTTCATGAAAGGTCAAGACGAGTTCCGCTGGGAGACTTGGATGATCTGCGAGAACAGCTGAATGACCTGCAAAGAACCAAGGTGATCCAAGAGTCCAGGAGTCCATATGCATCTCCAATAGTGATGGTCCGGAAGAAGAATGGTTCTGTCTGCCTATGCATAGACTATCGCACGCTGAATCGGAGAACCATCCCAGACCAATATGCTACTCCTCGGATAGAAGATGCCTTACAGTGTTTGTCTGGAGCAAAATGGTTTAGTGTACTAGACCTGCGAAGTGGGTATCACCAGATACCAATGCATCCTGAAGACAAAGAGAAGACTGCGTTCATCTGTCCACTGGGGTTCTTTGAATTCAACAGAATGCCTCAAGGCCTTACGGGTGCTCCAGCCACGTTCCAACGGTTAATGGAGAAGACAGTCGGGGACATGAATCTGATCGAAGTATTAGTATACCTGGATGACATAATTGTGTTCGGGAAGACTCTGGAAAAACATGAGCAACGTTTGGAGAAGGTCTTGAAGAGGCTCCATGAAGAGGGATTGAAACTGTCTCTGGAGAAATGTCAATTCTGCCTACCGTCTGTTACGTATTTGGGACATGTGGTCTCACCAGAAGGTGTTTCAACAGATCCTCGGAAGTTGGAGGCCGTAGCTTCTTGGCCTAGACCCCGAAACGTCACTGAACTTAGATCTTTCTTGGGGTTCTGTTCCTATTATCGAAGATTTGTAGGAGGATTCGCAAAAATAGCTCAACCACTGAACAAACTCCTACAGAAGGAAAGCACAGAAGAAACCCGTCAGCTCCAGGGCCAAGGAAAGCTCGAGAGTCCATACAGGGAGAGTGGACTAGTCAATGTGAAAGTGCTTTCTTGAAGCTGAAGGAGAGTCTAACTCAAGCTCCTGTCTTGGCCTACGCGGACCCTCACAAGCCGTATGAGTTACATGTGGATGCCAGCAGAGAAGGTCTAGGAGAAGTCCTGTATCAAGAGTATGGTGGATTGCTGAGGCCTGTAGCGTATGTGAGCTGGAGCCTTACGCCTTCCGAAAAAAACTATCCTACCCACAAGTTGGAGTTCCTAGCCTTAAAGTGGGCAGTGGTAGACAAGTTAAAGGACTATCTGTATGGAGCTGAGTTTGTGATAAAGACGGATAACAATCCTCTTACCTATATTCTTACTACTGCGAAACTGGACGCAACGGGACATCGGTGGCTGGCCGCTCTGGCAGGGTTTTGGTTCAGCCTGAAGTATCGCCCTGGGGTGAATAATCGAGATGCTGATGCTTTGTCGAGAAGACCCTACACTACAGAATGGACTCAGTTAACTCCAGACGGGGTCCAAGCTTTGTGTCAAGGAGCAGAGCGCCGGGTCAAGGGAGGGATTTGAAGCGGAGGCCATAGGAGTCATGGCTGCGGCTGTTCCGGAGTTCTACTGCAACCCTACGCAATTGAGGGATGAAAGTCTACCTACCTTTTCAAAACAGGACCTGAAAGCTGATCAGGCCAGAGACCCTTTAATTGCGTTAACCATAAAGGCCCTAACTGCGAACCAGCGTGAATTTCTGCTGACCAATTCCCCAGATGGAGCCAGATTGGTCTACAAAGAGTGGGAACGGTTGAAGATGTTGGATGGAGTGGTCTACCGAAGGGGCCCCTCAACCAATGCTGAAGAGACCCAACAGTTATTCCTTCCCACTAAACATAGAGAGAGTGTGCTGTGATCACTATATGATGAGCATGGACATTTGGGCGCTGAAAGGACTTTTAAGCTGGTGCGAGACAGGTTCTATTGGCCTTGCATGAGAGCTGAAGTGGAAAGTTATTGCCATTCATGTCTGAGGTGTATTCAGAGGAAGACCCTACCGACCCGAACCGCTCCAATGAGCCATCTGCAGAGTCAGGGACCCATGGATTTGGTGTGCATTGACTTCCTGTGCTTAGAGCCGGATGCTAGTGGGCAAGGGAATATTCTAATAGTGACTGATCACTTCACACGTTACGCCCAAGCCTTTTCCACGAAAGGCCAACGCGTTTCAACAGTAGCAAAGGTTCTGATGGAGAAGTTCTTCGTTCACTATGGCTTACCAAGGAGAATACACTCTGATCAGGGTAGAGACTTTGAAAGCCGACTTGTTGGGCAATTGTTGGAACTGTTGGGAATCCAAAAGACCCGAACCACGCCATATCACCCTCAAGGTGATGCTCAGCCTGAGAGGTTTAATCGCACGCTGCTAAATATGCTGGGGACATTGTCAAACACAGAGAAGCAGAGTTGGAGTCGTCACATAGCTACTCTGGTGCATGCATATAACAGCACGGAGAGTGACGCCACTGGATACTCACCGTACCGTCTTATGTTCAGAAGAGAAGCTCGACTGCCGGTTGATTTGGCTTCCCATAGAAATTACGTGGATAGACTTCGAAAGAATCTGGCCTCTGCGTTTGAACAGGCCCGTTTGACCTCAGGAAACAGGGAGCAAAGGAACAAGAGGAACTATGACTTGAAAGTTCGGATACAGGATCTGCAACCCGGTGATAGGGTTTTGTTGAAGAACTTGGGTACTGCTGCGAGGCAAAAGTTGGCGGATAGATGGAGTTCTCAAGTCTACATTGTCTGCAAGCAACTGCCGGGTCTGCCGGTGTATCAAATCTGGCCGGATGGAAAGGCTGGGCCTCTTAAGAACTGGCACCGGAATCACTTGTTACCTTTGAGAGAGGCTGTGAGGATACCAGTTGGGGACGAACTTCCTCTGCCAAATCCGCCTGCTCCACGTTTGCTTCCCGTTACTCGGTCTCAGCAGACCCGGGCTGTCGAAGAGAGCGAAAGGGACAGTGAAGAAGAGAGTTTTTGTCTGGACTGGATGCGCTCACCGGAACCTGAAGAGGTTATCGCGGTTCCTGAACGGTGGGAAAGTAATTTGAGGCCTGAAGCTCCTGAATTTCAGTTAGAAGTTCCTGAGACTATTGCAATCCCTGTAGTTCCTGAAGCTGAATCTTATGACTACAGTTCTATGCCTTCACTGGAGGGATCATACTCCGAAGAGGTGTCTGCTCCAGTGGTAGAAAGAAGGACTGAGCCAGCGCCTATTGTACTTCCACCTGAAGAGGAACTGATTGAGCCAGAACCAAAACGCTCTGTTCGACCACCCCAGCGACTCACCTACGACTCACCAGGACATAGCACTGAAGAGGCTGTCACCACAGTGCGAAGGTTGCCCGAAGTGTCTGCTATGTTAGCTGAGGTAGCCCAAAGCATGAGTCAACTTGAGGAAGTGTATCTAACCCACTGTATGCTTACTGCTGAGCCTGTATATGTTGCCTAAACTGTGTTGAAATGTAATGTGACTGTTGCACCTCCTTGGAGAGACCCAAGAGTTCTAGGAGGGGGAGAGTGTAGCGCTGTGTTTAATTCTTTATTGTGGCAGTACCTATTTTTGGCCACCGGAGGGAGACAAGCGCAATGTGAGACACTGAATATTACATTGGGACTACATTTCCCGGCATGCTTTGGGAACGGACACAGGAAGTGGGTGGGACAGAGAGACTTACATCCTGAGCCTCGTGGAGAGAGCTGGCAGAGCGCGCCAGGGAGTGAGAGAGACAAGACACAGTGCTGCAGAACGTAACAGTGTCCAGGCCGGAGCGCAGGTGCGGCCTAACGGAGTTACAGATCGGGTTACTCAGCCTTACCAAAGGGAGACTCAGTGATCCACAAGATTACCCAAGCTGCTATTGAGGAAGCCAGAGGACCCCCGAGTAAGGAGTACCGCAGGTCGATCGGACTGGGAGAGCAGGCGGTAAGCTGGACAAGTCGCGGCAGGAGCAGAAAGCCAGACAGCGGATCCAGAAGCCAAGAGAGCCCAGTCAATATCGAGCGGAGAGACGTCCTGGATCCAGCGGAGCCTCAAGTATCTAGCGGATGGGTGAGAGGCCTTCTAGGCTGTTGTAAAACCAAGAAAGCACGCTGCTGTTTGTTTCCAAAACCCACAGGGCCCCAACTTGACTAGTCGAAGATACCTCTTAAGAAATTCACTGGCCAGTTGAATATTGTACCCGGGTACCATAACACACACACACACTTACATTCCGGGACACAACCTGTGCGCGACTCACTCCCCAACGAAGAAAGGGGTTAAAGATAATTTTCCATTTATTTTCCGCTGCGCGTTTCTCGAATTACGAAACATCGTACTTATTTTCCGCTGCGCGTTTCTCGAATTACGAAACCTTGTATTTCTTTTCTGCTGCGCGTTTCCTCGAAATACGAAGCATCGTATTTCTTTTCCGCTGCGCGTTTCCCGCATTACGAAGTACTGTAAATATATCTACGAACACCGTGTTATTCATTATATGCCATTTATTCTAGTAAACTATATATTTTATAAAATCCACAACGGTGCTGGAGTATATTTATTCCCTAGTGCGGGGAGACTGACCTGAGGTTCAATTTCAGCGGCTCCTCCGGGAGTGAGCGCTACAAAAGCATGACGTTTAAACGGAACATTCAGCCCCCTAACATTCATTGAAAAAATTCGGAACTGAGACTTACTCATGAGTAAGTGACCACAACGATGTTATATGACGAGAGTGTGTGTCTGTGGAGTCGCTTGGTCAATATTTGGTGGTCGGGGTTGCTGCCTACAAGGTGTTGCACAAAAAATCTCAACTTAAATGTGCAAATTGATAATATGGAAAGGTTTGGGGTCCTAGTGGCGCATTTGGTACTTCCCAAATGGAGGGTTCTTGATATATATAATGGGTATATATCAGCTACCACTGGGTGTTTAACAGTGAAAATACCACAGTGAATCCGTCTTACACTGATATAGGTACAGATAACAATTTACAGTAAAGTATCGATATAGCACCGTTATCAATGACTCTTTATAACGTGCGTGTGAGTCCGTCTCAAAGTGCGGAGTAAATGTAAACAAGTGCAAAGATGCTCGTAATGTGCAAAATCACAATGTTAAAGTGACAATAGTATGGTGCAAATTTTGCCAATGGTAGTGCTACTTACAACCATGTGAATCGATCCCACAATGCGGAACGTAAGTGCAAACTATATATAAAGTGCATCTGCTCGTGCTAATCTTACACAAATGGTGCAAACACAAAAGATTGATGTGAATCCTAAACGGTCCACAGTATCACAATACACGCCATAAGTGTGAATTGCATATAAAGTGCATAAATTCGTATCTTCCTCTATTAGAAAAAAATGCAAACACAAATAGTGTTGGTGTAAATTTCTAGAAAGTCCGTAAATGCATCCAATGATGTTACCAGTCCCTAAATCGTCTCTATAAGGAAGAAGCGAATCGGATCTTGGACGATAATGTTACATATAAAAGATTGAATAAGAACCCAACGGAAGACATAAAACAGAAATTTCTAGACTACATTGATCAAGGATATGCATTGGGAATACTTAATAATAAAGAGTACAAATATATGAAAGTGGAACACCCAAGAACACCAGTGTTCTACTTCCTTCCCAAAATCCATAAGAGCATTGAGAAACCACCAGGCAGACCTATTGTCTCCGGAGTGGGTTCTATTTCAAGTAGGCTGTCCGAGTACTTGGACCAACAGCTGCAACCATTTGTGACAAGCACTGTGTCACACTTGAAAGACACGAATGACATATTAAATGTCTTGAAAGGCATTGAATGGGAGGAAGGTATGATGCTTGTAACGAGTGATGTACAAGCACTATATACAATTATACCCCATGACAAAGGATTGGAAGCCACTCAACACTTTTTACAACAAAACGTCACTTTACAGCCGGAACAAATTGTTTACATTTTAGAAGGTATTAAACTGATTTTAGAGAATAATTATTTTTACTTTCAAGAGAATTTTTACTTGCAACAAAATGGAACTAAGATGGGGACACGATTTGCGCCATCTTATGCCAATCTATTTATGGCATAGCTGGGAGGAATCCTTTCTATCCTTATATTCGGACAACCTAGTGTGCTATAGACGATATATCGATGATATTTTTTTAATATGGAGAGGAGGAGTGGAAGAATTACAAGAATTGTTTATTCATTTAGATAAGAACGATAAAGGGATCAAATTGACAACCACCTGGAGTAATGAGAAGGTCGAATTTTTGGACCTCAGTATATACATAGAAGACAATATGATCAAGACTAAAACTTTTTTCAAGAAAGTGGACGTGAACAGTTTTATTGGTAAAACAAGCTGTCACCTCCCACAATGGTTGGATGGGGTCCCTAAGGGGCAGTTCTTGAGAATAAGGAGGAATTGTACAGATGAAGCAGCCTACGAATTACAATCAGAGAAACTCAAGAATGATTTCATAGAAAAGAGTTATTCCCCCGACAGTTTAGAAATAGCAAGATCTAAAGTACAAGAGATTAGTCGAGACACCTTACTATCAAAGAGAAGTAATCCTCAACTAGAATACACTGAGGATGTTCCATTCATCTTTATTTATAATGCTCAGAACAAAACTATTAGAAAAACGGTGAATAAATACTGGCACATTTTACGGAAAGATACACTACTGAAGGATATACTCCCGGAAAATCCTAGAATAATATGCAGGGGTGTCAGCAATTTAAAGATGAAACTGGCACATGGACATACTCGTAGGACAATTAAGAAGACCAACCCTTTTGGCATACAGAAAGGATTCCACCAGTGTGGCAATTGCCTAAACTGTCGTAATACCAGAGGCCAGAAAAGAATCGTGACCCAAGTAGAAGGCACATCTGGGATAATCAAAATAAGAGAAACCATCACATGCTTTACGAAAAATGTGATCTATGTGTTAACATGCCCATGCGGTTTAAGATATGTCGGAAGGACAACTAGACCCCTTAATCTTCGCATACAGGAGCATATCCGGAATATTAGAAAAGGTTACGACAAGCATAGTGTCTCTTTACATTTTAAAATTAAACACGCTCAAGACCCAGCAGGCCTAAGTTTTATAGGGGTCAAAAAAGTGGAATTTCCGTGGAGAGGTGGTAATTACGATAAGACTATTGGAAAAGAAGAAATGAACATGATTTTTAAAATAGGATCATTACAGCCGCAGGGTCTAAATGCAGATTTCGAATTATGTCACTTCTTGAATTGAGTATGATCATGATGATTCCACTCTCTGACCCCATCATTTTAACTGTCTTTTAACTGCCTTTGAACTTACGCCTTTTTATCACACCCCCCTCCTTCTATACCCCCTCCTCAATGAACCAACTATCCGAATCGGTTGAGATCAATTATCCCATTCATAATATGAAGACTCTTAATCTATTTATCAATCAATCTATTTATTTATATTTTAACTCAGCTATTCCAATAAAGAAATACCAACGGAATGATTTTAGGCAATCCAATTTAATATTAATGTCCCTCTTCCCTCTTTTTGATTTAATCCGTTCTTATATAAAGACTCAAATAAATATAGGGCTGTTAATGCCTTCATTTTAGCTCCCGTCCACCCCTCCCCCCAACCTAAGCAAGGACTCATCTAATAGCGCCCTTCCAACCCTAAAATTTGTAATCATTAATGGGTACCATCCCCTTTAGTTGTCTATAGACAATTTACTCATAAATATAAGCCAGGATTTGAGTAGATCCATCAAATAAGAAGCGCTGGTATATGAAGACAGAAGTGTAAACAAATGGTTACAATTATACACCAGAGTGTTATATATAAGCAATTGGAGGTGTATTTTGTTGCATTTTACTGCAGATTTTTTCACCATAATGTTTAGCAAGAAGATAATCGCACCGGATCATCAAATATCCACGCTGGAACGCAAACAAAGATGGCGGAGTCGCAGAGGAATGACGCGACGACCACCATGTGACTCCAGCAATCGCGAACCCGGAAGTAAAGCCGGAACCATGTATTTGCGGACTAATGAATGCTTCATTATATAAGTGAGACATGTAATACGATCTCCCCTTACCTATATGCATTATTTTGTTTGAGAAAGGCACAGGGAGTGCCGAAATGCGTCACAGCTATCATTATTTTTATCTATCCCCCCCATTTTATGGAATAAAACCACTCTGTTTTTATTTGGATTTCATCTGGTTTTTATCCCCTTGTTTTGAGCGATTGAGACCTGTACTAGAAGGATTATTTGTCATCCCATCTATTTGAAGGAGATAAAGAGAAGGAGCAGGTCTCTCTACCTTCCCTTCCCATACCATTTTCCACCTCTCCCCCCTTTTGGAAGCCGGTCCAGGATTGGAGACCGGAACAAGAAGGCATCACAAGAGGAAAGGTTAGGTGCTCACCTGACTGAGTAGCACAATTCGCTTCTACGCTGAGCCTGAGATAATCGAGGCTCCACCATCGGTGAGTTGAATGACAACTGTAATTATTTGAGATATACCAACTGTGTTATGCTATGGGAGTGTCTCCTCTCCACATGTGTTTCATTTGAGGACGACCAGAAGACTCCCAGGTTAAAAGGGGGAATGTCACCCTGTATTTGATGTGAGGCATTCTAACCTAGAGCCGGGACCTACTAGGCTCTCCAATTTGTGAGTGCAATATATATATATATATATCCATCTAAATCAATCCCAGCAGTCTGCACTATTATTCCTCTTTTTCTCCTTCTTATGCTATGGAATTCACCAATTGAGAGAAGGAAGTGCAATGCTGGGACATTTTGATTCTACGGACCATCCGACGATCAGTAACCTTGGTTTTGGTCTATTTTACCCACTGGATAATTTTTTGCACATGCACTTTTTGTGGCAAGAGACGATTTAGGGACTGGTAACATCATTGGACGCATTTACGGACTTTCTAGAAATTCACACCAACACTATTTGTGTTTGCATTTTTTTCTAATAGAGGAAGATACGAATTTATGCACTTTATATGCAATTCACACTTATGGCGTGTATTGTGATACTGTGGACCGTTTAGGATTCACATCAATCTTTTGTGTTTGCACCATTTGTGTAAGATTAGCACGAGCAGATGCACTTTATATATAGTTTGCACTTACGTTCCGCATTGTGGGATCGATTCACATGGTTGTAAGTAGCACTACCATTGGCAAAATTTGCACCATACTATTGTCACTTTAACATTGTGATTTTGCACATTACGAGCATCTTTGCACTTGTTTACATTTACTCCGCACTTTGAGATGGACTCACACGCACGTTATAAGGAGTCATTGATAACGGTGCTATATCGACACTTTACTGTAAATTGTTATCTGTACCTATATCAGTGTAAGACGGATTCACTGTGGTATTTTCACTGTTAAACACCCAGTGGTAGCTGATATATACCCATTATATATATCAAGAACCCTCCATTTGGGAAGTACCAAATGCGCCACAACGATGTTATATGCATGGTAGGATTAGAAATAACAGAGGGAAGGCATGGGGAGTATGAAGGCTGGGACCATGAGAGCATAGCAACAGACAAACTAAAAAAAAAGAAAAAACACAAAACAAACAGCGCTGTATCACAAAAATACAGCAAAAGGGAGTTATTCCAAGTAGCAAAAAAAAAATTGCAAGATATAAACGTCTAGGAAGACTGAACGGGTGGCGAGGGGACGATCGCTACTCAGAGCTCAGCGCGACTACCAAAGCGCTGCATCAACAAGCAGAGGGTCCCGAGGCGGTCAGGTAGAGGAACCATTCACCCCATGGGGATAACTGTCCAGTATGGCCAGACAAATTTAGGAGCAGCACAAAAATAGGGATACCCATCACTTAGGCCGGACTCTGTGCCATTCTGGGGAGACTTTGATCGGTGATGAAGGAGGCTCGCGCGGAGGTGAGAAATCAGCCAGAATATTCCAATCTTTCAGAAATTGTAATCCAGTGGCAACATCAGGAACAACGTGCAGGATTCCATCTTTCCATATCAGTAGCTTCGTAGGGAACCCCCATCTGTACGCCAGCTTGTGATTGCGAAGAAGCTTGTTAAGGGAGGAGAATTCACGGCGTTTGGACATGGTCAATGCCGACAGATCAGCGAAGAAAGAGATATCAGCATATGGGGCAGATAAAGGCATAGATTTCCGTGATGCAGACATTAAAGCCTCTTTGATGTGAAAAAAGTGCACCCATATAATAGCATCACGGGCCACCGAGGGAGGCAGGTTCTTTGCTCGTGGGAGACGATGCGCCCGATCCAGCAGTAGGTCTTGTGGCGTAGCCTCGGGCAGCAAAGTTTGAAACAACTACAGAAGGTATGGATGTAAGTCCGCTAGAGTGCATCTGCGACACCCCTGATTCTAATATTATTGCGCCACGAGCGTTCTTCAATGTCAGAAAAAATGGCGTCGCGCCCATACTCACCGGAGCGGCAGCAACTGCCAGGAGTAACAGCCCAGTCAATGTATAAAACATAACAAGGAAAAAGAGTGTAATCTGCGCTCGTTTCTATGTGTTCCATGTACAACAAAAATGAGGTTTTTGTTTGTTTCAATGGCCATTGCAACGTAAGCCCACTCGCCACTTCAAGGCACCTCTTTAGAGTGGGTACCTAACAATTGTAACCAAAAGGCCGCTCTACTGAGCAGCTCCAAGCCCCTCCAGCTGCTTTTCAGCCAAGGAGAGGCAAAGATGGTGGCTTTTATTTCTACACACACCAAACACTTCCCACTTGGGATCAAAAACAAAAACATGGAAAGAGGAACAGCTGCAGAACGACGGACTGGTGTTACAAGCATGATATACATAGATACAGAAAAAATGCCGTCGCGCCCATACTCACCGGAGCGGCAGCAACTGCCAGGAGTAACAGCCCAGTCAATGTATAAAACATAACAAGGAAAAAGAGTGTAATCTGCACTCGTTTCTATGTGTTCCATGTACAACAAAAATGAGGTTTTTGTTTGTTTCAATGGCCATTGCAACGTAAGCCCACTCGCCACTTCAAGGCACCTCTTTAGAGTGGTTTATTTATACACACCAAACACTTCCCACTTGGGATCAAAAACAAAAACATGGAAAGAGGAACAGCTGCAGAACGACGGACTGGTGTTTTTTCTGTATCTATGTATATCATGCTTGTAACACCAGTCCGTCGTTCTGCAGCTGTTCCTCTTTCCATGTTTTTGTTTTTGATCCCAAGTGGGAAGTGTTTGGTGTGTGTATAAATAAAAGCCACCATCTTTGCCTCTCCTTGGCTGAAAAGCAGCTGGAGGGGCTTGGAGCTGCTCAGTAGAGCGGCCTTTTGGTTACAATTGTTAGGTACCCACTCTAAAGAGGTGCCTTGAAGTGGCGAGTGGGCTTACGTTGCAATGGCCATTGAAACATCAAAAACCTCATTTTTGTTGTACATGGAACACATAGAAACGAGCGCAGATTACACTCTTTTTCCTTGTTATGTTCTTCAATGTCAGCCATTTTAAGTGCTAAAGATTCATGGGCCGTTTGTAAGGCCTGATGCCTGTCCACCAGATCATTATGGGCTAAGCATAAGTCATCTGCCTTGGTTTCCAGCACGTCAGTACGCTCACCCAAATCCTGGACGTCCCGGCTCAGCTCCTGCAGCGCCCCTTTGATATCTGCCTGTATGGTCGTACGCAGATCCTTCAGCATGGCATGTAACCTGCTCTCTGATGGAGGCAAGGAGTCAGATAGGCTGAGTGAGGCTGAGGATGCTGCATCTGGGCCAGGGGATAGCTCACGCTGCGGGGATCCGCCATCTTGGGCCTTCTTACCGTGGTCTTTTCGGGTGGATTTCGGTGGTTCCAGCGCTCGTTGGGCTTTAGGAGGTGCCATCAGTGGTGCAGAGTAAGTTCCCCCACCGGGTGATGTCGAAATGATGCCTTGGGTTGCCCCTCAGAAGCTGCTAGATTGTAAAAGTCAGTGCCGGCCGTGGAAGCTACTCAGCCATGCGACCGCGTGCTGCTACGTCCGGACACGCCCCCCGCACTGACGCCTTTAACAGATTCATATCTTTTAATATAGGACCGCGTGGTCCACCCCTGCACTCTTCCACAATACTACAGAGGGGTTACTGTATGAATGCACTTGCTGGCCTGGCACCAAAAGCACAATATCTGGGTGCACTGACGCCTTTACCAGATTCATATATTTTAATATAGGACCGCATGGTCCACCCCTGCACTCTTCCACAATACCACAGAGGGGTTACTGTATGAATGCACTTGCTGGCCTGGCACCAAAAGCACAATATTTGGGTGCACTGCCACTGACGCCTTTACCAGATTCATATCCTCAGAGGGGTTACGGTGTGACGGCACTGTTGCCGACGCTAAAGGCCCAATTTCAAAGCACCTATTGTTACTTTCATCCAAACCCTACACCATAATTTAGCCCAAAAAAAAATCACTAAACTTTTTCTGCGCGTCCTAAAATGTCTTTTCATACAGGCTGCCGCACCAAGCAGTTGTTTATGAATAGATTAAAGGAAAAGCATTTACCGTCATTTGAAACGTCATTTTTTGATTTTTAAATGTTTCTATACATCCTAGAAATCTGCCACTTCACGGGCAGGTTATGGGGACCTCCTAGGCATGATATTTGAAGGAATTTTTCGTTTTTATTTTTAACCGTTATTTCATGGAAAACTCACTGTCCCTTTTAAAAAATTTTTGTTTTAACTTTTTGTCCTTGTTTCCTGTCCCCTAGGGCACTACCCGGACCCCCATACACCTTTTATCGCAAATATCTAGCATATATGCCCTCTTGGAGGGCACTCTAAAAATCAAATTTTGAATCCCATTGACTTGCATTGAGTTCGAGTTCGAGTTTGAATTCGAACATTTGGGAAGTTCGAGTTCTAATGCGAACCGAACTCGGGGGTGTTCGGCTCATCCCTACTCATAGTGACAAACATACATCCGATTGAGCTATGCTATTTCTCAATTTCTCATTCACCGCGTTAATCGATGCTGGCAATCTTGTTTCAGGTGGTCAACAGCTTATGCCTAGCACCTGGCAAGGGGCGCATATCGAATTAACCTCATGTCCCTTTTTGTTTCAGGGGTTTTTCATCATCTTTTCACTGTGAAGGATCCAGGATGACAATTCAAACAATGCTCAGCCACACAGTTACAGCACGATATATAATATCTTTATATACATACACAGTTACGCACATATAATTGACTTATTTTGCCTGGGAGAGGTATGAAACAATAAAATCCTAACTATCCAAATCCCCAAAACATTAAAACACATAACTGCAGAATCCAATTCTGCTATATATATATATATCTACATACAGATCCAATCCCAAAAGCTGGCTGTCAGAACCATTCTGATCAGTATCGAGGAAAGACCATCTTCCCATCCAGCTAAACACAGGCCTGTTTTCTACGCGACACAATCACCATAACCACAATTTTTTTTTAAAGTTCCTATCGTCAGACAGGAAGGCGCAGATACAACAAAGAACTTTTATTTTCTTCGTACCTTCCTGTAGGACGATATGCCAGACGAGCACCCAAATTGATAGCAGGAAAATTCTGCCTCAGCGTGATGTGTGTCTATAATCTTCTATTCTCTAAACTGATGACTAGTTATAAGCATCTCTCCGTAACAAAATAACTCATGGTCGACCAGAGAGAAGGAAGTAGCTGGAAATAACCACACATGACACCAAGTTTCCTTCACTTCTTTCTCTGTCTTATTTTGGTTACGTGCGCATTTATTCATTACATGAGGTTTCAATAGCAATTGCAGATATCCTATCGGAGAGAAGTAAACGCCTACTAAACGCCTGCAGCATTAGCATATTAAAAGTTAAAATACAAATTAATACAAAACGACTGGACCTTTTACTTCCTCTTTTCCAACCACTTCCCCTGGTCTTGGGTGAGCTTAGGACATTTAAACGTGACTGCAGATCTTGGGCAAGAAATGAGTGTGTTGTATTTCTAAACTGTCAATTTTTGTCTTAGAAAACTAATGTAGATCAAAGTTCAACTGAAGGCCTATACCTTAAATAAGCATTTTATTCAAGTCATATACACTATGTTGCCAAAAGTATTTGCTCACCCCTCATTTCACCCAAATAAAAGTGAGCGAGGTGAACATTCAGGGTTATCCAAAGAGATCCGAATTGCTTGAGAAAGGTAACCGAACGCTGAAAATCAGTTTTCGGTTACCTTTCCTGACCATTCGGCTATCCAGAGAGCAGGCAATTCGCCAAATCCTGGCGAATTGCCTGAACATACGGTGCCTGTTCGGTCCCTGATCGAGGGCAGTGAAATCCCCATGAAAAAGCACTGCTTAGGCTATTCAGAGAACACAAACCAGCAGTGAAAGGTTCCTATAATGTCCTGCCATTCGGTGGTTTAATTCGGCAAGTTTATTCAGGAGAATCCCATAGACTTCAATGTTAAAAATATTCCCGTTTTAATTCAATATCTAATAAACCGTTCATTATAAAATTCTGCAGCAAAAAGTCTCTTTATTTATAGATTTTTTAGGATACTTTAAGCATTTTTTTTTTTTTTAAAAGTCCGATTTTTTTTTTTTTTTTTCAGTTTACTTATTTTTTTGTAACAGCCCTCTTTATTATCATTCCCTGGACCTCCTGTGAAAATTTCAGACATTTTCGCTCAGTAGTTTCTTTGCAAACAGCGTTTCATTTTCCCAGATTCATACAAATGGTTTTGCTAATTTATTCACTGCCTCCTCTACATCACAGCTGCTTCAGCTCTGTGTGATTCGGCTCCTGTTCGGCTCCTGTTCGGCTTCTTCGAAGGTTAATCCAGCAGGGTTATCCAAAGAGATTTGAAAAGTCACCGCACGTTCGGTGACTTTTCGTTCTCTTCAATTCGGTTCCTTTTGCCAATTGCATTTCGGTGACCCTGCGGTGTATTCAGCAAACAGCACAGGGTCCCCGAATTGCAGGGAAAAGCTGCCGAAAACCTGATGAAAACTAACCGAATGCACGCTGAAAACAAGCAAAAACATCTGGATTAACCTTCGAAGAAGCCGAACAGGAGCCGAACAGGAGCCGAATCACACAGAGCCGAAGCAGCTGTGACACAGAGGAGGCAGTGAATAAATTAGCAAAACCATTTGTATGAATCTGGGAAAATAAAACGCTGTTTGCAAAGAAACTACTGAGCGAAAATGTCTGAAATTTTCACAGGAGGTCCAGGAAATGATAATAAAGAGGGCTGTTACAAAAAAAATAAGTAAACTGAAAAAAAATCAAAAAAAATTGGACTTTTAAGAAAAAAAAAAAAAAAAACAGAAAAATGCTTAAAGTATCCTAAAAAATCTATAAATAGACTTTTTGCTGCAGAATTTTATAATGAACGGTTTATTAGATATTGAATTAAAACGGGAATATTTTTAACATTGAAGCCTATGGGATTCTCCTGAATAAACCTGCTGAATTAAACCACCGAATGGCAGGGCATTAGGGGAACCTTTCACTGCTGGTTTGTGTTCTCTGAATAGCCGAAGCAGTGCTTTTTCATGGGGATTTCACTGCCCTCGAACAGGCACCGAACAGGCACCGTATGTTCAGGCAATTCGCCAGGATTTGGCGAATTGCCAGCTCTCTGAATAGCTGAATGGCCAGGAAAGGTAACCGAACGCTGATTTTCAGCGTTCGGTTACCTTTCTCAAGCAATTCGGATCTCTTTGGATAACCCTGCAGATGTTTTTGCTTGTTTTCAGCGTGCATTCGGTTAGTTTTTGTCATGTGTTCGGCAGCTTTTCCCTGCAATTCGGGGACCCTGTGGTGCTTGCTGAATACACCGCAGGGTCACCGAAATGCAATCGGCAAAAGGAACTGAATTGAAGAGAACGAAAAGTCACCGAACGTGCGGTGACTTTTCGAATCTCTTTGGATAACCCTGATAGAGTCAGTTTGGGTTACGCTAACATTTGGCAATCCTACAGTAGCTCATTTAGGTGTGATCTATAGACCCCCTGGACAAGTAGAAGAGCTAGATAATCTGCTGTTTGAGCAAATAGCCAAAATGGCAATGAAGGGGGAAGTTATTATCATGGGGGACTTTAATCTTCCTGATGTGAACTGGAAAACCAAAATAGCTGGGTGCACCAGGAGTACAAATATTCTAAACTCCCTACTGGGATTATCTCTAACACAAGTAGTTGAGGAGCCGACCCGTAAAGAGACAAATGGAGGTTTGGTATCAGACGTTGTTGTAGGTGAAAATTTGGGATCTAGTGATCACCAGTCAGTGTGGTTTAATATAAGAACAGGGATGGAGCCGCACCACACAAAAACAAAAGTTTTAGATTTTAAAAAAGCAGATTTTTCTAAAATGAGATTTTGTGTGAATGAGTCATTATCAGACTAGAGGAGTTTAAAGGGAGTCCAGGAGAAATGGGATTATTTAAAGGAAGCATTATTGAAGGCCACAGGCAATTGCATTGGGCTTGTTAGCAAAAACAAAAAAGGGAAAAAACCACTGTGGTACTCTGCAGAAGTGGCCAAAATAGTGAAGGACAAAAAGATAGCATTCAATAATTATAAAAAACTCAGAGTGAAGAAGATAGGCAAACCTATAAGATTAGGCAGAAAGAGGCAAAGCAATTTATAAGAGCTTCCAAAGCACACGCAGAAGAGAAAATAGCTCAGTCAGTAAAAAAAGGGGGACAAAACATTTTTTAGATACATAAATGAGAAAAGTAAAACAAAGATTAGTTAGATTAAAAACAAAGGAAGGAAGGTATGTAGAAGAGGATAAAAGTCTCGCTGACTGCCTCAATAAATATTTTTGTTCAGTCTTTGCAGAAGAAAAGGAAGGAAAGGGACCTCAGTTAGGAGGAAACACTAACGAGACATTTACATATAAGTTTACAGAGGAGGTTCTACAGCAGCTGTCTAAAGTAAAGACAAATAAGTCAATGGGGCCTGATGGGATCCACCCTAAATTATTAAAAGAGCTCAGTGGTGTAATAGCAAAACCGTTAACAAGGATTGGTTAAATAAATCTGTTAACGGTAGTCGTCCCAGAAGACTGGAAATTAGCAAATGTTGTGCCCATTTACAAGAAGGGTAGTAGGGAGGAATCGGGGAACTATAGGCCAGTTAGTCTTACGTCAGTAGTGGGGAAATTTATGGAAACCATGTTAAAGGAAAGGATTGTTGAACATCTAAAAACACATAGATTACAGGATCAGAAACAACATGGGTTTACCTCAGGGAGATCATGCCAAACTAATTTTATTGATTTTTTTGATTGGGTAACAAACATAATAGACATAGGTGGTGCAGTAGACATTGCTTATTTAGATTTCAGTAAGGCTTTTGATACTGTTCCGCATAGAAGGCTTATCAATAAATTGCAATCTTTGAGCTTGGATTCCAATATTGTTGAATGGATTAGGCAGTGGCTGAGTGACAGGCAACAGAGGGTTGTGGTAAATGGAGTTTATTCGGCGCAAGGTCTTGTTACCAGTGGGGTACCTCCGGGGTCAGTACTTGGACCCATTCTCTTTAATATTTTTATTAGTGATATTGCAGAAGGTATTAATGGAAAAGTATGTCTTTTTGCTGATGACACAAAGATTTGCAACAGGGTTGACGTTCCTGGAGGGATCAGCCAAATGACAAATGATTTAGGTAAACAAAAAAAATGGTCGGAGCTGTGGCAATTGAGTCTTAATGTGGATAAGTGCAAGATAATGCACCTGTAACGTAAAAAACCCAAGGGCTGAATATAGAATATTTGATACAGTCCTAACCTCAACATCTGAGGAAAGAGATTTAGGGGTTATTATTTCAGAGGATCTAAGGATAAGTAGTCAATGTAATAGAGCAGCAGGAAATGCTAGCAGAATACTTGGTTGTGTAGGGAGAGGTATTATCAGTAGGAAAAGGGAAGTGCTCATGCCACTGTACAGAGCACTGGTGAGACCTCACTTGGAGTACTGTGTGCAGTACTGGAGACCATATCTCCCGAAGTATATAGACATCTTAGTAAATAACACAAAAAATAGGGTAGCGCTCCTTCAGATATAGAAAAATGAAAAAGGAGAAAAAAGGAGAAAAAATTTAAATGCTTACACGACAAAGAGATGATGATCTTTTCTTGGGATCGTCCCCAAAACTTCTTTCAACAGTAGAATGCGTATATACGTCTTACATATACCTCAAGGAGAAGAGGAAAAATTTCATAGCGTAATAAGCTTAATAAGTAACCAAGGAAGTTTTAAAACCGCCAAATCAACACTCACGGTTTGTGAGAGCTTCCAGCTCTCATATGATCGCCTTTTCAGGTGTTTAAGATAGGCCACCTTAATTGCCCGTATCTGCAGGTAGATGACCTCCTTAGTGCTAGTCGACTCCCAATGTATTGATGCCCTGGGATACCCCAAGAAAACAGACAAAAACTTTTTTGTTGTTTTTTTCTTTTTTTTAAAATTTTAAAAGGATTTTATTGCTCAATAAAATAAAACAAATGGTGGAAATAGCTATACGCGTTTCGCGCCTCCCGGCGCTTCCTCAGTAGCAGAGAAGATTAAAGGATTACCGTCCTGATGTACTACCGTCCTTATATACTGGGTGGAGGAACCACCTGATTCAATTTGTTCCGGCGCGGTGGTTTCGATGCCGCCCGTCGCGGTCTGATGACGTCTATCCTGGCGGCGTCCATGGGCTCCCACGTGACCAAAATGGGACTCGCCCACACATGACGATCCTCACTCACCGCAAAGTCCCGAGCGCTGAGGAGAGAACCATGTGTGCACTCCACTGACTCGGGTTTCCAACTGGCAAACAATGCCCAATAATCTCTATCCCAACGGAATTAATGTACATACCGGAACGGCACATAAAAAAGAAGAAAAGGAGAGAGATCAATAATTAAAAACAATTCCATAACCTGGAATATTTATATAGTAAAAAACCATTTGGTGCAATTAAAAAATGAATGAACACTTTATATTAAAAACAAGTTTTCAATCCAATTTGGTTTATAAAAATGGCATAGCTCAAAATCTGTGTTTAATCCATAGGGAATAAGTGTATTAAAATGAAAAATCAGCCTCATTTCTTCTTGGTTTATTTTCTTAATAAAATCCTCTCCACGCCAATTCTTCTCAATTTTTTTAATTGGGAGGAATTTTAAACCAGCAGGTATTCCATCATGGTAATCTCTAAAATGTGCAGAGACGGTGTGGTGTTCAAATTGATTTCTTATATTTCTTACATGTTCCATGATTCTAATATGGAGAGGTCTAATAGTTCTTCCAATATACATTTTATTGCATGGACAGATTAAAGCATAAATTACATTTTTTGATTGGCAGGTGGTAATTCCTTTTAATTTATAGTTAATCGTATGAGGAAGATCAAAAATAACTTGTTTTCTTAAATTGAGGTTTCTACATGCGTTACAAGATCCACACCTATAAAAACCTTCTTTGATCTGAAATGGATTTTCCATTTTTTTCTTCTTATTATTGTGTTCTTGACAATTATAACTTCTCACAATCTGATGTTTAATATTTTTTGCCCCTCTATTAATGATTTTTGGTTTTTCTCCCAGAATTTCTTTTAAAACAGGATCTTCGAGTAAGATGGGCCAGTATTTTTTAAAAATTAAATTAATTTCTTTGGATTGACAG
Organism: Leptobrachium leishanense; assembly: GCA_009667805.1. Lineage (NCBI taxonomy): Eukaryota > Metazoa > Chordata > Amphibia > Anura > Megophryidae > Leptobrachium > Leptobrachium leishanense. Next base: position 242,211,831 of record CM019066.1, read on the forward strand.
TTGAAGTTGTAAATCAATGGAACTACCGAAGATGAATTTTCTATAGCATTCGATCGGGGTTTATATTGTAACATTTCTTTCCTGTCCCGTTTTTCTATCTTCATTATCGTTGCATCAAGACATTCCTCTTTATATACCCTTTTTCGATAAAATCCTGTTTGATTTTCTGAGCTTGCTCATCAAAAATAGAAACCTCTTTGCAGTTCCTCCGTATCCGAGTGAATTGACTTCCTGGTACACTTTGAAGCCATGTATGAGAATGGCAACTAGTCGATTGAATGAAACTATTCACATCTACAGATTTAAAGTAGGTTTTGGTCTTAATCTCCATATCCTCTATATAAATGGTAAGGTCCAGAAAATTGATGGTTTGTCTGCTGGACTGAGTGTCCAGAATAATCCCCCAATCGTTGTTATTGAGTTGCTGAAAAAAAATCTTTTAACTGTGCCTCAGTTCCCCTCCAAATAAAGAAGAGGTCATCGATAAATCGTTTGTATAATACAAGGTTTCGCGCCCAGCCACCCGAACCCAATGACCACTGGGCTTCCCAGTAAGCCATAAATAGGTTCGCGTAGCTGGGCGCGAAACGAGTCCCCATGGCCGTTCCAGTCCGTTGCAAATAAAAATCCCCCTCGAAGAAAAAGCTCCAAATAATCAAATACCCATCAAAATAAAGAATTTCCCCATATTTGAAAATCCTAAAAAGAAAGCACCACCAGCTGCTTCCCCTCCATTATCTACTCAGGAAAATACTAATCACCTTAAAAAAAGTGGTCTGAGTAGGATTCCCGTGAGAGCAAAAGGAGGAGCAGTTTGTCTCTGCCCAGTGGAAGAAATAACAGTAATAGAACAAAACCCAAAACCCATCCAGGTAGATATGAGGAGGGTACAAGAAATTCCAAAGAATTCTTCATTTGACCATGATGATTCCCTCTCCCCATCCCAATACCAATGGAAATCCAGCTGGAATAAGCATGGTCTTTGTAACCATGCATTTCCTACTGAAAATCGTTTTGAAGTGTTAAGACAAAAAGATAAAGACGAGGATTTTCCACGGTCATCGGGGGAGACATACATACCGTCAAACCCCTCAAATATACCGTTAGAGCCAGACATCAACATCGTCCAGTTATCTCCACAACCAAAAAGAACTTCGTTAATCCCAACAAGAAAAAGATCCTTAGAAAGACAAGACGAGGAACAAGAGGAGGAAGGTCCGTCAAAAAAAGAAAAAAGATAAATGAAATTATCGACACAAAAGGTATCTTTAATCTTACCAAGAGGGTATTAAATAATACTGAAATAAAAGTCCTAAAGAAAGGACTAAAATTTGCTCCCAGTGTCCCTCTAAATAAATTTGAAATGTTCTTAGACCTGGAGAAATTCAAGAGAAAATTATGCTTAAAAAATTTTTTTGTTAAAAATCCTTTGGAGCGCCCTCCGGTTTTTAGTGAATTCACTCATACCCATTTGAAGGAAGCATCCACGTTCTTTCCAAAACACATGGTATCTAAGGAAATTGGAGTGTTTCAACACATGTGTATGAAAGATATTAATGCTATTCATAAACCAAGCAAATCCAAATTCAACCTCTCTAGGGAAGAATTTGCCTCTCTAAAAATCCTTCAAGAAGATACCACGATCATTATAAAACCGGCAGATAAGGGTGGGGGGATCGTTCTTCTGGACCCTGATTATTACAATGGTGAAGCCAAACGACAATTGAATGATAATTCGACTTATCAACTTCTGTTAAGTGACCCCACTAAAAAGATCCAAGAAAAATGTAGAGAGTTACTTGTACGAGGCAAAGACAATTCAATTTTGAATGAAAAGGAATTTAAGTATCTGGATATTTTATATCCAAAAATTCCTGTCTTGTACCTACTCCCTAAAGTGCATAAAGACCCCATCAATCCTCCTGGTCGTCCAATTATCTCCGGGATAGAGTCGATTACTAGTAGGCTTTCCCAATATATCGATACTCTCTTACAACCCATTGTTGTTAGGAATCCGTCCTACTTACAAGATACCATGAATTTATTGCAACTCCTAGAGGGAATACATTGGGAACCAGATTACATCCTGGCAACTTGTGATGTTCATTCCCTGTACACAATAATACCCCACTCTAGGGGAAGTCAGGCGGTTCAATACTTTCTTAATAAATACTCAACATATCCAGTGGAGCAAGTTGATTTTATCATTGAGGGTATTAACTTTATATTGACTAACAATTATTTTTTTCTTCGAGGGGGATTTTTATTTGCAACGGACTGGAACGGCCATGGGGACTCGTTTCGCGCCCAGCTACGCGAACCTATTTATGGCTTACTGGGAAGCCCAGTGGTCATTGGGTTCGGGTGGCTGGGCGCGAAACCTTGTATTATACAAACGATTTATCGATGACCTCTTCTTTATTTGGAGGGGAACTGAGGCACAGTTAAAAGATTTTTTTCAGCAACTCAATAACAACGATTGGGGGATTATTCTGGACACTCAGTCCAGCAGACAAACCATCAATTTTCTGGACCTTACCATTTATATAGAGGATATGGAGATTAAGACCAAAACCTACTTTAAATCTGTAGATGTGAATAATTTCATTCAATCGACTAGTTGCCATTCTCATACATGGCTTCAAAGTGTACCAGGAAGTCAATTCACTCGGATACGGAGGAACTGCAAAGAGGTTTCTATTTTTGATGAGCAAGCTCAGAAAATCAAACAGGATTTTATCGAAAAAGGGTATAAAGAGGAATGTCTTGATGCAACGATAATGAAGATGAGAAAACGGGACAGGAAAGAAATGTTACAATATAAACCCCGATCGAATGCTATAGAAAATTCATCTTCGGTAGTTCCATTGATTTACAACTTCAACTGTCAATCCAAAGAAATTAATTTAATTTTTAAAAAATACTGGCCCATCTTACTCGAAGATCCTGTTTTAAAAGAAATTCTGGGAGAAAAACCAAAAATCATTAATAGAGGGGCAAAAAATATTAAACATCAGATTGTGAGAAGTTATAATTGTCAAGAACACAATAATAAGAAGAAAAAAATGGAAAATCCATTTCAGATCAAAGAAGGTTTTTATAGGTGTGGATCTTGTAACGCATGTAGAAACCTCAATTTAAGAAAACAAGTTATTTTTGATCTTCCTCATACGATTAACTATAAATTAAAAGGAATTACCACCTGCCAATCAAAAAATGTAATTTATGCTTTAATCTGTCCATGCAATAAAATGTATATTGGAAGAACTATTAGACCTCTCCATATTAGAATCATGGAACATGTAAGAAATATAAGAAATCAATTTGAACACCACACCGTCTCTGCACATTTTAGAGATTACCATGATGGAATACCTGCTGGTTTAAAATTCTCCCAATTAAAAAAATTGAGAAGAATTGGCGTGGAGAGGATTTTATTAAGAAAATAAACCAAGAAGAAATGAGGCTGATTTTTCATTTTAATACACTTATTCCCTATGGATTAAACACAGATTTTGAGCTATGCCATTTTTTATAAACCAAATTGGATTGAAAACTTTTTTTTAATATAAAGTGTTCATTCATTTTTTAATTGCACCAAATGGTTTTTTACTATATAAATATTCCAGGTTATGGAATTGTTTTTAATTATTGATCTCTTTCCTCCTTTTCTTCTTTTATGTGCCGTTCCGGTATGTACATTAATTCCGTTGGGATAGAGATTATTGGGCATTGTTTGCCAGTTGGAAACCCGAGTCAGTGGAGTGCACACATGGTTCTCTCCTCAGCGCTCGGGACTTTGCGGTGAGTGAGGATCGTCATGTGTGGGCGAGTCCCCATTTTGGTCACGTGGGAGCCCATGGACGCCGCCAGGATAGACGTCATCAGACCGCGACGGGCGGCATCGAAACCACCGCGCCGGAACAAATTGAATCAGGTGGTTCCTCCACCCAGTATATAAGGACGGTAGTACATCAGGACGGTAATCCTTTAATCTTCTCTGCTACTGAGGAAGCGCCGGGAGGCGCGAAACGCGTATAGCTATTTCCACCATTTGTTTTATTTTATTGAGCAATAAAATCCTTTTAAAATTTTAAAAAAAAAAAAAAAAAACAACAAAAAAGTTTTTGTCTGTTTTCTTGGGGTATCCCAGGGCATCAATACATTGGGAGTCGACTAGCACTAAGGAGGTCATCTACCTGCAGATACGGGCAATTAAGGTGGCCTATCTTAAACACCTGAAAAGGCGATCATATGAGAGCTGGAAGCTCTCACAAACCGTGAGTGTTGATTTGGCGGTTTTAAAACTTCCTTGGTTACTTATTAAGCTTATTACGCTATGAAATTTTTCCTCTTCTCCTTGAGGTATATGTAAGACGTATATACGCATTCTACTGTTGAAAGAAGTTTTGGGGACGATCCCAAGAAAAGATCATCATCTCTTTGTCGTGTAAGCATTTAAATTTTTTCTCCTTTTTTCTCCTTTTTCATTTTTCTATATCTGAAGGAGCGCTACCCTATTTTTTGTGTTATTTACTGTGATTTTGGGGTATTGGGGAGAATACCCCAACCCTAGGGTTGTATACAGCGACCCTTCTTTCTTGGGGTGTAAGCGCACCACCACCATTTGTTGATATATAGACATCTTGGAGAGAGTTCAGAGAAGGGCTACTAAAATGGTGTACGGCTTGAAGGAGAAAAGTTACCAGGAAAGGCTTAATGATCTTAACATGTATAGCTTGGAAAAAAGACGAGACAGAGGAGATATGATAGAAACATTTAAATATGTAAAGGAAATCCACAAGGTAGAAGAAGGGATTATATTTAAAAGGAAACAAAGTAGCAAAACAAGAGGACATAGTCTTAAATTAGAGGGGCAAAGGTTTAAAAGTAACATCAGGAAGCATTATTTTACTGAGGATGGTGGATACATGGAACAGCCTTCCAGTTGAAGTGGTAGAGGCCAAAACAGTAATTGAATTTAAGCAGGCATGGGATAGGCATAAGGCTATCCTAAACAAAAGATAAATCCAGGTGAAGTATCCATGTAATTGGGCAGACTAGATGGGCCAAAAGGTTCTTATCTGCTGACATTTTTCTATGTTTCTATGTTTTTTCTATGTTTCTATCCATATGCGAGTCAAGGCAGGTGAGCAAATACTTTTGGCAATATAGTGTATTATTATGGCTGCTTGATTCTGATAGGTAAATTCCATCATACAGTTTTGGAAATCGTGAACTATTACCCTTAAAACATCCGTGTCACGATACGACCCCTTTTCCTTCTCGTAATGAATTTACTGTCCAGTTCACTGTGTATTCTTCACATGCTGTGCAGTCCTCAAATACAACAGTACAGAGCCTTTAGCCCCAGGTCTCTCCTCATGGTACTCATACTGGGTGTGTTCTGGCTACGCGCGCGAGACCACTTAATTGCTAAACTACATCATCCTGCACTCCTGCCCAGCAACCAGCTGAGGAGGATCTGATTGATTGTGGAGTCTAGCATAAATGCACAGAAGCCCAGTGAGTCAATGCTTGTTTACTGTTCTCTCTTTATTGTCTCTACTTCTGTTTTTGTCTTAACAAGTCTCAGTGTGTCTAACATCTCTGCTCCTGGAACTGCTAAGTATTGACTGAAAATCTTATCCTATATTTGAATATTATTGAGTCTGTTATTTCAAGTCTGCTAAAGATTGTGGACATCCTGCTATTCCAAGTCTGCTAAAGTTTGTGGACATTCTGCTATTCCAAGTCTGCTAAAGATTGTGGACATTCTGCTATTCCAAGTCTGCTAACGATTGTGGACATTCTGCTATTCAAAGATTACGTGGATATTCTGTTGTTTAAAGATTCCATGGATATTCTTCTGTTCTGCTAAATAATTAACCTTATATATGTTTAAATCTCATTAAACTTTGCTGAATAATTCAATTCCTGCATATTTGGTTCGTTTCCACAACTCTGATCCTGACATAATAATCAAGCCTAACATGGAACCAGCAGCAGTTAATGATGCCCTGATCTCTCTTATTAACCAAGTGTCCACCTTGGCTCAAACTATCCATGTTATAAGGAGAAACCAAGATCTTATTGTCTTAAGACTTGCAGCTGCCACTCCTCTATCTGATCCTGTTTCTGAACCTCTCTCATACAGAATGGAAACCAAAGGTTGCAGTATTCCGTTGCTGCATTCTGAAAGCAAAGCTTGCAGTATTCCGTTGCTGCATCCTGAAACCAAAGCTTGCAGTATTCTGTTGCTGCATCCTGAAAACAAAGCCAGCAGTTTCTTCTCTGTCGCCGCAGAGCCCAGCAGTTTCCTCGTTGTCGCCACAGATAAAATGGAGAGTGCTGCCCAAGCTCTAACTAATCTAAACCAGGGGAAACATGATGCTGAGGACTACGTTACAGAATTCAGGCATTTAGCCTTAGATTCAGAGTGGAATGAACCAGCATTAATCAATCAATTTAAATCTGGGCTCTCTGAACATATTAAAGATGGAAGGGTTACGGTCCTGATGATGACTCTTGGTCGCGGGCCTCTGAAGTTAACGCTCCGGACCTTATTCGTTGAGGTTGCCTTGTCCGGGTGTACTGTGATGATACGACCCCTTTTCCTTCTTGTAATGAACTTACTGTCCGGTTCACTGTGCATTCTTCACATGCTGTGCAGTCCTCAAATATAACAGTACAGAGCCTTTAGCCCCAGGTCTCTCCTCATGGTAGTCATACTGGGTGTGTTCTGGCTACGCGCGCGAGACCACATCATTGCTAAAATACATCATCCTGCACTCCTGCCCAGCACCCAGCTGAGGAGGATCCGATTTGATTGAGGAGTCTAGCATAAATGCATAGAAGCCCTGTGAGTCAATGCTTGATTATTGTTCTCTGTTGTTTTCCATTGTTCTCCTAACCAAGTCTCCTACAGTTGTGTCCTAAAATCTCTGCTCCTGGAACAGCTAAGTATTGACTGAAAATTTTATCCTATATTTGAATATTGAGTCTGTTATTTCAAGTCTGCTAAAGATTGTGGACATTCTGCTATTCAAAGATTCCATGGATATTATTCTGTTCTGCTAAAGAATTAACTTTATATGGGCCATATTCTACAGTTGGTGCTAACTTAACCAGAGCTGTTGTAAACTTACCAGAGCCATTATAGCCTAAGTTAGGGCCATATTACATAGTTGGTGCTAAAAGTTTAAATCTCATTAAACTTTGAATAATTCAATTCCTACAACTCCGATCCTGACAATGCCCTTGGAGAATGGAGACGCATACTGGAGGGCATACCTCACCTATAAACTATAAATACCAACCATAAAAATCTTGAGTACCTCAGATCTGCTTGTAAATTATGCCCCGGGCAAGCTCGATGGTCCCTATGCTTTTCAAGATTTGTATTTCACGCAACATACCGATCTGGACATAAAAATGGATGCCCTCTTTGTTACATCCACAAGAAGGAAGAGGATACTGATGAATCAGAGACCGGACACCAGAGGTCATTTCTTGGTGATCCAAACTTTTTCAGGATCTTCGATCTCATCCATTCAATGCCATTGGCCCTACGAACCAGGGAGCGAAACAAATTAGGCTTAACATTCCTCCAGAACATTCCTCCAGAACATCAGCTGGAAGTACAACAGCTATGTCCCATTTAACTCACTGCAGGTCGGGGAGGGGGGCAGAAAAAGACCCTTGATCTAATCTTAAGGAGTATTTGGAGGCCGTCATTTTAACTGGTTGTGAAGAATTGTCAACTCATTTTCAACTGTACTGTATGCAATCGCAGCAAACTTCCACGAACGAAAGTCACAGGGTTGCTACAACCACTCCCTATCCCTTCTCAGTACCTGGTCCAGTATCGCTATTGTCTTCATAGTTGACTTAACGCCTCCCCTCTCACTGAAATGCAATACACTCAGGGTTGTCGTTGAACATTTTTCTAAATGACCCACCTCACCCCTACTCAAGGCATCCCATCCACGAAAACTATAGACAACCTCTTTTTTTGCCACCTCTCAGTGTTCACTTGTGCTCACTACTGTATTCTACCTTGTTCATGCTACCCTCTGCTGGATTCCCTGTGTATGTCCCTTGACCTGTTTAAAGACGTTTTTGCTGCCAGCCCACAACTTTTTTTTTTTATCCAAGGCAGAGAAATAGCTATACAAAGAGGTGAGTATTTACAAATGAACTGCAAACAATCTGAATCATAGACTTAAAACGTTACATCCAATATACTGCGCGAGTATAAGCAAACTCAATTTGTCTCGGATTAAAAGCTAACTGTTCCGAGAGTCGCAAGGAGTATCATCTCCTCTCGAGTACTATAGAGTGATACAGAGAAATACGTAATCCACTGGAGGAAAAAGAGTAAAGAAAAGGCTCAGTAGCGGGGGAACACTCCGCAGGTGAGGAGGTGAGAGAGAGCAAACAGGGAAAAGAATAGGGAAAGAAAGGAGGTGCTCCATGTAGTTCCCGGCTCAGGTGACCCCCGTGCGGGGGATTGCTGAAGATGTGTGTAAATAGAGGACATGCGAGACTGTGCCCCGAGCAGAGGAGGCTGCAAGAGAACGGGTCTTCTCCGCCGCGTTAGAAGTGGTGAGAAGCATCCCGGAGGGAGCTAAAGGGGGATGGGCGGACCTGAGGACAGGACGGAGCACTGCGCAAGGTCTTGTGGAGACACAGGGGTGGGGAGGGGAGGGCAATAGGAGAGGGGTGGAAACAAGGAGATGGGCTGAAGGCGTGAAGGGAGAGTGGCTGAGGGTGAGGGAGGTGGGGGAAGTGTGAAGAACTAAGAAGGAAAGATAGAGGATAAAGGGAGAGAGAAAGAGAAGGAGAAGAAGAGAAAGCAGAGAAAAGAGAGAGGAAAGAAAAAAGAGAAAAAGAAAAAAAAAAGGGGAGGGGGAAAATGTAGGAAAGAAGCCTAGGTATCTGGGGCCGCCAGTCCGTTAGTGACAGCTGAGGAGAAACAGGTTGGCGGAGATGCAGCGGCCCCGGCCCCGCCCGGACACCCGGGCGGATCGCCAGCAAAGAGGTCACCGTGGGTCAACGTCGCAAGAGTCATTTATCGGTGGTATATGTCGTTTCAGACCGCCCGAGACCGACAGGAGGCCGAGGATACATATGAGCACCAGTAAAACCACTTGGTCAGATGCGCTTCCAGTTTACCAGTCATGTCCGCCCGAAGATCCTCCGCATTTCGTACTTCCTCCATCTTAGTCAGCCACTCTCTGTAAGTGGGTACGGATGCCGATCCCCACGTATGGGCTATCATCAATCTTGCCGTCATAAGCATCAGGAGTGCCACAGAGCGTTTAAAAGAGGCTGTTGAGCAGGTGATATGTGTGAGGAGGAATGTCCCGGGGGTGAAGGGCAAGTCCAGATCCGCGACCTCCGCCACTGTGTCTAGTATCATGGACCAGAAGGGAGCTATCATCGCGCAGTCCCACCATACATGGAGATATGAGCCCACTGGCTCCTGCATCTCCAGCAGGTTGGCGTAAGACAAAGCCCCATCCGACATAGTAGTGCCGGGGTGCAGTACCACATCGAGAGCACTTTGTATGAGTTAGACCGCAGTCGGGATAGGGGCGAGCCATGATGGGTGAGTTCATAGGTGTCTCGCCACTGCTTTTCTGACACTGTGGCACCCAACACCCATTCCCACGAATGTTCAAAGGCCGGTGAGGCATCTCCCAAAGCCGCCTGCAAGAGTCGGTATATGACTGATATTCCGTGTCTAAGCGGGCTCTGAGCTTTGCAGAGGTCCTCAAAGGATGTGAGAGGTCTGGTCAGCCTATGCCTGGCTGGTAGAGAGAGTAGATAGTGCGAGACTTGTGCAAAATTGAAACGTTCCAGAGGCGTCGGGGGAGTCTCCGGGTGCATTCGTTCCCAAGGTGGACTCAAATTCTGTCCGGATAGGAACTGGAAGGCCAACCCCTAGGCGATCGCGTAGCTTGGGGTGTATCCCAACCGGGAAGTCTGGGTTATTCGTGAGAGGTAGTATCTCCTCACCGCCATTCTCCAGACTCGCATGGAGGCTCCGATGTAAGGATGCCGAAGCGTCTGCGGGGGTCCCTTCGTCGGGTCAATCCAGGGTACTGCCTCTGTAGTGAGTGGTGTGTTCCACCTTTCCAGATCCTGCCATAGAGCGCGTCTACCACCACTAGTTCATTCCACTATACGCAGTAGATGAGAAGCTTGGTAGTATAGACGGAAGTCTGGAACTGCTAGTCCACCCGTCGCCTTGGATCTTGTCAGTGTTTGAAAGCTGATACGGGGTCGGGTCATGGTCCACACAAATCTAGAACAATCGGATTGTATTTCGCGGAAGAACGAGAGTGGGATGAAAATGGGCAATGTCTGAAAGAGATAGAGCATTCTCGGCAGGACATTCATTTTCAGAATGTTGATCCTGCCGAGCCAAGAGACCTTAACCGATCTCCATTCTGCCAGGTCACATTGTATGTCCTTCCACAGGGATACAAAGTTTTCCTGAAATTGGTCCTGCGGTGATTTCGTAAGCCAAAGTCCCAGGTATCTCAACTTAAAGGTGCACCAAACAAACGGGTGTTTCCAACGCAGAAATCATTCTGCCACTCCTCGAACAGTGAGATTCAAGACCTTAGATTTCTCCATGTTCAGTTTCAAATTAGAGCGCCGTAGAGGCGGAATTCTTCCACTATTTCCGGAAGGGAGGTCAGCGGGTTCGTGACATAGAAAAGGAGGTCGTCGGCATAGGCCGAGACCTTATGGGTTCCCTCCTTCCCTCTCGTGCCTGGTATGGTCCCGTTGAGGCGCACGGACTCTAAAAACATGGCATCCCTGTTTGGTTCCGTTGTGAATCTGAAAGGGTTCAGAAAGAATCCCATTGATCCTTACTCTAGCGCTAGGTCCTCGGTACAGAGCAGAAACCCATGTAAGAAATTCGTCGGGTAAGTTCATGGCGCGAAGTGTGGCGAACAAGAATGGCCACGACACCCTGTCAAACGCCTTCTCGGCGTCGGTTGATAGCAGTAGCGTGGGGGTCTCTGAATCGAGAGCCAAATGGAGCACATTCAAGGTCCTAATCGTGCCATCTCTGGCTTCCCGACCCGGGATGAACCCCACCTGGTCTCTCTTCACTAACTGGGGAACCACGGTGTTAAGCCGTCTGGCCAGGATCGTGGAGAAAATTTTTAGATCATTATTAAGGAGCGAGATCGGTCTATAACTCGCGCAGGAGAGATGGTCCTTGCCCTCTTTGGGTATTACCGCTATCGTAGCAGACAATGTGTGTGGGTGAAAGTCCCGGCCATTGAGTAGCGAATTAAAGACCCGAACCATATGCGGAACCAGGGTAGGTCCAAATTTCTTGTAATACGCAGCTGGGAAACCATCCGGGCCCGGCGCCTTGCCATTCTTCTGTTTCTTGAGGGCCGTCGAAACTTCCTCTGCGGTGACGGGGGACCGGAGCGGCTCTCGTTGTTCTACAGAGAGGCGATAAGGAATACGTGACGCCAGGTAGTCCTCAATGAGTTCCGGTAGGGGTAAGCCATTTACCACAGCTGAGTTGTATAGAGCGGAATAGAAGTCCCTGAATGTCTGCGCTATTCTGTTGGGGTCCGGTGTCACCGAGCCGCTGGGCCTACGAATCGCGGGGACGTATGCCTTCTGGCGTTGCTTCCTCAAGAGACGTGCCAGTAGGCGACCTGGCTTATCTTCGTGCAGTGCAAAAAAGCACTTTGTGCGTAATATCGCACGTTGAAGAGGCGGGTTCAGGGCATTAGCCAACCGCGTGCGGGCCTGTAGAAGTTCTGTAAATGTGCCGGCTTGCTCTCTCTCATGGTGTTCATGTTCCAGGCGTCGAATATCCGAGTAAAGAGCTACCAAGGTCTCCTTCCACTCCCTCTTTTTCCTCGTGGCAGCGGAGATCAGCAGGCCCCTGATCACTGTCTTGTGTGCTTCCCAGACAGTGGGCAGGGGAACCTCCGAGTGCCTGTGATCTGCAAAGTAGGTAGTCAAGGCGTCTCCCACCTTTTCCACCAACACCGGGTCAGAGAACAGAGACACGTTAAGTTGCCACGTTGGGATTTTAGGACAGAGAAGGGGTGAGGACATGGACATAACCACTGGAGCATGGTCCGACCATGTGGTCGCCTTTATCTGGAAATCTCGAATCAGGGGCAAGTCATATTGGGGCACAAACAGATAGTCTAGCCTCGAGTACGTATGGTGTACCGAGGAGTAGTAAGTATAATCTCGCGTGTGAGGGTTAAGTGCTCTCCACACATCTACGAGTCTTAGGGATCATAGGGACCTATGTATCCTGCTCAGGATTCTGTGAGGGGTGCGGTGACTCGCGGAGGAGGTATCCTCATGCGGGATCATCGGTACGTTGAAGTCCCCTCCGAGTACAAGTGTACCCTCTGTGAATGTCTCCAAGATAGTCAGGGTCTTGGCTAGATAGAGGTATTGTTTGGTGTTAGGAAGGTAGACATTGGCGAACGTGTACTGCGAACCTCCAATCGTTCCCTTCACAAACACACATCTCCCATCACCTGCCCCGTAATAGTCAGAAAATTCGAATGGCAGGGATGCGGCGAGAAGTATCGCCGTTCCCCTGGATTTAGTAGCCGGGGTGTGATCAAAGTACCCCATCGGGAATCGGCGGTCCCTCAAGGAGGGCGGTGTCGCAGAGCAGAAGTGAGTCTCCTGAATAAAAGCGACTGAAGCCTTAAGTGAGGCCAGATCTCTCAGTAAGCGACGTCTCTTTTCGGGTTTATTAAGACCCCGGATATTGTAGCTCACCACCCGGACGTCCACCGGCACCAGGGCCGCCGCACCACGCCCAAGGCGAACCTCCGGCATTGTAAAAGTGGGAGCGGTAGTAGGACAGGTAGGGTGGGGGAGAAGCGGGAAATAGTGAGAGAGTGAGTGGGGGGAGAGAAAGAAGGAAAAAAAGAGTGAAGGAGGGCAAAAAAAAAGGGGGGTAGGGGGAAAGGAGGGTTAAAAGGCTCACCTCTTGGGGAAGTAGACAGAGTTCAAGAAAAGATGGCGTGAAGGGGGGAGAAAAGAGGGAAAGTATCAGTAGTAAGATAGGGAACAATGGACTCTCTCTAGTGGGGAAGGAGAGATAGGTCAAGCCCGAGCCAAGCCCAGGTTGAGAAGGGGGAAAAACAACACCGATCGAGGTAAGAATATGGAGGTGATCCAAGTCCGCCTCGCTTGATAGTTGGTGTCAATCCCTTGGGGCCACGTGGGTAGCTGGCCTGAACAAAATGAAACCGAGCACCAGTCTCCTAGTGCAGGTTAAAGTATACCAAGAGTGATGTAAAAAGGAGTAGTATGGAGATAGGTATAAAGAACAGCTCCTACAATCTGTTCCCCTCCGACAGGAGAATCAAGAAAAACAGCATCTCAAGTAACTCTTAAGAACTTTAGTTTAACTATTATTAGCAGCGAACAGTAAATGCAAAACAATGACAACAGCGTGAACCCACAACAATCCACCCAACTCCGGATCCCTTCTTCCTCCCACCTCTCGGTGAATCACCCACCCGAGTCCCGTCTACCTCGCAGCAACACGTGAACGCCCCCCCCCCGCGACCCCCACCGAGGGTGGAGTGAGTGCGGCGAGGGAATCCCATTATATCCCTATATCCCCGTAGAGAGGTCCAGTACTCGGAGGGAACACGTACTCTAGGTCTGCGGATGTCTCTTACTTAAGGTTTGAACGGCTCTTCAGTTCCAGAGTCACCTTTTCAATCTGGGTCACCAGTGAGGGGAGCAGTGAAATAGGGCCACTGAGCAAAGGCAAGGGATATATGGGCCGCCGGTCCTAGAACCTCGTAGCCAACCCCCACCCCCGGTGGCCCCTCCTCATGCGAGCGTCTACGTTAACGTCCCAAAACCCGTCGTCTCAGTGCAGGTGTCGCGCTGAACAACATGTGGGCCGAATCCTACGATGAGCTATTCTTACAGTGGCGCGGTGAGAAGCACCGCACCGTCATCTGTGTGGGGGGGGGAGGGAAAGCGGATGTCTCAAAAGAGGATAGAGAAGGAGAGAAGGAGAGATTTTTTTTAAATAATCTCTCTTCCTCCCTTCCATCCCCCCTCCGACTCCCCCCATGGTCCGCACATCACCTACACCCTCTCCACGATGGTCTCAGCAACCCAGAGTCACGAGGGGGGTCAAGGGAAAGCCCCTGCAACTGCCTTGTCACTGAAGCGTATTCAAAGAGCGCCGTCTCTATACGGTCGGGTGGGGGCCTTCACAGGTCTGGATCTCAAACAAACAGAGTCGGGTGTGGAACTGAAGTGGCGATAACGGCTCTTAGGTCAATCTTCGGCTCCTCGGTGATCGGGCTCCTCCTGGTGCTGCTCCTCTCTAGCCCTTCGGCATCGCGGTGGTCTCTGCGGTCTGGCCAGTCCTCCCGTCCGCCATGGTTCTCCCTTCTCCCAGTCGAGCACTTCAAGAGGTTGCATGTTCAGCGCCGCTAGGAAGGGGGCTACGTCACCCGGGCATGTTATCGCGTGAGAAACACCTTCTGTGCGGACTGTCAGGGCAAAAGGGAATCCCCAGCGATATGGGATGTTTCTCTGACATAGGGCTTGGGTGACCGGGCGTAAGTGCCTTCGTGCAGCCAGCATAAACGGAGTCAGGTCATGGTAAAGCTCCAAGCTTTGTCCCTCAAAGTCCCATAAGCGAGAGGAGCGAGCGCCGTGCATTATTTGATCTTTCAGTTTATAGCAGGTTAAACAACACACCACATCGCGTGGGGGCTCCCCATCCAGCGGCCGAGGTCGAAGCGCCCTGTGGGCCCTCTGGAAAGTCAGAGTAGCGTGGGCATCTCGGCCCAGTATTTTGTTAAAAAAACGTCGGAGCACTTCCTCTAGTTGCTCCGGGGGGTCCATCTCGCAGAGGCCTCGGATATGCAGGTTGCATCTGCGGCCGCGATTGTCCAGGTCATCCACAAGTCTGCACAGGCCAGAGTAGGCCGGCGTCGCCTCTCGTTCAGTCCAGGCCGGCGGGGCCGCGGCCTGCTCCAGGTTCGACACGCGGTCAGCAAGCGCCACCATTTCTTCTCTTACCCCATCGACGTTGCGCCTGACCGAGTTGTGGAGGTCCGCCAGCATATCTGCCAGGTCTGTTTTAGTAGGCATGCCTGCTAGCAGAGATTACAGCCATAGTTCCAGCCTGGTGATTGCCGCCGTCGGATCAGTTGCGGCGGTCTGAGCGGGAGCGCCCGCCATTTTAGGAGTCGCGGGAGAGGGAGACCGCCTGACGCGGGAATCAAGTAGGCGTCCAGCGATCGCGGGGTGGCCTTTGGGGTCTGTACAGGGGTCTTCGGGTCACTCTGTGTCTTCTTGCCGCGTTCCATGCAAGTGCTGTGGTGTATATAAAAGGTGTTTTGTCGGAGGGATCAGAGGAGAGCTCTCAATGTGCGGCCATTCAGTTCAGCGGTCAAGCCACGCCCCCCACAACCCTTTTCTAGACATGTGCACAGCACAAAATTTAGTTTTGAACTAATGGATTAGTCCTAAAATGCAATTTATTTAGTTGCTAAAGAAATTCATTTTCAGTTCTTTAGTAAGAAATTTAATTTCATTCATCCGAAAACTAGTGGATACAATTACTATTGTAGTGGCTCCTCAGAGGGCTGAGATCGCTGCTTGTTACAGTATCTCTCACTCTCAGCACAATGTGGGCCATATTACATAGTTGGTGCTAACTTAACCAGAGCTGTTGTATAATTCCCAGAGCTATTATAGCCTATGGAGGTTTTCAGTTTACAACTGCTCTGGTTAAGTTAGCACCAACATTGTAATACTGCCCCGTGTCAGGCAAAGCTGTTACAGTAACTGACTGCTGCTCATCACAGCGCTCAGAGTTTCAGTAAGACTAGTAAATAATATTTTTATATATAAGAGGTTAGAACAATATTATTTCCTTGTTTTACTGAAACTCTGAGCGCTGTGATGAGCAGCAGTCAGTTACTGTAACAGCTGAGCCTGATACATTGTACTGAGAGATAATGTAACAAGCAGCCGATCTCAGCGCTCACAGCCACTGGATTTAAAGGGCTAAAAAAAAAAAGGCTCCGCTCTGTATAATGTTTATAACATCCTCCTGCATTAATTAATACCCCTCTCTGTATAATGTATACAACATCCACCTGCATTAATTAATACCCCTCGCTGTATAATGTATACAACATCCACCTGCATTAATTAATACCCCTCTCTGTATAATATATAGAACATCCTCCTAAATTAATGTCCCTCTCTATATAGAACATCCTCCTCAATTTATACCTTTCTCTGTATAATGTATATAACATCCTCCTGCATTAATATCCCTCTCTGTATAATGTATAGAACATCCTCCTGCATTAATTAATGCCCCTCTCTGTATAGAACATCCTACTGCATTGGCATGTGGAGGGTGCAGAACTTCGGATGTTGCGATGTTGCGCTCTTCATTTCTGGTCTCCTTTACTCAATGTAATATCACAAAAAGGACTGAAACTAAAATGTAGTGCATTTTATTTTAGTTTCTTTCGTTTTTTTGTACTGAGCAGTTTCGTTTCTCTTGAGTCATACGAAAACTAAATTATCCCAAAATTCGGACTAAATCATTTTAGTACTAAAACGAATGCACATGTCTACCCTTTTCCAATTATATGACCACATCTACTATGATCACATCTACATCCACCACCTGTCCTAGACCCACCGCCTGCTCACTAACTTCCTTTACCAGCTGCTAGCCTTTACCCCAAGACCTGTTCACACCTATACAGATATCCACTCCATTTACTTTGGTAGCTTTCTTGATATCTAAATTTAAGGTGTTTTCCCGTGGTCTGCTCAACATATTGGGCTCCAATAAGCTTAACCTGACACCCTTGGGGGGAAGGAGGGGGTTGCAAAATTTTCTAACTTGATAACATGTAAATATTCTTCCGCCAGTGTGGAAAGAATTTCAGAAGACAAGTTGATCATCTCACTACAGCACATAGTTACATAGTTACATAGTTACATAGTTATATAGGCTGAAAAAAGACATGCGTCCATCGGGTTCAGCCTCTCCCACATAACCTACTGCTGTTGATCCAAAAGAAGGCAAAAAACCCAGTCTGAGTGCTTGCCAATATGCAACATACTGGGAAAAAATTCCTTCTTGACCCCAGAATGGCAGTCAGATTTCTCCTTGGATCAAGAAGCTTTTACCCACATATTAAATATTATAACCCTTAATATTCTGTGTCTGCAGGAAGTCATCCAGTCGTTTTTTAAAAGTCTGTACAGACTCTGACCCAACCACCTCAACAGGCAGAGAATTCCACAGCTTTATTGTTCTCACCGTAAAATAACCCTTCCTATGCTTTAAGCTAAATTTTCTTTCTTCCAGTCTAAATGGATGACCCCTTGTCCTATGTATAGTCCTGTTAATGAATAGGTTATCAGACAATGGTTGATAATGGCCCCGTATATATTTATATAAGGTTATCAGATCCCCTCTAAGGCGCCTTTTCTCTAAACTAAACAGGTTTAAGCTTGTTAGTCTTATTCTCCCATTACACACAACCAATCCCCCTCACACTCTCATCCCAAACATTTCATACACATAGCAACCCATACTTATGCCCTACTTAGCCACATATACTCGCAGGCCAAACAGCTTCTCCTCCTCCATATTACCATATTACATAGGATTAATGTTAACTAGTCCCAAAAAGTTAAATGTACTAAACAATCCTGTATACAGGTCTATTCAAAGAAAGGTGAAAATCTGGAGCACTGGCAAGATAAGACAACAATCTAGACCAAATAGCCGATTTGGAAAGTTGGATAAATGGGAGAATGTTTCTGGTTTGGCTATTTTGACCTAGAATTTTCACTTCTCCAGTCATTCTCTTGAGTTTCACCTTTCTTTGAATAGACCTGATAGCTTGTTAACCACTTCAATGCGGAGGACACGCTCAGCGCGTCCTCCGCATTACTGCTGCTGTGCTGAGGACGCGCTGAGCGCGTCCTCCCATTGGGGTCGGCGTTCGGCCGGGTTCCGGCCAATCACTGGCCCCTCCGGTGCGGGCTGACATCCTCGATGTCAGCCCGGCATCCGGAACCGCAGCCACTGGAATTAGGTGTCATCGCGGCAGCGCGATGACACCTAATTCAGGCGCCCCCCGCATGTGCGGAGGAGGTGCCTGAAAGGGAGGGGGGGAGGTCCTTCGGACCTCTCTCCCTCCCGATCAGCGGCGTTGCGGGGGTTAACCCAGGCACCATTTGGAAGGGCACAGCCTGCCCTTCCAAGTGGTGCCTGGCATTAACCCCTGGGGAGCTGGATCGCGAATCGGCACTGAAAAGCGCCGGTTCGCGATCCTTTCCCGGAGCTGGCCAACATCTTGGATGTCGGCCAAGCCTCCGGGAACTCCCCCTGAGGACTGGCGTCATCGTGCGTAGCACGATGACGCCAGTCCTGGACTTAACCCCTAACTGCCACCAACGGTGGAGATAGGGAGTTCCAATGAACTCCCTATCTCCCGATCCGTGGCAGCTAGGGGTTAAAGTTTGGTAGGGTTGGATCGGCCAGAGCATGGCCGTTCCAACGATACCAAACACTACTGTGTTAAAATTTTGTAAAAAAAAAAAAATGAAAAATAAAAATTAAAATTTTTTTTTAAAAAATTATAAAAAAAAAATAAACAATTTTTTTTTCTTTTTCTTTTGGTTTGTTAATGCAGCAATATTGTTCCCATTTCAATTATAATGTGAACAATGATGCTGCACTAACGATTTTTGTATGCGGTGCGTTTGTTAAAAATCGTGTAATTTTCCCCAAAAAAAATGTAACGAGACCCCATCTCTAATTTTTTTAACAAGCGCACCCCATACAAAATATAACCGCAATTGCTCGCATGTTAAAATGTGAAAAAAAACACTTTACACATTGTAAATTATTGAAAATACATATGTTATAATATACAGACATGACATAACGTATACATATAATAATGACATATTATGAATCTACCGAGTCTGACGGAAAGAACGATATATAATATGTCTGGGTAATATACTAAAATAAGCCTTCAAAACACGTTTAAACATGATGAGCAAAACCAGTAAAAATGACCTCAGCACAGGGGTGGGAAAAGCCTCAGCAGCGAAAGGGTTAAAGGCTAAACTGCTGGCCAAAACAATGTTGCTTTTTCATCCAATAAACCTGTGCCAAGCTATCCACTTTTGAGGACTGCCCTGATTCCATTTTGTGGTCTACATAATTGATATATACTGACATGAAGTTTAAGAAATTAACCGTGAAATGATAACTGACAATCCAAGCAAAAAATTATATATTAACTATTTGAAACATTTAATAGTGTAACTTGCAATTGTACATCCTTTTATTGCTGGAATCCATTTGACCTTATATCATTTTTTTCTCTTGTTAAGGTCTGAGTAAATGAAAAAGAAAACATGATGCAACCTGGGTATCTCAGGCTTTTCTCAGACAAATATAATAGGTAATCTTGACATGTCACAGAATTCAATCTCAAATACATGGCTTTTTTCTTTTAATAAACTCAGAAATCTCCTTGCTTTAAAAATGGGGGACGCAAAAGAAAAACCTTTACCTTGTGTGTTAACCTCTAAGTTGCTCTGACATTTTATATATATATATATATATATATATATGCAATCTTCTAAAACTTAAATTGCAGTCTATATAACATGGATTTGGAAATTCAAATTCACATAAACATTGCTGGTTATAAATCAAAAAAAGAGTAATTAGGGTCAATTGCTTGAAGCGTTAATTGTGATTGATTATGTTTAATTTAATGCCTGGAATTGAACTATGCTTTGGATTGCACACAAATAGATAATAAAAGAAAATTATGATAATGAAATTATGCTTCATGCATCTGCCATAGAAAAATAACACATTGAATCAATAGAGCATTTAATGGAAAGATGACAACCTGTATGGTTTTGCTGTGCTGGAGTTTCTCTTTTAACATTCAATAGTTTTTTAAGAAGAGATTTATACTTGCTGTCATTCCTAATTGGATTTGAAATATTGTGAACTGCTGTATATTATTTTGTCTTTGTGTTTATTTATTCTGATATGTGTCTAAGGTTTACAGTACTACATTCATACATACAGTGTGTGTGTGCGTGTATATACTGTATACACAAACATGCCGATATTATGTCTTATTGTAAATAATTCCAAAATGTTACAAATTCTATAGCATGCATGCAAACAAACTGCGACTTTAGACATATACCTAGAAAAATAATTAAAAGGTAGTTTAGTTTATTCCAAATCCAAATAGGTTTGATCGATGGTGCATGTACAAAGACTGTAATACCATAGAAACACCACCATTTTTGGCATCTTACAATGGCTCCTCCTGACTAGTGATGAGCCGAACACCCCTGTGTTCGGTTCGCATTCGAACTCGAACAATTTCAAGAGTTCGAGTTCGAACACGAACCGAAGTCAATGGGACTCGAAAGTTGGGGGTGGAGAGCAAAATTATGCAGTGGGCAGGCTTTCAGGGGTCCCCAAGAAATTGCTTGCCCAGGGTCCAATCGATATTAAAGACAGGACTGCCGCCAAAGCGTCCCCAGGTGGCCAGGCCTGTTGCAGCAGCTGGAACCGAGTTATCGCTGTCAGAACTAGTGATGAGCCAAACACCCCCGTGTTCGGTTCGCATTCGAACAATTTCGAAAGTTCAATGCAAGTCAATGGGACTCAAAAGTTTGATTTTAAGGCTAGGGTCAGACGAACGCATTTTTCGCGTCGACCGTGGAAAAGTGCGGTCGAACGAACGGACATATTTTTTCACGGAATACGCGATAGCGGTCATACGATGCGCCTTTTCGTCCGTGATTTTGTACGGATCAACAATAAAACACTTTTTGCGTCTGGACGTTATGTTGGCCGGACATTAGCAGCGTCTGAAGTCTCCCAATCACGCAAACACGCCGCTATGCGGCCGCAGCGCACTCTGTACGTCAGTAGTAGCGGTTTGACGTTCTCGAAAAAATGCGTTCGTTTGCCACTTGCGTTGCGCGGACGAACTTTCGTGCGGCCGTACTTCGTGTGTTCCCCGGCATTGGACGTCATTTGCTGCTAGCACGGCCGTGATTTTGTGCGGCTAAACGCACGTTAAAACTGCGTTCGTCTGACCCTAGCCTTAGAGTGCCCTCCAAGAGGGCATATATGCTAGATATTTGCCATAAAAGGTATATGGGGGTCCAGGTAGTGCCCTGGGGCACTGGAAACAAGGACAAAAAGTTTAAAAAAATGACATTTTTAAAGGAACAGTGAGTTTTCCTTGAAATAAAGGTTAAGAATAAAAAAGAAAAATTCCTTCAAATATCGTGCCTAGGAGGTCCCCATAACCTGTCCGTGAAGTGGCGGATTTGTAGGATGTATAGAAACATTTAAAAACAAAAAATGACATTTCAAATGACAGTAAATGGTTTTCCTTTTAATCTATTCATAAACAACTGCTTGGGGCAGCAGCCTGTATGAAAAGAGGAGACATTTTAGGATACGCAGAACAAGTTTAGTGATTTTTTTGGGATAAATTATGGTGAAACCTATGCAGGCTTTGGATGAAAGTAACAATAGGTGCTTTAAAATTGGGCCTTTAGTGTCGGCAACACCGTAACCCCTCTGAGTTATTGTGGAAGAGTGCAGGGTTGGACTCTGCAGTCCAATATTAAAATGATATGCATCTGGTATAGGCGTCAGTGGCAGCGCACCCAAATATTGTGCCTTTGATGGCAGCAAGTGCCTTCACACCGTAAGTAACCCCTATGTGGTATTTTGGAAGAGTGCAGTGGTGGAGGTTTTGGGAATGCAGAAGAGATCCCCGATCTAATCAGTTACGTCAGCATCAGGGGATTGATAGCTACTGATCCAGGACTGATTCATTTTTATAAATGTCAGCCGGTCTACAGAGTTGGTGGACAGATGCACTCTTTTGTCTGTGACAAAACCTCCAGTGGCACTGAACGTCCTTTCAGAAAGCACGCTGGATGAAGGGCAACCTAGTAGCTCCATAGCATATTGGCTAAGTTCTGGCCAGTGATCCAATCCCAACACCCAGTAAGCCAGTGGATCATCTGCTGTAAAGGTATCCAGGTCTGCCCTTGCCCCTAGATAGTCCTGCACCATATAGTGAAGATTAGACATGTGCATTCATTTTAGTACTAAAACGATTTAGTCCGAATTTTGGAATAATTTCATTTTCGTATGACTCAAGAGATGCGAAACTGCTCAGTACAAAACACGAAAGAAACTACATTTTAGTTTAAGTCCTTTTTGTGATATTGCATTGAGTGAAGGAGACCAGCAATGAAGAGCGCAACATCGCAAAGCTACAGAAAAGGTTTGTATGCGTAATCCTTCCCGACCCCTACCCGAAAATCGGACAGTGATAGAGCTCCAGAATACTCACCTCGCAGCACAGACAGCCAGCACAGAAGAGGAAACCTTTACTTAACCCTTGCATGTCTATGAGGCAGACAAGATGATAAAAGCAGCTGGAGAAGGAAAACATTCAAATAAATCACACTGAAAGCTAATGAGAGAGGAGGGCTAGATAGTAAAAATCCCTTTATAACAAGCAGCGATGGGAGAAGAGAGGAACTTTATAAAACGTGTGTTATCTCCCCTCCCGCTCTGTATAATAGGGGACTAGGTCTGATACATTTTATATTATCCAGGAGCGCTATCCCCTTTCATCATCTATAATACACATTTTATATAAAGTCCCTCTCTTGTCCCAGTGCTGCTTATTATAAAGTTTTTTTATGTCTGATACATTTAGTATCCAGCTCTCACAGTTACTCTGTCATTATGAGCCTTCAGTGTGATTTATTTGAATGGTTTCCCTGGATTTAAGGTGCTTTATTTTATTATAAAAATAAATTTGCACCAGTCATCTCTTCTCTGAGCTTTCAGATGGATATACGTTAATATTTTCCCTCTCCTCTGCTTTTATAATCCTGTCTGTCTCCCCCACAGAGATACAAAGTTTAAGTAAAAGTTCCCTCTTCTGTGCTGTATAAGCATTGCATTCCGGAGGTTCTATACAGAGAGGGGCATTAATTAATTCATGAGGATGTTCTATACATTATACAGAGAGGGGTATTAATTAATGCAGGAGGATGTTCTCTACATTATACAGAGAGGAGCATTTTTTTTTGAGCCCTTTAAATCCAGTGGCTGTGAGTGCTGAGATTGGCTGCTTGTTATAATATCTCTCAGTACAATGTATCAGGCTCAGCTGGTACAGTAACTGACTGCTGCTCATCACAGCACTCAGAGTTACCGTAAAACAAGGAAATAATATTGTTATAACCTCTTATATATATATAAAAATATTATTTACTAGTTTTACTGAAACTCTGAGCGCTGTGATGAGCAGAATTCAGTTACTGTAACAGCTTTGCCTGACACATTGTGCTGAGAGTGAGAGATACTGTAACCAGCAGTGATCTCAGCCCTCTGAGGAGCCAATACAATAGTAATTGTATCTGCTGGTTTTCAGATTAATGAAATTAGTTTTCATACTGAAGAACTGAAAACGATTTTTTTTAGCAACTAAATAAATTGAGTTTTAGGACTAATCCATTAGTTCAAAACGAAATTTTGTGCTCTGCACATGTCTAGTGAAGATGCTGGCAATGGGTGCCTACATTTGATGTCCCTGGGCATCGTGGACTAAAAATATTTAAAAAGGCATCAGTCAAGCGGCCCCGGCATTCACCGCTCTTCCTCTGATCATCCGCAGCCTCAGAAGCACCTGTGTCATCAATTGGAAACCTACCAGTGCCTGGAAAGGTGTTACACAAGTGTCGCTTTAGAGCGTAGTCAAGTTTTTTTCATCCTGTCCTCCCTCTGTGCGGGCAGGATGAGCTCTGCAACTTTACCCTTGTATCGTGGATCAAGAAGGGTTGCCAACCAGTAATGATCCCTCTCCTTGATAGCATGAATCCTGGGGTCCTTTAGCTGGCTTTGCAGGATAAGGGAGCCCATGCAGCATAGGTTGGAGGTGGCATTAGCTTCCGAGTCTTCCTGGTCAATGAGGATGACCCCATCATGCACTTCCTCCTCCCAGCCACGCACTAGTCCTTGGGTTTCTGGGCACACAAAACCCTCCCTTGAGGAATCCCCACCTTCAATGCCCCCACTACTTAAATAGTCCTCATCCTCCTCCTGTCTGATCTGAGGACCCGCAGGAATGCTGTCTGCGTACAGACTGGTGCCTTAAGACGAGCTAGGGAAGGCCTCCTCTTCCTCCCGCTACTCTGCCTCTAGCAGGAACACTAAAGGAATTGTGTCACTGATGCATGCACTGTCCCTGCTCACCATCCTCGTTGCCGCCTCAAATGGTGACAGTACAGTGCATGCATCCTTGATCATCAGCCACTGCGGGGGGGATCCAAGTTGACCTGAACCTGTCCTTGTGCCATACTCACACAGGTACTCATTGATGGCCCTCTGCTGCTTGTGCAGATGCTGCAGCATTGCTAATGTCGAGTTCCACCTGGTGTGCATGTCACAGATCAGGCGGTTTGTGGGAAGGTGGAATTCTCTTTAAATTCCTGCCAGACGAACACTTGCTGGGAATGACCGTCTGAAGTGGCTGCAGACTTTTCTGGCCTGGCTGAGAAGCTCTGCCAGCCCGGGGTACCTGGTTAGGAAATGCTGTACCACCAGATTTAAGACGTGTGCTAGGCATGGTACATGGGTCAACTTAACCTTGTGTAGGGCTGAGAGAAGGTTGCTGCCATTATCACAGACAACCATTCCCAGCTGAAGCTGGCGTGGTGTTAACCATCTCTGCGCCTGCCCCTGCAGAGCTGACAGAATTTCTGGCCCGGTGTGGCTCCTGTCCTTTAAACAAACCAGCTCAAGCACAGTATGGCATCTTTTTGCTTGAGCCATTGCATAGCCCCTGCCACGCGTCAGTTTAACTGCCACTTTGCCAGAGTCGAAGGAGGTGGTGGAGCAGACAGACCTCATACAAGCAGCTTTCTGGAGGCGTGGTGGATGAACAAGCTCCAGCACAGAGCCCTGTCCTGGATCCCTCCCAGCTGCAATCAGATTTACCCAGTGTGCTGTGAAGGAAATGTAACGGCCCTGTCCATGCTTGCTAGACCACGTGTCTAAAGTCATGTGCATCTTGCTGCTGACTGCCTTTTCCAATGACTCCATAACATTGTGTTCCACATGCTGGTATAGTGCTGGAATGGCGTTTTGGAACCTGCCACTGTGGTACAGCACATTCAGCAAATTCACAAAAGGAAGCAGAGTCTACCAGCTGGAAAGGCAGCAGCTGTAATGCAAGTAATTTTGCTAAACTGGCATTTAGACGCTGTGCTTGGGGATGGTTGGGACTATATTTTTTCTTATGCTGCAGCAGCTTGGACAACGTAATCTGACTGCGTAAATCTTCAGCTGATGGGATGCTCACATTCTGAGGAAGGACCTGGTACACCCATTACTGTAGCATTATTCCTGTCAGTGGAGGTTGTAGGCAATGACATGGCAGGACATATGCAAAGTGTTGTGCCAACGGGATGCGTGGCAGGTGGTCACATGTCGCCTCAAGCACGAGGTACCCAAGCGTGGGTGTAACGGTAGCAGTAACGCTGCCACACGAGTAGCGGAGTTGAGATCCTTGAGGGCAAAAGTATCTGCTTGAATAACAAAAAGGTTCATAAAATACAGACTGTAACTTTAATGGCCAAGGAGACACAAGGGCTAACTGAATTGCCTCTAAGCTCTGGAGGTTTCGAGACCAACAGATTACTTAGGACACACTCAGAAACACCATACATGGAACGACAGTCCGTGAAGTATTCAAGGTGCAGGGCAGTCAGATGAAGAAACCAATTGTTCTGGTAAATACTTAAGAAGAGTAGATACCTAGTGACTCTCGGAAGGTACTGGCTTGCATACCAGATTGTTATTGCTAATATGTACAGAGATGCAATTAGAAATAACATTAAACAGAAATAAACAATCGTTTGTTATCGTGGTCTTTGCAAAAACATTAACATGAGTAGTAGTCTGGGTAAAGGGACCCCGGAGGGTTACAAATGATACCCCTAAATGTGATGGGACAGAACCCAAACAGCGAGCGATCAACCCAGCAACCAGCATGGGGTTAAATCACTAAAACACGCAAACAGCGTAATATACATGATAGAGAGAGAGAGAGTAGTCAAAGCCAAGCCGGGTCAAATAACAGGAGCGGAAATCTCATACAATGCAGGGTCGTCAACAGTAAATTCAAATAGATTCAGGAAGTAGTGGTGCGTGATGTAAACTCCACAACAGGGCGACGAGGCAACTCCTCGAGCCCTGTTTGAAAGCCTGCGGCTCCTGGCAATCATACCTGTAACCTGACCCCGCTCCCTCAGATGCCGATCTGCCAGCAGAAAGTGCCCTTCTTGCCCAGACCCCCCAGGGGGCACAGCGGGGGCTGACGATGTAACAGTGGGATGTCTTGCCCACGCTTGATCCTTGTGACGGAACCGTTCTTTTCCGTCTGTCCTGACTCTCCAGACACCCCTTCGTTGCGGTCAGCCCTGCTACTGGGAGCGCTGTCCTCAGTGCCTCGAGCAGCTTGACCCGCCTGCTTCTGATTCTCTGCCCTGAAGCCGTTAGGAACTTGCAGAAGGCCGCTCGGTGCCTTCTGAGGTTGAGTGTATAGTGTAGCGTCGCTGGAATAAAACACCAGATGCGGCTGTATACTTTAAAACAGGATTCTCTCTCTGTCTCAGTCTCTGAGAGTTCTGACTTTTAATGAACAAAAACGCCACCATTTATGCTGAAATCCAACAGCCATAATTTGCATAAATGACGCACATCGTCCTACTAAAATGCTAATTACATTATGTCAGATAGGTATTTACAATAAACATTCTTTACATTCTTTAGCCTTTAGCTCACACAATATTTGCATAATCTATTGTAAAGGAGATCAGTTAGGTTTTGGGTGAGACAATGGTGACTCCCAACCTCTGAGACATGTAAACAGATAGCAGATGAACAAAGAGAAAAACCCTTTTGCCTAATCACAAATTACTCAACCTATTTTACAATCGATACGAAAGAAAGCATTGCACTCGCTGCTTGTAGTATCTTTAATAAAAACCACATTTTTACCTAAAGAAATATAGGTAAAGAAGTATATTTAAAACTAAAGCTACGCCATTTTACACTAAACTAATTTAAACTAAAACCAAACGATGTAATATATATTTAAAAACACATGATATAATTGAACATAAAGTCTCTTGGGGATTGAAGCATGGAGCGTTACATCAGCTCCATGACAATCCTCATCTGACATAGATTACAAATACCAACGGTGGGGTCTGCTGCACATTTATTAAAGAACTCCCAGACAGCAGACTTCCTATAAATGTGCTTTGAGTCAACAGGGCTTTGCACCTGAGCAGCTGTGATTTCTGATGCCTTGGACTGGCTACGGTTGGTCATAGAGGACGTTCTGCCTCGTTTTTGTTGTGCCTCCTCCTCCTCCATTGACTCCTCTGTTCGATCAGGCACCCGGGTGGAGTCAGTGACCTCATCATCATTGTCATCACCCCATATCTCCTCGTCACTGGAGCCAACTTGGCAGTATGCTGCAGCTGCTGGGGCATCATGAGTGCCAGTTATTTGTGTGTCACTGGCACCCCCTTCCTCTAGGTTGATTATACTCCATTCCTCAACCTCAGAGATTGAATTAGAGCACTGTAGTTGCTGCGCATCCTCAAACAGCATGTCACTGTCATTGTAGTCAAACAATTCAGCTGACTCCTCCCTGTGTGATAGTGAGACTACGGCAGGAGTAGCTGTGGACATGGAGGCTGAATATGATGTTTTGGCAGCTGAGGTGGACTGTAAACCACTACAAGCCTGGCTGGCAGAGGACTCAGAGGATGGCCTGGTTAGCCAATCCTGCAAATCCTCTGTATGTTGCTGCTGCTTAAGACAGCCAGCACCAGTTAGAAAGGACAAGCGTGCCCCTGCAGAGGCACAGCCTCCCGACACAGAGGCTGCTTGCCCTCTTATCGGTGTCTGGGAGCGTTTGCCTGTCCTTTTTGGTCTTTCTGACATCGTGAGTGATATATAGATTAAAGATATACAGAACTCTGATTCAACTCTATTATAAAAATTGGAGATATGCAGAACTCTTATTCAACTGAGTTATACCAGAGTTCTGGAAATCTTTAGATAACAAAGTGAGACACCCTGATAGCTGGCAGCCAGTGACAAGACACAGATTAAAATTCCCAGAAACCTCCTATAAATCAGGGAGACCCCCTGATGGGTGGCAGTGACAAGACACAGATTACAATTCCCAGATATCTTGTAGAAGTGAGACCCCCCCAACAGAACAATCTCCTCTCAAAAAACACCTGCTGGGGCTGTGTGAAGCCTTGTATAGTGTGCTGCGGGACTTAGCTCTGTGAGCCCATGATTGGGCAAAATTTGCCCAATCAGGACTCTGAGTCGTGATTGGCATAGTCTTGCACCTGTCTTGCACCTGACCTGTGGTCAGGTGCAAGGTTGTAGCCTATTACAAGCTTCAGGCCAGTGGAAAAGTGCATTGTGGTCCATTGTGGGCGAACTCGAACACGCGGAAATGTTCAGCGAACTGCCGATGTTCGATGCGAACTCTAAACAGATCGAACCCAACAGCTCATCCCTAAGGAGGACCCTGCTCAAGGGCTTACAATCTAAGCAGAGAAGGGACGCTGCTCTAGAGTTTACAATCAAAGAGGAGAGGGGGGATACAGATAGTATATCTGTATACAGAGCCGGCTCTGTCGCTGTGTATACAGAGCTGGCTCTGTGTATACAGAGATGGAGGGAGGGAGGGAGGAGGTGTAATATATATATATATATATATGTGTTGCAAGAAAAAGTATGTGAACCCTTTGGGATTACGTGGAGTTTTGCATGAATTGGTCATAAAATGTGCTCTGATCTTCATCTAAGTCACAACAATTTGAAAAATACAGTTTGCTTAAAATAATACAATACAAACATTACATGTTTTCATGTGTTTATTGACCATAACATGTAAACATTCACAATGCAGGGTGAAAAAAGTATGTGAACCCCCTAGCCTAATGACTTTTCCAAGAGCTAATTGGAGCCAGGAGTGAGGCAACCTTGAGTCCAATCAGTGTGATATTATTGGATATGTTGCTGAAAGCTGTCCTTCCCTTTAAAAATACACACCAGTTTTGGGTTTACTGGTTTCAAGAAGCACTGCCTGATGTGAACCATGCCTCGGAGAAAAGAGCTCTCAGAAGACCTACGATCAAGAATTGTTGACTTGCATGAAGCTGGAAAGGGTTACAAAAGTATCTCCAAAAGCCTTGATGTTCATGTGTCCACGGTAAGACAGACTGTCTACAAATGGAGAAAGTTCAGCACTGTTGCTACTCTCCCTAGGCGTGGTCGTCCTGTAAAGATGACTGCAAGAGCACAGCGCAGAATGCTTAATGAGGTAAAGAAGAATCCTAGAGTGTCTGCTAAAGACTTACAGAAATCTCTGGCACATGCTAACATTTTTGTTGACACATCTACAATAAGGAAAACCTTTAACAAGAATGGAGTACATGGTTGGACACCACGGAGGAAGCCATTGCTGTCCACAAGAATATTGCAGCAGGTTTGACGTTTGCAAAAGAGCACCTGGATGTTCCACAGCACTACTGGCAAAATATTCTGTGGACAGATGAAACCAAAATTGAGTTGTTCGGAAAAAACACACAACACTGTGTGGAGAAAAAAAGGCACAGCACACCAACATCAAAACCTCATCCCCACTGTAAAACATGGCAGAGGGAGCATCATGGTTTGGGGCTGCTTTGCTGCCTCAGGGCCTGGACGGATTGTTGTCATTGATGAAAAAATGAATTCCAGTGTTTATCAAGACATTTTGCAGGAAAACATAAGACCATCTGTCCGCCAACTGAAGCTCCGCAGAGGATGGGTGATGCAACAGGACAATGACCCAAAGCATACAAGTAATTCAACAAAAGAATGGCTTCAGCAAAACAAAATACGCCTTTTGGAGTGGCCCAGTCAGAGTCCTGACCTCAACCCGATTGAAATGCTGTGGCATGACCTTAAGAGAGCGATTCACGCCAGACATCCCAAGAATATTGATACACTGAAACAGTTTTGTGAAGAGGAGTGGTCCAAAATTACTCCAGATCATTGTGCAGGTCTGATCTGCAACTACAGGAAACGGTTGATTGAGGTTATTGCTGCCAAAGGAGGGTCAACCAGTTATTAATTCCAAAGGTTCACATACTTTTTCCACCCTGCATTGTGAATGTTTACATGTTCTGTTCAATAAAAACATGAAACATATAATGTTTGTGTTGTATTATTTTAAGCAGACTGTGTTTTTCAAATTGTTGTGACCTAGATGAAGATCAGAGCACATTTTATGACCAATTCATGCAAAACTCCACGTAATCTGAAAGGGTTCACATACTTTTTATTGCCACTGTATACTGTATGTATGTGTGTAGGAAGGGGGCTGGTGTGTGTGTGTGCGTGTATGTATGTATATGTTTGGAGGGGGGCCTGGTGTGTGTGCCAGTATGTGTGGGAGGGTCATGGTTTGGGCATACAGAGATGGCCTAGAAAATGCAACACTCAGATCAGACACTTACACCTTTATTCTCCTATTAGACTTGCATCATGTTTCGCAGCCTATGTATTACTACGCTTTATTTTATGACTGTCCCCCTCATGACATTGTCAAAAGGGCAGAATATGGATGCAATTAGAAGTTTGCCCCCCCCCGGATAAATTTCTGCGGACGCCCATGGACCTGTGGTAGGATAAAAAACATCATGGAGAGGAATACTAAGACCCAGAAAAGAAAGGCTGACAGGCACAGGAGATAAGCACCTACCTATAATGTAGAGGACTGTCACGGTTCCCAGATCCCACCACGCAGTACTTAACACCCCACACTCCACAGAGCCCAGAAGCTACCAACAGAGTAGCCGTGAAAGATCTCTAACTGTCTGGTCCTTAGAATTGGCCAGGTAAACTAGCTAGACAGAAAGGGTTAACAACACGGGGAGTAGTCAGCCGAGCCAGAATCAGGAATACAGAGTTCAGAATGGTCAAATGGAATAGCCGGGTCGATATCAGAGCAGTGGCGTAGTACAAGAAAATGGTCTAGGGCAACAGAAGGCAGAATAGTCAGAAACAAGCAGAGGTCAATAATGGGTTAATTCAATATAGCAGTCAGGTACAAGGAGCTCAGGTATGGATAACCACGATCTGGCAACTGCTGAGAATACACTGAGGGTTTTTAAAGACCTTAACCAGGCCACGCCCCCCACTCAAGCCGCGCCTCATGCAACCACCTCCCTGCCTGTCTCTATTTAAACCAGGCATTGGTCAGCGAGCAGCATCAGACATGCTGCCCTCAGGCATACAGGTAGGGCTGGAAGCTCCCAACGTTACAAGGACAAGAAATGGCTGTCCATGCGTCACATACTCTTACTTGTGCCATTCATGTAGTTGGCTCCTAGGTTCATAGGTCCATACAAAGTCCTACGCCAAACTAATTTGGCTACATACACTTTGTCTCTGCCGCCATACCTCCGAACCTATAACATATTTCATGTAACAACAGCTATACCAGAGTTACTATGCCCCTCCTCCTGTCGTGGTAGAGGGCACGGAGGAGTATGAGGTTCAGGCTATTCTCGACTCCAGACTCTCTAGGGGTACCCTCCAATATCTGGTTGATTGGGAGGGGTAGGATCATAAAGACAGGTCATGGTTACCTGCGAGTGAGGTCCACGCGCCCGGTTGGTTCATGCTTGCCACTCCTCTCACCCTTGTGCGCCTGGTATTGTCCAGTTGCCTCCCATAGAGGGGGGTATTGTCTCATCCCATGCCATATGTGTTGCTCGGTGGCCAGCAGCATCTTCCACGCTGCTCTCTGACTGGCCGCCGAGTGAAGAAGTGTCCGCCTCGATTACGTGATGACTGATATCTGGGGTTTGTCTGGGTGTATCTGGGGCCTGGGACTAATAGCTGGGTATTCATGTATCTGGGTTCTGATATCTGGGTATACATGCATCTGGGGGTCTGATTTCTGAGTATGCATGTATCTGGGGTCTGTGCAGAGGGCGGGCCTTGAAGATGCAGGGCTTACTGTTACTTCAATGGTCCGCCTCGGTCCCTCCTCACAGTCAGCGCTTGCCTTTGGCTGCTGCGAGACTTCCTGAACTCAAGCCGTCTCTCTGCAGTTAATGACATGCGTAAGCTGCAGATGTAGGCCACATCAGAGGCCCATGGCAGCAACTGGCGGCAGGGCCTACTATTCCCACACTCCGCCGGATGGGCGCTATGTATGTATAAATTTAAAGTCCAAACGTGAAACTACCACTCTTAACAATTAAAGTAAGTTGAAATAATTTATATAAATGGTGTACTATTTTTATATATTGCAGAAAAATATATTAAGATATGGATCTTTTTTTGGGGAGCTTCATGGTTACTTGCTCCTGGGTCCTGAGGTTTCTAGTTACACCTCTGCTCAGATGGCCGCAATTCAGCAACCTTCAGCGGCAGTGAAATTCCCCATAAAGAAGTAATGGTTAATCTATTCAGAGAACACTGAACTGCTCTGAAATATTGGCGAAATGCCCAGGTTTCCGATGTTTCAGTTCGATGTAGCCCTTTCGCTGCTGAGCCATTTCACGCCTCTGTGCTGAGCTCATTTTTACCGGTTTCGCTCATCATCAGCCTTATTTTAATATATGACCCAGACATGTTATAGATCGTTCTTTCCGGCAGACTCGGCAGATTCATAATATATCATTATTATATGTATTCGTCATGTCCTGTCTGTATATTATAACAAACTGCAATAAAATTCGAATTTTCAATAATTTACAACGTGTAAAGT
The DNA here is from genome assembly GCA_009667805.1 of Leptobrachium leishanense. NCBI lineage: Eukaryota > Metazoa > Chordata > Amphibia > Anura > Megophryidae > Leptobrachium > Leptobrachium leishanense. The sequence goes on from CM019066.1 coordinate 242,244,836, forward strand.
GTTTTTTTTCACATTTTAACATGCGAGCATTTGCGGTTATATTTTCTATGGAGTGCGTTTGTTAAAAAAAATTAGACATGGGGACTTGTTACATTTTTTTGGTGGGAAAATTTTGCTATTTTTAACAAAACATACAAAAATCGTTAGTGCAGCATCATTGTTCACATTGTAATTGAAATGGGAACAATATTGCTGCATTAACAAATCCAAAAAAAAAACTTGTTCATTTTTTTAAAATGTTATTTTAATACTAGGTGTAAAGCCTGCCCAGAGGGCAGTCTATTGATAAGTGTGGTGCGTATAAATGTTGGTGGAAAGGAAAAAACAGCAGCGTCAAGAAAAGTTAAATATTTTTAGTGACTATTTTGAGTAAATTTCTTTGAATACAACATTTTTAGTGAAGCATGCATCAGTCCCTGGTAATAAGTAGCCTTGTTCGCGTCTATCGATGACTTTGATTTTAACATCCGCAGAGCTCTTGACTCGAGAGAATGCAACATATAGTTGTCCATGGCTGAAGACGGGTTCTGGTAAATAGATGCCAACTCTGTCAAAGGTTTGTCCTTGGGATTTGTTAATAGTCATTGCAAATGCCAATTTAACAGGAAATTGTCTCATAAAACAAACTGCCTTCATAAAACAAATGGCAGTTCGGTGTTACTTGGGGCTAAATCAATTCTAGGAATGAAAATGTTTTTTCGTTCTGAGGTAGGTGTCAATACTTTAGCAATGAGCAAATTTTGTCGCATAGCTGTCACAATCAGTCTTGTTCAATTACACAGGCCTCTCTTTGTATTCAGGTTACGCAGGAGCATAATAATACAGCCAATTTTTAGTTTCAGTTTATGAACTGGCATCCCTGAAGGAGCCAATTCATTTAAGAACTCAATGGGGTAATTATCCTGGTCTTCCTGTGATTCTTCATCAATAGAATCAGTGCTTAAATAAGTGTAGCTCTCACCTTCTAACAAACTAAGCACTTCTTCATTGATGTTGTCCACATCACAATTTTTGGGGCATAAAATTGCAGTTTTCTCAAACGTTGAAATTTGATCAGGGTGTAAATGGTCACCATAAATTTCCTTGACAATGGAGTTTTTGCAGATCATTTTAGGTGGTATCTGAAATATATCTTGATGGAAGCCATGTTCGTTAGTGAGTTTTCCATCGCCAAGTTTTATTAGCCAAGAGCTGAACTCTGGATCCACAGATCTTACATTTGTTTGCAGCTTTATGATCTTAAATTTATCCCATAGTGTATTGAATTTAATGCTGGATTCAACGATTGCGGATCGACTGCCATGTGCCACAACAGGTAGAGTTTGTCGGAAATCGCCTCCAAGGATAATTGTTTTACCGCCAAAAGGTTTGTTGTTTTTCATGAGCTATTGCAAGAGTTTGTCAACGCATCTGAGAGCATCACTTGGAGCCATGGTTGATTCATCCCAAATTATAACTTTTGTTTTTCTAAGGTTTGTTGCATCATTAGAGGTTTGCCTCATGGAAGATGTTGAAGTGTCCAACAAAGGAACAGGCAGTTTAAATTGTGAGTGATATGTGCGTCCACCCTCTAGCAAATTAGCAGCAATTCCAGTAGAAGCAACAGCTAATGCTATCTCTTTGTTTCCTCTAAATGAATGCAATAAAGTTTGGTATAGGTATGTTTTGCCACTACCTCCAGGACCATCGAGAAAGTAACACCTTTGGGGTAATGTATCGTTTTGGGTGGCAGAAAGAATGTCTTCAAAAGTTTCTCTTTGTAGATCATTTAAAGCCGCCTGCATTTGTACTCCTATCTGACTTTGAAGAACTGCATCATAAATGTCTGTTGTTTTGACGGTTGAATTGTCGGTAGGCGTTGGTAAACCGAAATCCTGACATTTTTTCCCGTTAACAATTAAAATGTCTTGAATGTCTAATAGTGCATTATTGAGACATGTTTGGCAGTCTGGTGTGTGGCCAGGGTGTCTTGATAAGTCTTCAATGAGTTGTTGTTTATATTTTTCAAACAGTTGTTTAGCATTTGGTGGAGATGCAAGGGCACAAATGTTGGCAAAAAGCTCTCGAAGCAGTTGAGGCATCATCTCACTTGAAGCTTCGTGAAGAGTCAAGTCCCATAATTCATCATCCTGAAAAAGTCAGAGTCTTTGAGCAGCTTCTTTGAATGTTGGAAAATGCACACCACCAACTGTTCGGATATGTTCAAATGAGGTGGCTCCTTTAACATGGAGTAAAAGTAATCTCAAGCAAAATCTCTCAACATCTGAATTTATGTTAACAGAGTACATTCGCCCAATAGTGTTATTTTCTCGATGTCTCAATCTCCTTTCCCATGTGGTATTTTTCTGTTGAAATACAAAATGTTGTGGAATATCAGTATACAGGAATTCGCGGGCAGCCACATCTACTCTGTTTAAGGTGAACCAAGCTGTCAATGTTGTGTCTCTTGATTATGTTCTTTCTATAGCATTCCTGATGTTATCTTCATTAAAGTATACCGACTGTTCGTCAGGAAGATGGATTTGT